>CAFUXE010003153.1:142875-195323 GCA_903364295.1 Serranus cabrilla | reverse complement strand
TCTGATGAGCGTCCACGTCCTAATATGACATCTTTATTTGACTCAAATACAACAAGGCTAACCATAAATATTGCCTGTGTATGTGGGTCTCCCATATGAGAATCACATGTAAATCTTCTATATTAGATTTCTAATATGAAATAAAAACTAATGATAACTTTTTCAGCAACCCCTTTCCTCTTTCTGTTTTTCCATCTCTTACTCACTTGCTCTCCTGTCAAGCTGTCAATTTACAATTTACAAGCGCTCGCCATCCTCGGTGACACCATATTTCTTGGCTGCTTGACAGTTGACTCTGTCTCTTCCATTTCTGTGACAGATGGAGAATTTATTAGGAATTTGTTGCCTTTGTGGCCAGGTCTCCATCCAAATGTAGCACAGTTTTTAACCAAAATTTCCCTGAAAATCATCAACTAATGTCATGAGAATATAAGGAACTGGCTCATTGAAATAAACAGCTGATGGTGGATAATTAAGACTCAAAGTTTGGACACACCTCCTTCAATGGCTTTTTTAATTTTTTTTATTATTATTTTCAACATTTTAGATTAATACTAAAGACTTCAAAGTAGTAATAAAAATGTGCTAAACAAACCAGAATATGTTAAATATTTTAGATATTCCACCTTTTGTTTTGATGACAGCTTTGCACACTTCTGTTATTCTCTCAGTCTCAGTTTAAATTAACAGGTTCGCCTCGTTAAGAGTTAATTTGTGGAATTTCTTGCCTTCTAAATGTGTTTGAGACCATCAAAGCAAAACGGGGCTACTTTGAAGAATCTAAAATATGAAACATATTCTTGTTTTTTTACTACATAATTAAACATGTGTTCCATCATAGTTTTGATGTCTTTGATATTATTTTACAATGTAGAAAATATAATAAAATTGAAGAAAGCCCATTGAATGAGAAGGTGTGTCCAAACGTTTGACCGGCACTGTACTTATGGAAAAGGTTATTCACTGATCAGGCACTCTGGGCTATTCATGCATGTAATGTCATAATTTTTCTCGCCTTATAGTGGACCATTTGTTGTAATCAAGTGAAATCTATGGCAAACAAACAAAAGAGCAGCTCTGGGTGTACATGAAGGGTACGCGGCCTTCTAACACAGCTAGCCTTGGTTCTCAGGCTCACACCCAGCAGCTCTTGTTGCAGGGAATTCAGCCTGGTCTGACTCACGTTGCAGAGTGATAAATCTGTTGCTAATCTCTCAGGCCAGATAGAATACTTGAGCTGTGTGTCCCAGTCAGCCTGTCCCGTGCTTATTTACACCCCTATTTCCTATACACTTCCTGTTCCCAACAGGAAAGGGAGGTGTCCTCCTCAGTTACACGTAAATCCATGCAGGGACTGAAGGAGCTGCCCAGTGATAAATGTTACACGGCAAAGGCTGTTTCAGTGCTACACTTGTTGTATCAGGCTCAAAGGGGTGAATCAGTTTTTCACTTAGTCTATAGGGAGCACTGAATAGTCCTGGTTAGGAGGCTCAGAAAGGGATCTAAGGAGGGGATATCCAGGAACAGCTCTAATCTCTTGTGGGTGACAGACGAAGTGACAACAGGCCATGGCACGGACACATGTCTTTGACACCCCAGGCCCCATGTTGGGCTTCAGAGCTGGAACCTAATCCGCTGAAGATGTGGGGAAGTTCTGTAGACACTATGCACTGCTTGATTCAGAAATGAAATATACTCTCAGGTTTTTCATACAGTGTGTTCTTTTTGTGCAGAAATGTCCCCTGTAGCTTTTTTTTTTTTTAACATTTGAGAAATTTCCAAAATATAAGTGTGACTCTGTTTTCTCGCCACAGACGACTTGCGGGAAATGACCTGTCATTCATCCACCCTGAGGCCCTGTCTGGACTGCATCAGCTCAAAGTCCTGTAAGCACGCACCCTCCCTGTCACCACCACCGCCGTCAACACACACACACACACACACACACACACACACACACACATGCACACACACTTATGGCTGCGACGGTGTGAAGTTTTCCACACACTAGGGGAGAGAGTAAATATTGCAGTTTGTGGTGACATTGTGGCGCTGTCAGTTATTGCCGCCCTAAACATAGTCATGCAATTTACATCCACTTGGAGTAGACTAAATGCCTTTTTCCATCCTTTCCCAACAGCTCATGTGGCTGTGAAAACACCGAACAGAGCATTGCATACAAGCCCTGTGTAAAAATTAGTTCTGCATAATTTACATCGGGCAGCACACCCTAGTGTGCTTGCACAGACTCGAAAACATTGAGCGACACACAAAGTGCTGCCCTGTTGATTCTGCAACGGGCCAAAAGTTCAAAGTCCTGTTGATCTACAGGTGAGGTCTTGGTTACATGACTGAAAACACAAACACATGGAGGTATTGTATATGCTTATCATATCAAGTGAATTATTCACATTGTTGCTTGTAATTACACAAGTGAAAACAAACCCAACTATTTTGACTACATGCAGCTCAAACAAACGCCATTCACATCAGATTTGGGTCAGTTTTTACAAATACTCCAACTGTGTAAGCATGCTGAGGTTGTCACGATACCAGGATTTTCAACTTTGATACTTGATACAAAGTACTAGGTGCACAAAACAGGATCATTTTTTCTCTTTTTTTTCTTAACAACCTGTACACAGTACTGGTAAAGAAACAGTCACTGAATAAATACCAACATATTTCCAATAATACGGCTGAGGCAAATCAGTGGAAAATCAAGTGGAGAGCACCAAAACTAAGCCACTTTTCCAAGATCCAGTGGTTGTAGTTTGTCCCCAGTGGACGTCTTTAGCAAGTTTTAAGCTAATAATGGTCCAAATTAATGTGAAATTCTATATTTTTAGTTGAATAACTGAATAACTTTCTGAAGGGAGGACGACCAAATTCCCCAGAAAACATTTGCACCTAAGTCTTCAACAAATTTAGGGAAAAGCCAGTTTATAGTAATTGATATTATTACATTGTTGTTGTTGTTATTATTATTATTGCAGCCTGGTTTTGAAAATCAAATTGTTGATCTGTATCTTCTGTACTTTGGATACTATAATTAATGAAGATCTTATTGTTTTAAACATGTGGTATTGATAAAGTATACTCAGATGTAGTATATAATATATACTATAGTATGTTATATACAACCTTGTGTGAGCCTTCTCTTATAGTCTGGGATTGTTAGTTTGTTTTAAAGGATCCAAGAAAAAGTCTTGTGAGTTGAGTTGAAATCATTGTTTTTGGCATTTTTTTCTTCTTCAGGATGCTCCAAAATAATCAGCTCAAGACTGTTCCCAGTGCAGCCCTGAAGAACCTTCACTCTCTCCAGTCTCTGTAAGTCATCTGCCATACACACACACACACACACACACACACGCACACATATACACACACACATATATGCACGTGCAGGGCATTGTCTACTCAGAGAGCCTTTGAGTTTCAAGTGGACCCTTCCGTCCTGCATTTATTGTTAAAAGGGAAAACACTCACTGCTATTGCTGCAGAGATTGTTATAATTATTTGTCAATGTCATCAAACTGGTCAATTTATTTTCTTGGATTAATGTATTTTCAATTGGTTACAAACTATCAAAGTGAGCCTTAAAGGGCAGAAGAGCTAAAGCCTTTAGATGAAGGTGGTGATGCTGCTACAAAAAGCAGTCTCATTGATGTTTATATGTAAGAAATAAATCACCAATCTGAAACCATAACGTCACACATGCCCTGTTCGTGAGTTTTATTTATAGTCTGTTTTTCTCCAGAAGTTTGCAGCTAATGAGAAAGCCTTTTTTGTCCTGAATTCCTGGACAGGATCACACACTGCCTCCATCAGCGCTGTTGTCAGAGGAAGCACTGCAGTGTATTTACACAGCTTACTATCCAAAGTGGAATTCATAGTGTTTGTGCCAAACTAACAAGCACATTCTAGACAGTTACTCACAAAGATAATCTAAAAAGCAACAGCGACGGGAGCACTGCAGGACAGTTTATCTACTAATGTATGTAAAGATCTAAACGTTTGGTGCTGGAAATTTGCGAAACAAATGTATGCAAAGTGGGTCCATAGACGACAATGGAGTTTAGATCAAGGTCACTGGCCACTGATTTCTCAGTGTGAATAACAGACAGATTACAGAAAAGTTAGTGTAGAATGGAAATCAGTACGGTCCTGTTTTTTTAGGTGAAATGTTGGACTAGTTGTCATTTATTTAGCAAGATAACACAGTAAAATAAGATTTTGTTTGTGGTAAACAGTATACCTGTTGAATTTCAGCAAGTTTCACATACATCTCAAAGAAAAATGTAACCGTGAACTTAAAAGAAAATACAAATACAAAAAAATGCTGACTTTCTGTCCAAGACCACTGAAAATTATTTTTTTAAATCAGTTTTCTTTCCCACCAAAAACACCAAAAGGTGTTATATCATTATCTTATGAGTCAGGCGAGTGTAGTTTAAAGTGTGTATTCGTCACAGTATTTAAAACGGCTTTATTCTTCTTCCAAGTCGAGTATAACTGTTGAACTCTCGATTTATCCGAGACATCGTTGATGTCATTCAAGGGCGGTTCCACTCTTATCACATACTTTACCCCTGCTGCAGTGTTTATAGTGCAAATGTAGGTCAGTCTTATTCAGCACATCTTTAGCTAACTTTTCTCTTCATATGTTGTTGAGTTTTCCAGGAGCTTTTCTTTTTCCACACTTCACCCATAACTCTCAGCCGACTCACGGTTTCCTGCTCCACTTGCCCTCAGTCTTTACATTGTTTTTCTGCCTCTGCTGAATGTCCTTTACATTGAGACCATGCTGTGTACATGGCTCTATTTTTGCCACCTCCAGGGACTAATTGAGGAATGGATCCAGCTGGAGAAATGTGCTGAAAGTCCAGCTTTCAGCTATTATCACCCCTCTATATCCCTCCCCTTGTCCCTTGCTTCCCCTCTGCTTTTTTTCTGCCGCTCTTCTTTCTTTTTAACAGATGTCTTTTCTCTGTGAGGGTTTTAAGGTCTGTAGCTGAAGTAATATGCTTTGACAGAGCCAGGACTTGGTTTGTATAAAGCCTTAGAGAGCTAAATGTCAATCAAGACTGTTTTTCTTCCAGCCCAGACACTTGAGGAATTTTGAGGGAGGGCGAGACACTCGGTGAGGGAGGATAGCAGGAGAAAACAGGGTGGTGATGATGAAAAGAACACTTGTGCATTCATAATACTGCTTAAATAAAAAATATGTCCTTTTTTTTACCACCCAACTATTGGCTCCTGATCAGAATTTCACATGTTTGCAGGGTCACTGACCTGTAATGCAATTAATAAATAGGGAACATCGCTGTCCTTCAATATTCAGTGATGAAATTTAGAGTATTGCTCAATTATATTACATACATTTTGTCAGAAAATGTCAATTCAATATATAAGATTCACTCTCTAAACCTCTGCTCCTCCACACTGTATTAGGTGCAAACACCTCTTGCTAGATGCTGGTCATTGAATTAATATGCTTTCAAGAACTTTCAATGACTTAAACATGTCCCAGTGTGGTCAAAAATGTTGGTGATAAAATAAAATATTTGGATTTTTATGTGTAGTTGCATTGAAAATGGGCGGGTGTCAAAAATTTAAATCAGGGATCAACTAAATGCACTTAAATAGAATAATGGATTGAGCTGCAGGACTTTCTGGTACTGGCTATTTGCTGCTCTGCTTGCTATGGCAATGACATTATAATGAGTGGAAGGATCAAGTTTAAAAACAACTTTTTTTCTTTGGTTTTCCCTTCAGTTTGTAGTGCATATATAGCGGTGTCATATGCATACGAGTCAGCTATGTCAGTATTTAATTAACCAATGCTTTGTCCTTGTTTCTTTGCTCTGCAGTCGCCTCGATGCGAACCACATCACCACAGTTCCAGACGACAGCTTTGAAGGCCTTCAGCAGCTGCGACACCTCTGGCTGGACGACAACAACCTGACGGAGGTCCCCGTCGGGTCTCTGCGACACCAAGCGAACCTTCAAGCTCTGACGTTGGCGCTCAACCGCATCTCGTACATACCAGACAACGCCTTCGCAAACCTCACCAGTCTAGTTGTGCTGTGAGTTACTCATATTAAGCTACTCTTCTAATTGTGGTTTATCATTAAGATCTTGACAGTAGCATTAATCAGTTTCACTAATGTTCTGCCGCAGTGTTCATGGTCAAGAAAAAAGACTATAGGTACCAATACGCAGCTCCAGTGCTTTCAGCTGTATTTATTATAAAATACCCAGAAGGACAAGAAGCAAGGTTGTGAAACTATGAGTCACTGGATTAATTCCTTCAGAAATAATTTCAACTTTTCCGTGCCGGGGTCTTTAAAAGCCTATTAATGAAGGCTTTTGGTGAGACATCATTTAAAAGCTACAGTATTTGGGTAATAAACAGTTCCAGAGTCATTAAAGTGAACTTCCCCAGGACAGGCAGGAGAACTTTGCATGCAGTCTTCACAGACGTATACACTAAATAACTCAGCAGGAACAACCTGCTGGTGTACTTTCTTAAAACCTTAATTAACCAGGCGCACTGACTGAGAACATTCTCGTGTTGACTAAAATGACCCGAGGGAGAAGCTGGAGAAGTGAAAGTCACTGGGCGTAAAGTAGATCAGGATATTTTTTAAGTTGAAAGCCAACATATGCAAATTCTCCGCATGGAGAGTAAACAGTAGTAGTTTCATGTCTCTTCAGGTTCTGAGCCGTGGCACGGAGTAAGTGGGTGGACAGGTTTTTGAGATAAAAACTTGGATTTTTGGGGTGTTTTTTTTGTAGTTTACCACCTTGAAAATCTCTCTACCTGGCTGTGTAAATCACCATCCAGTTAGTGAAATATGACTGTACCTCTAGTTCTCTGCTCTAAATGAAAGGAGCTGCGATTCCTATTTAGTTTTTCATGCATGATATGCATTATTCTGTCACCACAAATCAATGCAAAGTACCTCTCCTTGTTTCCTGCTCCAGCTCTGAATGTATCCTCTGAGCGACTGCAAATCAGATTCCAAACACAAACAGACTGTAGTATTTATTTCCACAGCTTACTGTTAATAAGTCAACAAAACGGGTAGCCGCTCATGCCCCGCTGTGTTTTTGCATGCACGCACTTTTGCAGGGAAATGTGCCATTAGGGGTTTGAATTTGAATGTTAACGACACTTTGAAAAAGTTGCTCGACTCTGAGCATTAATGTGAAATCAAGATTATCTTGTTGTTTTATGCATGGGAGGGAAATGCTAAAACCTTCCATGAGAGGAACTTGTACAAATATGTGGCGCATTACGAATCGGAGGGATTGTTCCAAACTGTTATACATTCACGCAAACACGCAGGCACACAGACGCACACATTGAGTGGTATTGCTGCAGGGTTAGTATAAACACATCGGGGTAAACAGGAAGAAAAGACCTTGAATGTATTAGGCGAAGGAAAGCCTTCTGCATACACACGTACAGTACAGGCACCTGATTCACAAATCACACTCTGACATTCGGAGATGATTTGTGGAGCGTTTGCACAAACGCTACAAAAACAAGACTTAAATAAAATCCAGGATGAATGTGGAAGATCATTTAAAATCTGTCACGGCATGTAAATCTCACAGATGTGTTGACAAGTGCTTCTGCTTCCCCAGACATCTTCACAACAACAGAATTAAGGAGATAGGAGACAACTGTTTTGCCGGACTTGTGAACCTGGAGACGCTGTAAGTGCTCCGTCATACAGAATTTAATGTGTCTGTTTGTGTGAGTGTGTACCAGTCTGAATGTGTTTGTGCTCGTGTTTGTGTGCGCTACCAGCTCCCCCACCCACCTCTGCTCCGGTCCTCCAGACATCATTGTGTCCACTTCCTCCTTTAATTGCTCTAGGATAAATAGAGCAAAGTACATGATGCTTATCAAATCTGCCCTCCCACTGTTCACTTCCTCCTGCCACACAGCTATGAAAAGTCATTTAGTGACAGCCTTACCTAATGGTTTACAGCTACTGTAGAGATGCCCGCTTACTTCTTTGGTTCTTGTTCTAAATCCTGGTTTAAAGTTGAGCATCTGCTAAAACTTATCCAGTGTCTACTTTGTTCTACATACTGTAAAATGACTAAACTTCAGGTCTGCAGTGCTTCATTATAAACTATATTGTTGTGTTTTGTATAGTAATTCTGAAGAGAGGAGACTGAACGGCTCGGACAGGATTTTACATCCCTGGCATTAACAGAATATTGAAGTTAAAAAGCAGTTTTATACAAACAGCAGCACTTCAGAGGAAACACCATGTGCTCTCAGTGGGACGCCGTATCATTAAAATTGCTCCTTTGCTGTTTATTTACTCGTACTGGTTCATGTTGTGTTGAAACAATTCATCGATTCGTCCAAGAAAAGGAAAATTATTTAACATTTTGGAATATTATTTGTTATATATCAAGCATTTTGCATCTGTCTTTTTCGCGGTTGTCCCTGCTTTTCTCTTGTTTCCTAACTTTTGAAATGTTGTTTGACTAAACAGTGTGGAAAAAATCAAAACAGTAATCAACACATTGATTGTTAAAATAATCATTAACAGCAGTGTTGGCTCCGTGGTTCGGTTGATTTTAACCGTGTGTGTCAGGAATTAGGATTCAGAGTGTTAACAGAGTTCAATGTGATGGTTTATTTTTACAGCAGGCTCAGATTCCCACAAAACAGTGGAGCAGGGTCGAGTTGTTAGGATCATGTATTTGAGTATTTATACTGATCAGTTGTTCATTGGTTATTGCTGCAAAGAGGGTAAATAACCTAGAAGTAAGTGAGGAAGTTATGTATTTTTTTATTAGGATAATAACAATCCTTTTAATTCTAATTATGAATAATAAGTGATTGACAGCAGTCACAGACAGGAACCGGATAATTAAACACCTCTATTAGAAATACAAAATTATTAAGATTTCTGTTTTAAAGTGCCAATAATTATCATTGATTTGTTACATTGCGCAAGAAAACATCACTGACTTCCTGCGTCTCTCTCTGTCTCATCCCAGAGATCTAAACTTCAACAACTTGATGGTTTTTCCCAAAGCAATAGAGGCCCTGCCCAAACTCAAGGAACTGTGAGTATATCGTCCTGTTTCTCCTCTGTGAGGGAAACACTAAAATCAGAGACAGGTTAACTCAGCAGAGCACAAGGGAGACATTTTGTTCATGTGATAAAAAGCTGAGTGGTAATTTGTAAAATTACAAATCTTGTGTTGTTTAGAAGTTCCTATTCTAAATCATCAAGTATCTTATCTACTGTGTGTGATGATTAAATGGAAATAAAACAGTGAAAATCATGCATGTTTTGTAACATGTGCTTTTATTTTGAAGGCTAAAAAGTCATACTTCCTGGTTTTCCTCATGAGATAAATCATTATGTGTTATTTAAAACCTCGGAGTAAATTCACACCTTGTGTTTGTGCTTTTTTGTGCCCGCTGTTGGTATTTTTATTCTTCATACGTCAGCTTGACTTCTTGGTGTGTTTCATAGGGAGCAAAGTGTGTTCACTCCGTCTCCTTGATATTTTTTCCCGCAGCGGGTTTCACAGCAACGATATTGCTTCCATACCTGAAGGGGCCTTCCATAACAACCCCCTGCTACGAACCATGTAAGATCAAACTCACCGACACGATCAGAAACAGACGTAGCACACTAATAACTCACAGTTGTCCAAATGCTACCATGCACAGTAATGCCCACATACAGTATGAGCTGACAGTGTGAAGCTTCAGGAGACGAATGTCCAGAAGATGGTGCCATTCTCGCATAGTAAATGACTTTTGTTTGAACTCTCCCCCTCTGCTCCTGCTGCCCTCCCAGACATCTTTATGACAACCCTCTGTCCTTCGTGGGCGCGACGGCTTTCCAGAATCTGTCGGACCTGCACTCTCTGTAAGCCCCACCGTCGGATAAACGACTTCAAAAAATCAATTTTAATGTGTTTTAAATGGTCCTTTTTATCTTCTTTCATCCTTGCTGACTCATGCTTTGATATTCATGACTTTGCTATTCGTCACCATGTGTGTTCCAGGATGCTGCGTGGGGCCAGCATGATGCAGGACTTCCCCATCCTTACATGGACTAATAACCTTGAGAGTCTGTGAGTGAACTTGGATGCAGCATCTGTTCCCACTTTTTTTTCTTTTGTGCATCTCAGGAGTGACTGATTGTTTTTTGTTGTTTTTTTTTTTAATTTCCAGGACTCTGTCCGGAACCAAGATATCATCGATCCCCGCTAATCTGTGCGAGGACCTCAAGCTGCTTCGGACGCTGTCAGTGACTTTTCCTGTGACAATGTTAAAAATATATCTTCTACAAAGATTTTTTTTTCTTCATTGTTTCATTTTAAATTGTCCCGGTTGTCTAATTGTTGAAGCTGTTTGTTTTCATCCATCAGAGACCTGTCCTACAATGAGATCAAGGAGCTGCCGTCCCTCCAGGGCTGCGTCCGGCTGCAGGAGATGTGAGTGAGATTTACAGTTTACACGTCTTACAGGCTGAGAAGACAGATTCTCTTTTAATCTCATTCAAATTGTTTTGAATCTGCAGAAGCTTTCAGCACAACCACATTCAACAAATTGACAGGGACACTTTCCAAGGTCTCACTGCTCTCCGCTTACTGTAAGTCCACTGAGTCACACACTCATAAATCACAAAGTAACACACACTGGATGGTGTTAAAACAAATGCTTTATGTCTGGTTTGTGATTTTACACAGAGACCTGAGCAGAAATGAAATCCGAGTTATCCACAGAGATGCTTTCCTCTCCCTCACTGCTCTCACCAACCTGTGAGTGTAACCTGTGCTGCAGTATTCCACATCTCATCATTTGGTTTTACTGTCCGTGATGCGCAGAATTAATTACTTGTGTGTAATCATTTGTTGCAGAGATCTGAGCATGAACGCTCTGACTGTGATTCCCACGACTGGACTGAGCGCGCTCAGTCAGCTGAAGCTCTCGGGGAACCCACAGATGAAGAATGTGCTGACTGCAAGAAACCTGCCCAAGCTCAGGTGACGAAACATTTCTGTGCTCTGCTATAAAGTTATTATAATAAACTGATGATAACCGTGATATTTTCACTATACATTCAATGTAATTGTTGATTTTGTACACTTTTGTTCAGCTATAGTTACAGACTCTCTCCACCTCCAAGTACATTTATTTTGAGTGTTCAATGCCAAAAAAAGACAATACAGAGAAATAAAGATGACTGAAAGCTTAATTGTTATAGACAAACTAAAGCCCGACTGATATGGGATTTTTGAGACGGCGATACTGATTTTAGAGGGGGAAAATTGATCGATAACCAATGTAAGCTGGACTGTGGACTGTGCATTGAATTTTATGATATATAACACTGTTAAATGATATTATTTAACATTCTTATACATAATAATACATAGTACAAGTAGTGTAATACAATGTCACCCACTTCAATAAATGATAACTGAGAAAATAAAGAATAAATAGGAATTAAAAAATGTAGATAAACATTGTTACTGCTCAGTTTCAGTCAACTGCTGACTATTTAAAAATGGAACTGAATAGCTAATACCATTTCTAAATCACGCTAAGCAACATTTTCATTGTGTAAAAAAAAAGTTTTCATAACAACACATATCAGACAGCATATACACCGATATGCCTTTAACAAGCTAATATTGGCTGATAATATCTGTTGGGCTCTAATACAAACATAAAAATATATTTCCCCCAAGGGAATAATCAGTAAAGTACATGTACTTCTTCTAACTATATTTTCCACAGAGAAACATTTATAAGTTTGCAGTTTTGTGCATCTAAAACAAACTTTCTGTAACACAAAGATGGCGAGTCGTCTGAGTCCAAAGTGGTGATGTAGAAAACACAGCCTCCCTGCTGAGCTGTACAAACTCCAAGCAGGCAGTGGAGTTGTTGTTAAACAGGACAGCAGATGAACTGGAAACCCTCAGCAACTGCAAACTTCATGAACAAAATAAATTGAACCAATCCTGTATTGAACAAAAGGATAATGAATCTTTTTTTGGTCTTTCTTTCTCCGTCTGTGGAGATTATATGTACGAGTGTGACTGAAAAGCAGAACAAACACCTCCTCTCTTGCGTTTAATGAGGAAACCAGCTGAATCTGTTCTCTCCACAATCGTAGACACACTGTGGAAAAATCCAAATGTTATTATTGAAAAAAATCACGAGAGACAAATATTTGCAGACAAACGGGCTATTTATGTTTTCCCAATAAGGTATTGAGATTTGGGACCATGTGAATTATCAACAGTGGACCCCGGCAGGATGCTCACAGTCGCTCTAAATGTTTGTGTGCAGGTCCATCTCGGTGCCGTACGCCTACCAGTGCTGTGCATTCGTAGGATGTGACTCAGTGACGAGTTCTTCCGAGGAAAATGACGCAAAGAAATCTACAGGTGGGAATGCAGCAGCCAGAACATTTTCCTTGGAACAGTTGACATGTTAGCTAAACTTTTTATGTCATTTTATTTACATGAAAGCGACTAAAAATATCCACAAAGTGAGTTTTGAATCAGCCTCGAGGTACATGAGCAAACTAACAGCGTTCCTCACAGAGCAGCAGATAGCTGGAGATGTTTTTCTGCACTGATTGTGAACTGCAGATCATCAGCATCAGACACAATGTGTTTTAATGCTTCAAATTACTTTTACTTGATAGCTAATTAAATACTGTTCTACATTTCCTGTTTTACTTGTCATGAAAAAATGAAGGTAACTTGATGAAAATGTGATGAAAGTGTGTATTTTCTGTGCACATAGACTGATTTTTTTTTTGCTCAGGATGTAAATTAATTAGTAAAAAAAAGAGTATTCTTCATCCTTCGATACATCCTAAATTATATCAGACTTGTCTTTACTATTTGTGTTTTGACTGTATTTAAATAGAAGTTTACCGAGTGACAGAAAATGAATTTCTTTGTGTGAAGCAGAAAGAAGAATTCAGAAGTCACACAGAAGAACTTATTAATATTTACTTTTTCGATTCACTTTTTGTCCAGGCTTCTATTTTTTTTATTTTGAATGTTTTGTGTGTTAACATTTTCCTTCTTACATTACATTTTTTATTACAGGCGGGGAGGATGTGGAAAGAATCTCAATGATCATGCATTGCTCTCCATCACCAGGTAATCAGCTTTTGTTTCTCTGGTTCTGTGTTTTAGTGTTTACAGGCTTTGCAGTACTCTAAAAATATATAATCACTAAATTGGGTATTAATTTCTGTCTTCAGGAGCTTTCAAGCCTTGTGAGCACTTGCTGGGAAACTGGATGATTCGTCTGACGGTCTGGTTCATCTGCCTGGTGTCGCTGGTCTTTAACAGTCTGGTGCTGGTGGCCACCTTCTCCCCCTCACACCGCGCCGCGGGCCACTCCCACTCCTTCACTCCGTCTCTCTCCCCAGCCCGGCTGCTGATGGGGCTGCTGGCCCTGGCCAACCTGCTCACAGGCCTGTACGTCGGCGTGCTGACCGTGCTCGACGTCGCCACCTGGGGCTCGTTCGCTGAGTTCGGCGTGTGGTGGGAGATGGGGCCCGGCTGTCAGGTCACGGGAGCTCTGGCCGTCTTCTCGTCAGAGTGGGCGGTCTTGTTGCTATCGCTGGCAGCCGTGGAGCGCAGCGTGGCCGTGCGGACGATTCTCGGGAAGGTCATGATGTCACCCAGGAGGAACAGCGGCAGCCATCGCGGATGCTGGAGAGGAGACCGGCGCTTCAGCCTCGCCGCGGGACTCCTGGGCCTGCTGGCAGCTGCTGGAGCCTGCCTGCCTCTCCTGATCTCCAGCGACCAGTCCGCCTCCCCTCTCTGCCTGCCCTTCGCTGGCGGGGAGAGTCCCGCTCTGATTGTTACAGTCGTTCTGGTGCTGCTCAACGCGCTGGCGTACCTGTTCACTGCAGCTGTGTACACCCAGCTGTACTGCCACCTGGGCCGGGTGGAGCTGGCAGACCCGGAGCAGACCGGCGCCCTGCGGCACGTAGCCTGGCTCATCTTCACCAACTGCATCTTCTTCTGCCCCGTGGCAGCTTTCTCCTTCGCCCCTCTCTTGACTGGCTCCACAGCTGGCGGCCCAGAGATCGCCAAGTCCGTCACCCTCATTTTCTTCCCGCTGCCCGCGTGCCTGAACCCGGTGCTGTACGTGTTCTTCAGCCCGGCCTTCAGGGAGGACTGGCTGAGACTACGCGGCCGCGGAGGACTAACCAGGGAGGTGAAGGCCGGCGCCGAAAGTCACGGAGACGACGGTGGCGGAGGGTCGGAGCTCACAGACGGCGGCTCCTCCACCCAGCTGGGCTTTGACTGTGGGGTGTACTCGCAGCTCTGTGGAGAGACCGTTGTATGCGAGCAGTGCGAGGCTGCGCTGCATGCCAGGACCTGCTCCTCTCCCTCGTCCTCCACAGTCTGCAGACACTTGGTGAAGTCCCACAGCTGTCCCACCCTCCTGGCGGGAGCTGCGATGTGCCAGCGTGCCGAGGGGTTTTGGGCAGACAGCGGGACGCCCTCCGCTCAGTCTGAGTACGCAGACGAGGGGGACTCGTTCGTGTCGGACAGTTCGGACCAGGTTCAGGCCTGTGGCAGAGCCTGCTTCTGTCAGAGCAGAGGCCTCCCTCTGGTACACTACTCATACAACATACCTCGAGTCAAGGACTAAGGACGCTTCAGAGCTCCGCTACGTCTGTGTGCACAGATCTCTCTGTCATGTGAATTTAGAGAATATATAAACATTTTTATATCAAAACAACAAAATGTGCCAACTACCCTGCTAAAAGACGATTCAGCAAGCACTTATGTTTGTAATTACTGTGTAAACAGAGATGCATCCAATCATTTAAAGGGAACTTGGTATGCTTTTTGAACTGAGCTGAACTCAGCACATCACGCTACAAACTGGTCGACAAAGGATCTCGACAGAATCTTGCCACCAGTGCCTGCCTCTCGCTTCCGGTTGGATCTCATGATGTTGCGAGCTTCGATGTCTGTGTCAAAGATGTTTTGTGATTTCTCTGTTTTACCTGTTCTTATAAGCTTCTTTTTTTTCAATTTTAATTGTTACACATCTTGTCAATTTTTAAAGCTTCTCCACAGCAACTGTTGATTTTATACTTTGATTTTATTTTTTTTACATAAATGTAGCAAATGTAATAATCACCCTAGACTTTTCTGTGTGAATGTAACTTTCAGGTGTTTTTTCACCTACCAGAGGGGGATAATATAACGTCAGCAGCAATAACTTCTGCCCTGCCCTGCTGTGATCAGTGTGAGAATGGTATGAGTAAATGCCAGTCTATAATAAACACGTCTTTGCTTTAAGTTACTAAGACTAAGAATGTGATAAAAGTAGCAGATATCACTGTTAAAGCAACAGCTATGCTTGGTGGTGGTGAAAGATGTTATTTATTGTTTTAGCAGCAGGAGGGCGGAGGCGACTTCAGGTGGCCTTTGAATGATGAATATACAACATGACCCAAGTATTCACCAAAACATCAGCACTATTCTTTGATTTGTCACCAAAAACTAGTGCAAACATACAGTTTAGCTCCTTATTGTCATTAGTCTGAAGGATTATTCCAGTTATTTTTTAAATCTGGGCCTTATTTTCTGAGTTTTTTTCTGCCATTATGCTGTTTGATTTTATTTTTCTTAACTGCAGAGCTGCATATTTTATTTGTCACCGAGCCAAGAGACACATAAAACCCAAAATACAATTCCTTTTCAGTGCAGTAATGCTTAAATAATGAAATAAGACCTGCTTTTATCTGATGTTCAGTTTATTTCTGGCTGTCAGGACAAGCTTTGATTCATTACTCTGTGTGTTAAATTAGTAAAAAACTGTTTCCTGTTGATAAAAAATGCCTGTTAATGTTAAAAGTCACATCGATCTAAGGAATAATTTTAGGAAATGCACTTATTTGCTGTCCTGCTGACAATAATGTGAGAAGATCAATACCACTCATCACGTATCTGTATGCTAAATATGAAGCTAAAGCCAGCAGCTGGTTAGCTTAGCTTAACAGGAAGAACTGCTAGCTTGTTTAATCTCTTGGAAAAACTGAATTATAAACCAATTAGATATGTTAGTGAGCTTTATATGTGCTGGTATTTTACTTTTTCACAGTGTAAAGTTTGCTGTTTTTTCCTGACTTTATTCTGAGAACAGCTAAGCTAACCTGCTGCTAGCTTTAGCTCCATGTTTAGCATACAGGTACGAGAACTGGTGTCACTTTTCTAATAGAGTTCTGGGCATGAAAGACAATATTTCCCAAAATGTCACTAAAGTAAAAAGTAAACTTTTGTCTTACTTTGCTTTACAAACACTTTGGAGGCCAACAAGTTCCAAAAATAATCTAAATCAACTGTCACACAAGTCAAACGTCTGAAAAAGGCTGATAACTGCCGTACATGTCTGATTGATTCGAAACATATCATTAAACACAATTTGGCTTGTAAGCGACAAGTTAAACACGTGAAAACCGTCCAAGTTAAACACGTGAATGTAATCCCACTTTTCCACTTCTACCAACATGAAGTGAACGCAGCACAAGACTGGCAGCCAGCTGAGTCAACAAGAAAGCGTGTGAGCAGTGCCAGAAATTATCAAATGGACTATTATAATTGAAATGTGAGTGATTATTATTCAACCACAGATATTCAAAGACGTGTATCTGCAGCGTGGATCTTCTCGGCTCTGCAGTGAAGTAAATGGCAACATTTGATGGTATAAAAGTGAGAAAATAAGGCCTGTATTGAAAATATGAGGATTTATCTTTAAATTAATTCACTTCCTGCAGTTTCTTTCCATTTGACACGCTTACTGTATGTTCATGTCAGGTCATCAGAAGAGCATTATTTTAGAGTAGATGTCTTTTAACCTGAGTGAGACCGTGTGTGACGAGGGATCGACTGATGTTTGGTGTGCTGGAGCGTGACTGTACACATTAAAGGTGGACACACCCTCGGAGCGTGTATCCACAAGTGCACGTCATGTGAGTGCTCAGGAATTTAGGCAATGTAGGGAAACGTTTTCTCTCCACCAACAAGACATTTGTATGTCCTTATAATAAATGCACCATTTTAATCTGAATTTTATTCTCTGTTTTTCGACCGGGTGTGTAAATTCTTGCACCAACCAAAATGTCCGTTGATTGTTGAGGTGTCCCATCTGGTGAAAATGTACAAATCTTTTAGTAGGTTGGTTCTTGTTTTTGTTTCGTTTTTCTTATTTGTATGTAAATTATTTGACACGAAAACAAGTAATCAAGAATGGGATGCTAACTAAGGAAGCTACCTCCTCGACTGTAGTGGCTACCAGCAGTGCTTTGTAAAAGAAAAGTCTGTTTTCATCTGTTGTTATTCTTTTTGTTTGCATTCTTAGCTTTATGTTGACACGTGGTTGTACATCATCATTTTAGATTAAGTGCAAATTGTGGGAGGAATCTATGTACTGTATACTGTGATTTATTTTTTTTTAACCAAACTATAAACTATGAAATTTTTTTTTTTTTGGTTTGTTTTATCTTTTATAGATACAAACGTGCAGAATAATACAGGTTATTAAAAAAGAATCTCACCTAATTTCAGTTCAAATTAAAATCTTATTTGTAGTTTTTCCATGTGAGATCTCCCCGAGTTGTTTTTGTTCTGTTCAAGTAGAGAAATAATTCTATAAAATTGTGAATGAATAAAAATTGGAAGAACACAGCTATTTTAATTTACCTTTGTGTTCAAATTAAAACACTGCAGCGAACATTGTCTTTTTATATTTTTATGATACATCTGAAATGACTGTCCTTACTTTAACACTTTTCTCACTAATGCAGCTTTGTTGCTACAACGACTGATTTCCAGGACTGGATATCATGTTAAGAGTTCTTTTTATTGCAATAGGTCATAAAATGAAAAAATTGACTAAAATGCTACATATTTTCTCCCAGCAGAGCTCGTCATTGATCTCTGAACATCAGTCTGACAGGCCACAAAAGGACCTCAAAAGAAAAAAAGGTAATTCTTTGAGCAACTGCTGGGAATATCTTGCAAGGATAGTTTATATTTTTTTATTTTTGAAGTGGGGTTGTATGAGGTACTTATCCACAGTCAGTGTGTTAACTACAGTAGATGGTGTCAGTTTGGAGAAGTAGACAGGAGCTAAGCATGTACTGCTGTCAATTAGTGCAGCAGCAAAATGTATTATCGCCTCCTAAAGTGTATAATATTTATTACTTATTTATAATGTTTTCAAGGCTTTATGCAGTTGTTAGACTGCCCCTTCCTATGGGGGAACTGAAGCCGTTTATTTCATCTCTACTTTCTTCAAAGCCACCAGACTCCATTGGAAAAAAACAGTAATTTTACTTTGCATGAGACGAGTTGCTGCTGTACAGCTGCCGATCAGTTAGTCATATTTTAAAGACATTTCAATCGTAAAATTGTAAAACTACGATTAAACAAAACTATTCGGTGAACTAAGATTTGTATTCAACTAACTGACTGTTTGATGCTGAGCGGGTGGAAGTTTCAGGTAAATTCCTATTTCTGACTATTTGAAGACAAAATATTGAATCTAAATTCAAAGCACTATTCTGAGAGAAGACATGTTTTGAGAGAAAGATAGCCTCACACCTCAAAATGAAGTTCCCTTTAACCATCACCATCATCTCGGGCAGGAAAGTGCTGTGAGTTCGTCTAACATTTAGCTGTAGCGTCTTGTTAAACTAGTTTCCTCTGAAGTTGCCCATGCAAACATCATCCTCGGGGTGAAGTGCAGCTGAGTTTCCTTCCACCTCCAGCCACGTCGTCCTCCCCTGCTGGCTCCCATCTCTCCTGCAGCGAGCTGTTACTTGGTGATGAGTGAAAAATAACCTCTGGGTTTGTACGCAGAAACCTGAGCAGTCCTGTTTAGCTTTGAACCGTGTCGCCTTTTCCACATGTAATTTGTGGATTTTGGTGAGCCCGCGTGTCAAAACACCTGGCAGGAGCCGAGGCGCTGGAAGCCATTCGTCATGTATGTTAATAGCGGCCTGGTGACATGTACAAAGGCTCGCTGGATCTCTTGCAGCTGTACGCTGAGAGGGCACAGGAAATATTTACATTGGAGGCATCAAAGGAATAACTGTCGAGTGATGTTACGGCAACATGTGTTCCTCTTCACTCACACACGTCCTCAGCGGGAAAAGGACATCGTAGCTATTCCAGCCCTTCACACACATCCCTCTGCGGAGAGCACATTAGGCGCATGCCTCACACCTCAGGCTTTAGCGAGGCTTTGTCACAATAAAACTAAGCCCTCGACAACTCTCGTCCATTCCTCTGGACTTCTGGGTATCAGTGGCATGCTCAGTGCGTTTTCTGAACACCATGGCTGCACAATAACTGATGAGACCGAACAAAATCAATCATTCCTGTGTTTTTGAAGCATTTATATTTAAGTTAGCACACAAATCAGAACACAACAAACAAGAAACAGCTACCTTCTTCGACCATTATGCACATTTACTGGACATCTCTGCTCTCAGACAGGAGATTTCTGTGATCCAGGGGTGCACAAACATAACAGTGAGTATGAAGAGATCGTAGATGATTCCAGAGGAGGAAAGTGTGCAAAAAAACAGAAAGGGAAGTTGGCTCAACACAGTTTGTGATGCAGGTGGAGAGTTTCTCGTCATGCAGCTCGAACTTCTTTACTTCTTGTCTTCTCTGATGATTTGAGCTGCAGGCCAGGAACAAAACAGAGGAAGCTGAATGTGGAGCACAGTTTTTACAAGCAAATTCATATTTTTCAACAATGTCTGTTTGTGAAAAAAAAAATTCTATTACTTAATCCTGCAATACCAGATTTTTTTTGTCCACTTGGGGGCAGCAGAAACAAGATGTGAACCAAATATTATGACATATTATCATCTTCTAATATGTGAGTAGCATGATGTGGATTTTTAAATCGATACACCGTCTCGTCTTCCCCCAGCAGGATACTTACGGCGGACCTCCAGCTTACACTCCACGATGTCCTCCCCGCTGTCGTTGACTGCTTTGCACATGTACACGCCCCCGTCGAACGTGCACGGCTTACGGATCTCCAGCGTCAGGACGCCTTGTTTACTGATCATCCGGTACTTGGCCTCGTTTGAGATGTCCATCTTGTTTTTGTACCAGGTGACTTTGGGCTGATGGTGGAGGACAAAGTGTTTGTCAGGTGATGTGCAGCCCTCCAACTACCAAACAATTAGGCCACGATTTGGTTCTTTTCCATTAGTAACAACCATAATCACCGGGTTTATCTGCTGGATACTGTTTCACTGAGGAGAGGGTGTTTATTACTCTCTACTAATCCCCAAATGTCTGCACGAAGAGGGTGTGTGTGTGTGTGTTNNNCAAAGGTTATACAATATTACTGTTGTGTTTTTCCTTTGTTTATATTCTTTGTTGTTGTTTGTTGAATGTTTAACATATTTAAACATGAAAGTTCATTTTAAGGACTCAACTAAAAGGTTAAAAAACAATTTTTTAATTTATTTTTTATGTTATTTTTTTCTTTTTTAATGTGTATATGTGTATGTAGATGTATTTTATCTTTATATTAATTTAATTTAATTCTTCTTAATTTACATTTTTTCCCAATAATGCCAATTTGTAGGGATTCCTCGTTTAGCGTTCTCGTGCCTGAAACATACAGTAAATAAATAAGAACATTTAAAAAGCTGGCAAGTGGAGCATAAGTACAGATTGTTTTGTTATGTTCAAAGTCAGCAATGAACGCAGATGAAAAGTGTTTTGAATTAAATTATAGCTCTGGAAAAAGGCTAGCGAGTGGAACTTAAGCAGGAAATATTTTCGATGAAATTCCATTTTTTTCCCCCACTTTTATTTCTTTCATTTAATTTAAAATTGAGATTTTTATTTCTTGGTATGGTTAAAGGGAAAATACAGATTTTTTAAAAAGTAGGATTGTTACTCATCCACAGTCAGTGTCAACTGGCTGACCTTGGGTATGCCTCTGACGGAGCAGCTGAGCGTCGTGCTGTATCCCGCGATGATCGAGCGGTTCACCAGCGGATGTGTGAACTTCGGAGCCTGTGAGAAGTCCGGCTCCTTGTAGGTGGGCGGCTTGTACGACATACCTGACGAGAGAGCAGACAGACGCACTGTTTCCTGCAGCACATTCACTCAGAACCATAACTGCTGCGTCGTAATCGTACCTGTTTTCTGGATGTAAGCGCTGTCGGCGGTGTTGCAGGGGTCCAGGCTGAGGCCCACCAGGTTGGTGGAGAACACTCGGAAGACGTACTCGTTCCCCATGATGAGGTCGGATGCAACACAGTGGGTCCGCCTGTACTGCTCGTACACCGTGAACCACTCCTTCACACGTGTCACCAAAGCAGATTTTTAGATTCAGTGATTAAATTCCTCAATATACAGTTAATACAAGACCCCTTTCAGACATTTACTTCAGTGCTTCGGTCTTAAATGTTCTGTGTGTGTTACGTTCTTACTTAAACAGGCTTAATTTTAACTTTACAACAGTGAATAATATTCTAGATACCTTGATTTCATTTCAAAATACCTTCCTGATCTACCTGAAACTGAAGCAGCTGTGTAACTGCTCACAGTTTAAATCTATTTATTAAGAATGAAAGGGGATACGGGCAGATTTAAACTGCATCAGACACTATCTCTGACATCTAACAGGTACACAGCACAATGTTATTGGTAACATGATAATCAGCAGCTTGCTATAAAGAGACGCAAGTGAAATTAATTTGATCTAATAACGAACGCAGGGAAACATGAACCGTCAGCCGAGCCGCGCGGGAGAACAATGGCCCCGCGTCACCGCACAGACAATCCGGACCGGGTCAAGGCTACGAGGATAAGATTAGGACATTCCTGACCGACATCGTTCCTGGCAGCTCGAGGTGGAGGACGGTGCCAGTTCGAGGTTCCTGCCAAAAGGCCCATAATGCAACAGTCCTGGCCCACAGAGAGGGCTGTGTGCTCAGCATTGGCTGGTTACAGTTTATGTGTCACAAGAGAGGCTAAAATATCCCTCTGTGTCCGTGCAGCATTCATCCTCACACACGCACAGACCGACCCGAGCCGACGTAAAACCAAACACCTGCAGGGGATCAGTTTCAGCCAGCAGCAGACACAAAAACATGGCCTTCCTCTGGATGGAACTGTGACCCAGGTCCAGATTTATAAACTTTAAATCTGTTCAGGTTGGGTAGTGTCAAGTTACCTAAATGTATATAATATTACTATTCGCTTGGACCTTGTATTTTACTGCAATATATAAATCCTGCACCTGTATGGAATCGACTCAAAACTCCAAAAAGTCTTTTGTGCAGCATAACACAGTTATAATGACATTAATCATAAAAAAAAAAATAAAAACACAAGTTGAATTTCTCGGACCATAGTACTATAGTATGACTTTTTCCAAGTTTTGACATCCCATAAAAATGATGATTTTCTGTCATTTCTGCTCAAACTACATTACTACATGTATTAACAGAGCATAAGAAGACAATTATGAGCATTTCGGGGGCATTTTCAAATTTGATGACTTTTTCATGAAAATTTTCGACATGCTATATAGTATGACTTTTTTTTTTCTTCAAATTTTGGACATCTCATAAAATGGTGTTTTTCTGACATAACTGGTCATATTATGCTCTAATGTGTATCAACAGACTATAATTGGGATATTTTCAGTATTTCATGGCTTTTAAAAATTCGACCATTTTTGACAAAAATCAACATACTATAGTATGACTTTTGTTCAATTTTTGACATCCCATAAAATGGCGTTTTTCTATCATTTTTGGAAAAAACTACACTAGTGTTTTAGTCTGCAGACAGTTTGACTCACACCTCTACATGTAACTACCGCTCCCAGGCTGTAGTACTTTTATTTTGTCTTGTCACTTCCTGTTTTATTTTGGTAACCCTTCTCCCGTTTCATGTCTGGTGTCTTTACTTCCTGTGTTCCCTCTTTCCCGCCTGTGTGATTACCTCTCCTAATTTCACCTGTGTCCCCCTGTGTGTATGTATACCATGTGTCTTCCTTGTCTCAGAATTACTGGATTTGGACCTCGCCTGCATGGTTCTGTTTTCCACTCACTTATCCCTCGTGTACCTTCGCCTTCTCTCCTGGTAACGAACCTTCTGCTACTAACTGCCTTCTGCCTTGAGAGTTTTCACCTAAAGTGCCCTCTTTAGTGGCGAGAACGTGCTGATGTGCCCTTTTTTCTTTATGCCCCAGCCTTTCAAAAAGTCTGTGCACGCCACTGATCATCGCTCACCATCAACATCAGGTGTTAGTTTTCAACTGTATTTAGATGTAATCTAAAGTCTCACCATGGTCTTCTTGTCAGCTTTCTGAATGGTGTAACCGGTTATCTCACAGTTTCCGTTGTCCTTCGGTGGCTTCCACTCCAGAGCCACGTTGAAGCCCCAGATGTCCATGATCTTCAGAGCCTCGGGGGGCCCGGGAAGATCTACAGAGGAGACATGAAATGTGACTGACTGGGTTAATTCATCATAATAGTAAAACCCACGGCTGAGTTCAGTCCTGCTCACCAACAACCTGCAGACTGATGCTCGCTGTGTCCTCCACGTTCTCAATCTGCACCTTCAGGTCGTACTTCCCTGAGTGTTTCCTCTCTGCCTTGCGGATGAAGAGGATCGTATCGAAATCGCTGTTCCTCACACTGGCGAACTGCGGGCTCAGGGGCTCCCCGTCTTTGCTCCACGTGACCTTCGGCCTCGGTTTTCCCTGCAGGACGAAGGAAAGGTTTCAGGTCACAGATTACAGATGATTTCTTCAGTAAACTCTGAGGGAAAAAAAGGACTTTGTGAAGGCCACCATAGGTTCTCCTACATGCTTGGAAGAAATGCATTCCAGGTAAAAAAAAAACGCCTTTTCTCTGGTTCAACCTTCAAACAAAACTTTGTCTTTTTTTTCTCGACTGCTGGTAAGAATCTAACCATACCAAAGATGCCTTTCAAACTTTCATGCAGATACAGATATACAATATTTATACAATATATACTGGGACAGTATATATTGTCAGCCAGTTACAATAGTCAAGCAACAGAAAATTGTGTGAATACTAACTCAGTCTTTGTGCATTGGTCATGTTTCTCTCTGGTGTTTGAACTATATAAAGATATAACTAAAGCATCTTGGTGTTTAAATTATGATTTTTAAAAAGGAAGACAGCACCTGGAACTGAATCACAAGGTTGACAGTGTCTCCAACTTTCTTGATGAGAGTCTGGCGGAGATTCCTGGGGATCCAAATTTTAGGACGTTCTGAAAACAGAACAGAAGAGGCATGATGGGGACTGAAAAATGGAAGAAGCTCAAGATACAATGGGGAATTTAAATGAGGAAAGTTGTGCAGAGAGTCATCAAAAGTCATGAACTCTATAAAAACTCACGCATGATCTCTCTGATGGTGACGGGCTGAGCCAGCTTGGTGGGAGCGCTCGGTCCCGCCATGTTGAAGGCTCGCACACGGAACTGCAGCTTGTCTCCGGTGTTCAGATTTCTGACGGTCAGTGAAGTTCGGTCAGTCAGACCCTCAATGGCCGGGATCCATTCATCCGCTGTGACCAGGAAACACACAACAGGAGGGACACTCAGCTGAGAGGCATCAGGGAAATAAATCATGCATTCATCTAAACTGAATAAAGCAAGAAAACACTAAACTTGCTTTCCTACTCCTTGTATTTATTTTGTCCAGACTGGTTGTTCTTTAAGCATTAAACTTTGTCTTGTCTCCCTTGTTGCTGACACCATGTGACACTAAAACAAAACCAAATTGACCAGTTATAATCACAACATTGTGCATTTATTCATAGTTGCATAAATGAAGAAAAAAAGAGATTTATTTTGGTTGCATCAAAATGCATGTCTGTAAGTATGTGTATCTCAAGCCTGAGAGGTAAGTGAGAAAAAAAAAATACAGTGAGCAACTTTCTGATCTAAACTGTTTTCTTGCCTGTGTTTGTGAATTTTGGCAGTTTTTTTTTTTTTTTTACTGTCAGGGACATTATTTTAAAAGTGTTTGTCGATGTAATACTCATGTTGGCCACAGGAGGCTGAAGTGCACCATTACTCTATGTTCTAATGGACTGACAGCATTCATATTTTCCTTCCTGGTGAGTTTAAATCTGAACACAAGCTTCATATATAGTATGTTGGCAGGTTATGTAACATTAGGAGAGCATGGAGAGAGTATACTTTCTTTGAACATGGAACAGTGGTGCACTTCAGCCTCTTGGGGCCAAATATTACAACAAGAAACACTTTGAAAAATGACCCTGACAATAGATAAATTAATCAATAATCACCTAAAATAAACTTTTTTTCCACCTGTTTTACAGATTATATTTTAAAAGAACTTATCCTGTAAAAACCTGTTTTCCCACCTGCTCTTAAGTCATACAATAAGTCTACAATAAGGGTTGTTGCAGTTAAATAGTGAGTACTTTAATCATTCAGCTGCCACGGTGCCGCTGTCGGGGAGTTTGGTATCTCAGTTGCTGCTCTTAACTCCGATAAACTGATCGGCGTCTATAAACTTTGATGATACATTCTCTAAAAAAACCTCCTTATCAGAAGCAGGCGGGCGGGCGGCGTCAGCACTTACTGCCCTCCTTGCAGTACTCGACCCCGTAGCCCTCGAGTTCAGCCGAGCCGATCCTCTCAGGAGGACGCCACTTCAGCGAGATGGAAGTGTCACTGATGTCCTCCACGCACAGGCCGATGGGCTCACTTGTGGGGGCTGAGAGAGACAGAGGGCAGATTAATGGTCTCTGGTAGTCAGTTAGAGCATTACTGACATACAGTCAGAACAAGTGAAGAAACCTGAGCTGGGAAAAGTTAAATCAAGTGCATCAAACTGTTTAAAGGCAGCATGAAGATGTACATTTTCTGCAGCTGCTTGTTTTTAATTAAACTTTTACTTACCTACATGCAACAGAAAGCTGTTAAGGCAGCAAGTTTGTGGATTTGTCTCATCTTTTAAGACAAATTAAGTAGAATATGTGTCTTCTTTTTCTGTCCTCACAATCTTAAATGTGCAGTAACAGCAGCTGTTCATCATATCTGTTAAACTTGTGTGTGTTTAACATCAAAAACTGTGTCTGTGGTACCTGGTTGAGTGAGAAATCAGCATCAGTTAACATTTAATTCACAAAGAGTGACGTAAATGAGCACAGAGACAATGTCAATTTCAATATCAGATATTTGTGGTTGTGTTATCACTTATCAAAACAGCCTATTAGCCTGTAAGCCTGCGCACGTCATCGCCGGGAAAGATGAGCCGTCTGACTGACCTGGAGTTCACGGCGGGGCTAAAGTCTAAGTGCCTGCTGTACTTTTCCGTCCCGCGGGGATGAAATGACATGATTTAAGTTCGCATTAAGAGTCTTTACTTCATCAGCTACTTCCCACACACTGCTTTTAACGCTGAAGTGCCAAAAGCAAACAACAAGTTGTGGCTGCAGAGAGTGAAAAGGCCTCGTTTTCAAGTCAAAAGAGAGATATTTATACTAGATATTTATTCTCATTTATAGATTTACTTTTGTTTATAAAACTGAAGGAGTCAGGAGGAATTGTGAAGTCATGTATGGACGGTCTGTTCACTTTCTTAATTTTCATGGTTTTGCTGTTTAGTGTCATTAGAGGGCGACGGCGAGGCCCACTGATCATTTGGTGTCCTGCAGAGAGAGAGAAGTAGTTTGGCTCTAATTAGTATCACCTGAACAGGTGAGGTTTCTCCTTTGTCCTTCTCAGTAAAGGAGACAAACATGAGAGAAGCACAGTCAATGTTTAGGTGACTACACTGGTATGTATTTTTGATTAATTTGGTTAATAATGTAAAGGGTAATGGGAATTGTTTGTCTAAGTTACATTTAATGATACATTTAAAATGACAGATTTCAGTTGGAAAAGATTTTTGTAAAATTAGGTGTGTTTGTTTGGAAAGATTTGATTATATTTAAAGTGATTGGTAGGAATAATTTTTTAAAGATTTAAATCAGATTATTTGTTTAAAGATTGAGAAAGAAGGTGTTAAAAATGCATAAATAAAATAGTGTACATAGTAATTTAAACATTGTAGTACAATAAATATATTTAAAAAGAAATTAAGTTGGCAGATTTGACGTTTCAAGAAATTGCTAAAATTAATAAAAGTGATAAAATCAGTTCGATCCAGTTTAAGTATGATTTGTCTTTAATCTGCCGAATTAATGTTAATTGCTTAAGTTAAGTTATTGACTTCATTGATTGATTGATTGATTGAATTGTCATTATGTTTCTCTTTTCTTCAAGGTTATCAACCTACACTGCACTGTTCTGTACGACTACTGTACCAACAACCATCCTGGTTCAATAAATGTAAAAGAACTGTACGAGTTGTTCAGCGTCCTCTGGTCCTCTGTGCTGAATCGAGTTAAGGCTCTGACAGGAAAGGCTATTGACTCGACAGGAATTCTGGATGTATAACAGACTGCTAATAGAGAAGAATAATGGTCATAGATTTCTGTGTTTAATTGATCACAAATTAAACTCCTGATTCAGTAAATTAAAAGTCTGCTTTAGCATCTGGAGCAGTGACCTTCACCAGCACCTTCATACACTTGATAGTGTACTTGTATGAGGTAAAGTATGAGGAAAAGCAACAATTGATCTTAGTTTTGCTTGGAGTTTGTGTGCTGGCGGGCAGTCGCGTGAATAAAAATTAAATCATGTTTTCATGGACGTACTATGACTTGTTGAAGTGAAGAATCGTCCAAGAAGAACACCTCTTCAGTGTTCTGGTCATATTTAGTCAACCGTATATTTTCATGTTGTTGCAACAGCTTGTTGACAACATGACGACTGACTGAAAGGTGACAAATTCTGGCTGTGGCCTCGTCTTCACTGAGGTCAGCACTGCGTGTGACAGGACGCAGGTTAAGTATTCAGCGCAGGCAAATGATGGGAACGCAGGTCAAAGGTCAAGGGTTCCCCGTGTGCAGAAAGTCACAGCAGCAGGGGCTGTTTTTAAAAGTAGCCGAGAAAAAACCTTATTCAGGAGTTTTAAAAGCAAATCAATGACGTGAACTTAACCCTTTGAAACAATTTCCCCATTACTGTTACTCACACAAGTTAAATTTCTCTCTCTAAAACCTGCAGTCTAGCATCTTAAGGTGAATAATGCCTACTACCAACAGGTTCCAGCTCTGGCTCCGGTTCAGCAGCAGGAACCGGCTCCACGGGGGTCTCCTCTGCCGGGGGACTACTTTCTGTTGGGGGGACACCCTCTGCTGGCTGTGTCTCAGCTGGAGCTGCCTCTTCCCCGCTGGGCGCTGCCTCTGCAGGGGCGGCTGCTGGTGGCGGCTCACTGCTGGCTTCTGGCTGCTGAGGTGCAGGCGTCTCTGTGTCCGGCTTGCTGGCTTCCACCTCTGCCGGCTCAGCGGGTTTCTCTGCCTCCACCGGCTTCTTCTCAGCCGTCTTTGGAAGTTTAGGCTTCGTCATCCTTTCCTCAGTGTGTTTCGGTCCTGCTGCTGAGTGAAGCTGCTGGTTGTTTGTGTCCGCCTCTTCTGCCAGATGCCCTGCTCTTACCTATGCTCTCATGCTCTCCCTCGTGCACACATAACTGTCTCTCTCCGCTGCAGGGACAACAATGCTTCCTCTGCAGCAGCCTCCACAGTAGCGTGAACCCCTGTGCGTTAAGCAGCTGGTCCAAGCCGAGCCGAGCGCTTCCAGGCCATTATTTATAGAGAGGGATGCCACGGATAGTTTCCTAATCAGCTGTCTTACAAGCAAGTGGCCATCTGGATACAATGATGCTCCCTCTTATATCAACAAGTGGAGAATGAGACAGTGGTTTAAACAATCAGCGATAGACTAAGAGACAATCCAAACCTGAGCCTCGGCTTCACAGGATATGTCAGGACTGTCAGGACGGCAGCGCGTCTCTCTAGACCTCCATCACTGCACACGTTTCTCATTTGTTCAGCAATTTATATGCAAGAAAGTGGAATAAAATGGCTGATTATCAAGCTAATAGCTTATTTTTCCAGGTGTTGTGTATTTACTGCAAGTTTAGAAAACAAATAATGGGAATTTATTTAAAATATAAAAAACTGATATATTACAGTTATGGTTAAATTGATGCTATTCTGAATACAGTTACTGTCTTCTCAAAATTTTGATTACATGACGGGATTATTTTAGTAAATCCACCAAGCAGGTTATGTTATTGGTTCAGGAGGATTATGGAAAAAACTACTGTCTCTTTTTTCATGAAACTTTGTGGAGGGTTTAGCATTGGGCCGAGGAAGAATCCAATACATTTTGGAGTGCATCCACATCACAGGGCAATTATTTTTCACTTTCGTTAACATCGTGAGGGCATGACCTTGACAGAGGTCTGCATTCTCCGACTGCCCTTCTAGTTTGTTTTCGTTTTATTTGCTCTAAAATCTATATGAGGCATGCATTCTCATAAACACTTTTTTAAAAAGAAAGTGCAACAATTTGTGTGTGTAAAGTGCACCTGCCACACAGCATACAGTCAGGACACCGTCAGGAATGTGTCCTGAGACGGAAATATAGGACAAATGAGCTGAGTGAGATGTTTTTAAAGTAATCCAAAGTATTTAGAATATGTTACCTGAGTTGTTTAGTCTAATGGAATGTTTTGTTACTGTGTTGTTACTGAGGTAATAAATAGGGTGAGAGGCAGGCTCAATTTCTTATAAAAAACCTCTATACAATCTGACTCTTTTTGCAACCAGTGCTGTCGCCCCCTGCTGGTCATTAGAAAGAATGCAGGTTTAAAACACTTTTAAAGTGGCTTCACTTTTTAGACCCAGAGGCTTGGTCCACATTTTTTATACAATCTTCTGGTACAACTAGCATTAACACCTGAACACATGTCTGTCAATGGTCACGTTGCATTCTGGGTAATGTAGGCGCCAGGGTTTTGACAACGAAGATGAATGCATGGAATAAAAAAAAGATAATCTATATCTGTTTGTGCTGCACTGATTGTGGTCCATTTGTTTCTGACAGCGTTATGACACATAAACTGGAGCGCTTTAAACCTTCCTCCTTTTTAAGAGCATGAACAGTGTGACTTTAGCATGTGATGTCGTTATCATCCGGTCTGTGTGCTGATGTAACAACACACACACACACACACACACTTAAAACACCATGACTGCCATGACTCAGAAACGACCTCTGCATCACACATATATTTTTGTTACACAGTCGACCTGGAGACTTCTTGGTTTACAACGAACACACCGCAGACTTGACCTCGTCCTGTCATGACCACAAATCAGCCGGAGTGAAACTTTAGACTGAGCCAACCAGGCACGACACGACCCGGAGTCAGAGACAGACAGACATGTCGGCTTCATCACTCATCCTGACAAATCATCGTCATCATACTGCAGATATGTGTCTTTATTTAAACTCTTCTTTATCTTTAGACTCACCCACTGGTACAAAAGGCTGAGAGGCCGGACTGTGGCGAGACATGCCGATGCCGTTCACAGCGTACACTCGCATCTCGTACTCCATTCCTTCAATCATCCGCTTGGCTTCATAGGTCGTTTCAGGGTAAGGGTCAAAGTTCAGTCTCATCCACCTGTAGCTCTTCTTCTTCTTTCTCTCCAGCACGTAGCCTGAGGTTTAAAATGTTACTGTTGGCTTCTCAGAACACTCAGAGGAGAAAAATCATCATAATAAACTAAGCTTTGATGTGTTTTTACCAATAACTGGCTGTCCGCCATCAAACTCCGGAGGGTCCCACTGGACCACACAGGAGTCCTCTCCCACGCTGAGGATTCTGGGAGTCTGAGGAGGATCTGGAACATCTGGGGGGAGACGAGGCTCACGTGTTCAGAAAGGAAACATTTATATTTACATGTTTAGGTCAGAGCCCAATTTCACCTTTCTGGGTTTCTGTCTCTAATATGAAAACCAATAGCTTTTTATTTTATTTTTATTTAGTTATTATTTGGATGGTCAACAATTGACTCATACTGAATATAAATTACCATTTAAGTATTATTTTTACTATTTAATTTTTTTTTTTCAATGGTCAGCACTTGACTGATACTGAACATAGTTTATTTAATATTTATTTAATTATTTAATCCTTCATTTGAATGGTAAGCAATTGACTGACACCAAATATTCTGTACTATTTAGCTTTTTACTTAATATATTTTTTAATCGTTATCTAAATGGTCAGCAACTGACTGATAGTGAACATACATATTTCATTGTTTAAAAAACAGCCTTCTGAGAAAGTTTGCATAGTCTAACAGTACAGAATTGGTGCTTAATCCACACAGAAAAATGTTAATTCCAGTTAAAAAAATAATTGATTCATATTTCATAATTCATTAGTAATAGATAAATTGTTCTCCTCCTGCCTCAAATACAGGTGATGAACTGAATGCCCAAAAATATTTACATTTGTTAGGATTCTGTGAAGAAATAAAATCCATTTTAAATGTATTTTTTGTAGCTTCATTTCCAGTGTTTTAGTTTATGTCTAAACTGTGATGATAATCTCATTAATCAATAAGGGGCACTAATCTCAGTCCTACCGACGACTTTCACATTGATGTCTGCCGTGTCCTCCCCTGCAGGGTTTCGAACCACGACAGAGTAGATCCCCTCGTCCTGCCGCTCGGCCCCCTCGATGGTGAAGATACAGTGTCCTTTGGTGGTTTCCACGTGCACCCGGCCGTCTCCCTCCGTGAGGACCTAAACCAGAGCAGTTAGTGGGTTGAGTCTCACTCTGAACTGAAAGTTTCACCGGTACGATATGTAGAACATATATTAACATCGTGACACAGGTGGAGAGATGATGAACACTTTCTATGATGCCCATGTCTATAATGCACTAAAAACATGATTATAATCTGCTATTCATAATGCTTTATAACAATAATATGACTTATAATAAAGCATTTTTTAATAACTTAAAAGGTCAAATATCCTCAACTCAAATGGATTCATTTAACAACATTTTAAGTGTTTTTCTTGCATATATTTAATTATATTTTTCCACCAAATGACCACTTAGAGTAATTTATAATCACATTATAATTCATAATAAGAAAGATTCTAATGTATGTCTAAGTATTATGTTGTATGACCTTATAAATCGTTATAAAATGCTTTATAATGTGTCATGATTATTGTAATAAAGCATTTTGAATATGTATGAGGGCTTATAACTATTATTATACAGTGCTATAAGCAGATTATGATGCATTATAAGTTAGTTTATGATGCATTATAGACATGGTCTTCATAGTATGCAATGTTTCATGACGTATTTGGGAAAATCATGCTTTTCAAAGCCACAAAACTCCAGATCTCATCATGCAAATGCAGGACGAAGAGTTCACGAGCTGCTCAAAAAGCTGTTTCCATGGACTGATTTATTGTAGTTTTATTGTTTTATTATAGATATTGATCTGGTTGACCTAAAACCTAAAGTAATTAAGCAAAACCCTCAGAATATTCATGATTAATTATGTATTTCAGTATTTATAAAACACACTTACAGCCCAGTTTCCTCTGTTCTGTGTGTGTGTGCAGGAGGATGAGAACATGCTCTTACCTTATCAACACGTACGGATGCTGACCATATGCAGATTGTTACCATGCTCTCAAAGCTATATAAAACTGAGACATAAAAGCAAATTACACGTGTCTGATAGCCACTGGAGAAGCTGCCTTTTCATGTGTTTGCTTGTCGTTGTGACTGCTGCAGCCTGCTCTCTCTCTCTCTCTCTCTCTCTCTCTCTCTCTCTCTCTCTCTGAGGTTGTAAAGCAGTGAATCAATACAACACACAACCTGTTCAGTCAAGAAGCTGCACGATCAATCCTTCTGTGGCCTGAACTCAAGTGGTAGCACAGTGGCGAGTTAACGTGGGGTGAAAGGCACTTAGCCTGCGACTTCTCCACTGGCTATGTTTGTACATCCAATACACTACAGATGAGCCTTTGGTTTCTCCAGGCGGTGAGCTTATCGAGGCACACATCGGTCAACGTTGAAAAGCGTGTTTTCAACAACTTGTATTTCAGGCATGTGTTGGTACAGGACGTGCACACTTACATCCCCATCCTTCAGGGTCCAAGTGGTTGCCGGCGCCTCTTTCATCTCTCCGTCAGGTTTTACAGAACTAGCCTACATTTGAGCAGAGCAAAGCGGTAAAGGCCGAAGAGAGCAGAGAGGGCCGTGTCGCCCTCTCGTTCTCCTCAGCTCAGAGATCAACATGCAGGGAGCCGTCGTTGAATTAAGCTGTTAGCAGCATTCTGCTTATTCAGCTCGAAACAGCTTAGTACCCCAGCCACGTTTATTAGCAGGGAGGAAAGTGTTAGTCATCAGAGCATCAGAGCGTCTGCAGAGATAACCTGAGCCACTACAACTGGTACTAAAGTTGTGTTACATTACAACAGTGATATCTATTGTGTAAATATTAGGGCTCTCCTCCAAGACGAAAGAAATACTTTGTGGACTAACAATCATATGATTTTGTTGACTAATTGATTTAATCAGCTGATCTGTAAAATTGAGTTTCTCCACAAAGAATGATGCAAAACTTTCAATCTTGTGTTTAATAAAGATGTGCTCATGAGTTTCTGGAAAATGAGTAATTTAGCATGAAAAAATAATGAAAAAATGACTACTTGACTAAAGAAAACTTAGTTGACTTTGTTCATAATGATTTTCTTGACAAATCAATTTAATCAACATAAATAAAACTTGTAAAACTGAATGTTACAGAAGCATAACTTTAACTCTTGTGATTAGCAGAAATGTCTCATTAGTTTCATGAAAAAAGCAAAAATGAGTCATCGACAAATCGACTTTCTTAACTAATTGTTTAATTTAATCAGCCGATCTGTAAAACTGAGTTTTTCTGCAAAGAATTATACATAAGATTATATCTTATGTTTACCAAATATTGTCACTACAGGCGGTAGTGCTTTTATTTTGTCTTGTCACTTCCTGTTTTATTATGAACCCTTCCTCCTGTTTCATGTTTGGTGTCTTTACTTCCTGTTTCCCTCCTTTCCCGCCTGTGTGATTACCTTTCCCCGCCCTAATGGGTTTCACCTGTGTCTGGTCTTTTCCCGCCTTCCTGTGTGTATATATTCCCCGTGTTTCCTTTGTTCTGTGCCAGTTCTCTGTTTTCCTTTGTTGTGTCACGTTCCAGCGTTGTTTCCTGTCTGTCTACCTGTTTGCTACCCAGCCTGAGTTCATGATTCCGATTTCACCTTAACCCTGCCGGGGCCTTTGTTGTTCTCTGACTGACTTCATGGATTTCGACCCTGTTTTTACGGTACTCCTGCCTCTCCTGTGTTTTTGTCTGACACTCTGATCTCACGTGTCTGACCAAGCCTGCCGATCTAACTGCTCTCTGCCTGTCCCTAGTCGGAGTATTGCCCGGCCAGCCATGCAGCCAATACTAACCCGTATGCATGTTGGTCTGCCGCCTGCCTTAACCTGTCTTTCCTCCTGTGGACATTGTATTTCCCACTATAACCCTGGACCTGACCCCATTGTTGAGGATATTTTCCTGATTTTCATTAAGACTTTTTATTATCCATTATCTACCTCTGGGTTCTCTCACCTTACACCGGCGTGACAAATATGTCCTCATAAGTTTCTTAAAAATAAATTATTTAGCATAAAAAATGACTTCCAACTAAAGGAGGCTAATATGATAATTTGACTAAAACTTGTAAAACTGAGTATTTCCTCTCAGAATTATGCAAAAGCACAACTTTAAGTCTTGTGGTTTGCAGAAATGTGCAAAAAAGTTTCATGAAAGAAAGCATAAAAATTGACTAAATCTTAGACCAAAATGATAAATTATTCGACCTATGGACTATTCAGGTTTTCAAGTGTATTTTTCACACTGACTGACTTCAGACCTTACCCACTGTGCTCTGGTCGGATGGTAGATGTCAGACGATGGATGTGATGCTGATTAATAACATAAAATCTCTCTGTCTGTTTTACCTTCTCTCCTTTGGTCCAGACCACTGTGGGCGCCGGGTCTCCGGTGATGGGGACATCCAGACGCAGCTTGTTGCCGGCCACCACCACGATGGTGGACTCGGTGGTGCGACCCATGCAGTCCAGGTGGATCTTTGGAGGATCTTATAGAAGGAGAGATAAACCATTAAAATATACAGACTCTTAAGTCTCTACTGGTTTGTTCTGGACGACCAGAGGAAGTTAACTGTACCTTGACGTGGCACGTAATCGATCTTCACCTCTGGAAAACAAGAAAAGATCAGTTCAGGTAAGTTTAGCTTGTGAAACTATGAATGATAAATGGATTAAAGGGGCTGAAGTGGGGTTTTATTAGGTACTGATCCATAGTTTGTTTGTTTGTTACCACCAGGAGATGGTCAGATTGGAGAAACAGGCATGAAATCACTCAGTTTACTGCGATGGAGCAGTCTGAAACGTATTTAAAAACTACAGTCGTACATAGCATTGCTTCCTCCAACTTCTCCAAACTGCCGTCTGCTGTAGGTAATAATACACTGACAGATACCTAGTACAACCCCACTACAACCAACCCTTCATTTGAAGTAAAACCATCAATATTACCCAGAAAATTGAGTTTAGCAGAAAGGTTGAAAGCATGGCCATCTGGCACAAAGGTGTAGTCTCCTTCATCCTCCGGTTTGACGTCATCAATGGTCAGTTTGTGGATCCTAAAAAGGTCAAAATGTACCAGCTCATGTTTTCATGATATACACGGAGCACATTTAGCCCTCAGGAGTCACAGATCACGTGACTTCTTTCTACGTAAAAAAGAAACCCTTCCCCCTAAAGAATTGACTAAAACTCCATGCCAGTTTTTGTTTGAATAATAAAACCAGAGATAAGGTCAAATATATATAATATAAAAATAAAGAACTGTTATCTGTTACTGTTATGTTATCCTAATTGGACCTCTCATATGTTATATTTACAACCTGTGTTCACATCTGCAACATTGTAAATTCTTAATTGAGCATGATGTTTGGTATATGTTGGCTTTTTTGGGAAAGATAATTATCAGGTCATACAGGTGAGGTTGTGCTGGAAAGAATTATACCAACATGGCATGGTAAACATAGTGTTAGGGGTAAATACAGGCAAAATTAATTGAATTCAATTTTGCCAAAATAGCCCAAAAACTTGAGCGTCCTCACCTGCCGATATGTGTGATGTTTATTCTGGCGTCCGGCTGGACTACTACTCCGTTCTTAAACCAGGTTCCTCTCACGTTCTCGTCCGACACCTCACACTTGAACACGGCCTGGTCCTTCGCCTTCACTGTGAGGTCTGCAATGCTCTGGTAGACCTCCAGGTCTTTCTCTACACAGAAAAACGAAACACAAGCTCAGACGGAAACCAGCGGGCCTTCAGACTTCAGAGCAGGTGCGACTGCATGAACGGGATGTAAGAAGATGATGATGTGTGATGATGCTACGAGAGATAATTAGATGCAGCTACTGAATGTGAGGATAATTTCGTAATATTACATTCGAGCGTGGGGTGTTCATTATCTTTTTGCGGCCTTTGTGTGTTGTATCGTAGCAACAGGCACAAGGGAAATAGCTAATTGGATTTAGGATCGAAAATAAAGTGGGAGGATATGAAGACCAGATGCAGGCGCTTGTATCAGAAGAAATAATGTACAGAGGAGTTATTAAAGTTATCCTGGAGAAATTGTTTTCTGTGCGAGATAACTCACACCCTGCTCCGTGTAAAGGTTACAGGAGTTCCACGTCAGCTCGCTGGAAGAGACGACAAATAAGGCGGGAATGGCACAAGAAAGGGAGGTCTGCTAGGATCTAAGGTACAGGACACACACACACACATTTCACACATACACACGAATATATATGCAAAGGTGAAGGTATATATATTCGATTAATGGCTGGGACAAAATGATAGCTTCTAAAAAAGGTCCAAACGATGGCTGTCAGGTGATGATTTAAAGACTTCTGCTCTGGAGATGAAATGGTTACTGGTGGTAAAGAAGGAGGGAGAAACTAGGGGTCAGGGTTTATATTTTGCCTACGTCCATGTACGGATGAGTTTGAACCGTCCCCATCCATCATATTTAGATCACCTGTGGATTGAAATCAAGCATGTTTATCCTCCAACTGCAGAGACATCAAAAGCTCATCAGCATCACCAGACTTTGGACTAGAAATCCTACTTTAAAGGGGACATATCATGAAAAATCACTTTTTTTCCTACCAACCCACAAACTGAAATAAGACAACCCAGACAGTTTTTTGGGGCGTTTTCACAACCCAAAGTTTAGTCCGTTTCAATCAATTCCAATTACAGGAAGGGACAGTTGCAACATGAGGACGGACTTGGACTTGGGTGGGAAAACATACAGGAAAAGCTGAAAACAGTCCACAAAAACCTTTATAAAATTATTTGGGATCAAACAGAGGAGAAAGGATATGTGCGCACAATAGATAAATGCAGAGTCAAGGTAAAAAAAAAACTGCAATATTTCACACTGTATGTACATTTTCCACTGCCAACTTTCAAACCAATAAGAAATAATATTGCGAGTATATTTCCAGCCCTCCGCCTCAACAAATCTTACATTCATGCACTGTGATAGTAAACCAGACTAAATAAAAAAAAAAAAAACCAAAAGCATCAATTTCACTCTGATCCTGCGTAACCAGACAGACTCGGGTTGTGAAAGCGCCCTCAGATTTGGCGCCCCTGACTGTGTCACATGCAGACTCATTAGAATTTGGCGCCTCCAATCTGAGCGTCCCGCCCACGGCTCGAGCTCACGGGGAGAAGTTGTGGTGAATGAGTGGGTCAATCACAGGACCTCCACCAGGAGTAAATGTCCTGTGAGATATATGACTTAGTTGAGTATTTCTTTTGGTTTTCGTTTTAAAATAGACTGTTACACAATATTAACTAGTTGTTCGAAAGGCTTTTTTTTTGCCACAAAGTGCTTTAAAGGCCTAAAGTCTCCTGGACTGGGGAGGTTAAAGAAGCAGGTGCTAAAATGGAGCAGAAGGTAAAAAAAAAGGTGTATTCACACAGACAAGATGATTAAAATAATGTTTGTGAACGTATGTATGAAGCTGAAAATGTGCATAATATGTCCCCTTTAAAATGACAACTTATTCTTTTGAAAAGATGTTTTATTTTAATAAGAAGACTGCATGTATTGGAGGCTTATGAAGCAAATCAGATGCTGCGACTGAGCTTCATGGAAGTGTCAACATAACTGATCGTCATACTGACCGAAAAGTGCGACGATAAATCAACACAACCAAACAACAACACAGAAAACAAAGGTCGGAGGGAGGAACCGGGTCAGCCTCCAGGTGAAATACGGCCCACTTCTTCTAACTTTAGCTGGCATGCGGACTTCGTATAGCGGCAACCTTGGCAGAATAATGCGGGCAAATTGCAGGAGCCGCTGAAAGCCAAAGATAGACGGCATGCCAGCAGTGGAAAGGCCACGCGACTGCTGCTCGGTGACGAGAATGTACCGAGTCGTCACCGACAGAAGTGGCTCATACTGTACTCACACGTGGCCGACACTCACCCTGCACCAGGAGTTCAGCCATGGACTCGCCGCCGTTGGTTTTGACCTTGTAGTGACCGCAGTCTTCCTTCGTGGCTTCATTAATAATCAGGACATGTTTGCAGCCGTCTTTCTTGAAGCGATATTTGAAAGACTCGTCTCTGGTCAGTTCCACGCCGTCTTTCTCCCTGCAGAGAGATTCACACAGTGGTTATTGATTTACGATACAGACGATTCTGATAACCAGTAAATACGATTGATACGTATGACAAGGATGACTTTTATTTTAAAATATACAACCTGACCTTTATGCACACCTGAGGGTTTATATAATTCACAGCTCTGACCACATCTTAAGGACGTCACTCTCGTCAAAAAAAAAAAAAAAAAAGAACAATCCTGATTCTTCAGATGAGAGAAAGATTTTAAACTAAATGCTTTGACATAATCTGTCAAAGCAGACCTGGCAGGTATAATCCAGAAAGCTTCACTGGCAGGAGTGTACTTAAATAAAAAGCCATATTTGATGTCTATTCATAGAAGATGTGAATATTATACTGTTTTGAAAACACAGCTTTAAGAATCTGTAAACCAGTTCTATGTTGTTCAAAAGATGTCCCTTTTATTTTTTCCCCAAAGAATATTCCAGTGAAGAAAAGGTTAAATACTCAATACCAGTGACTAATCACCACCTACTGTATCCAAGTGTTGATGCCCCTAAATGAAACATTTAAAAAGCTCAACAGCTATAAATCTTCTATCCATAAATCACGACCAGGTTACTCGATCTAATGCACAGACAGTTTCATGCAGGAACTATTTTCTTGGGGGTGAATTGTCCCTTTAATGCCCTTGAAGGTTACTTTATAATATTAGACTTATTATGAATACTGTGCATTGATTTTTGTCTGTTTTTCAGCTTTTACAATTCTAAATGTAACTCAATGTAACAATTTCTCCCCTGACCTTTTACCCCATGTATTTCATCTTTGGCCCCTGCGACAGGAAATGTGTTTTTAATTATTTTTGGGCTCAAAATAAAAGCCAGTACACAATTACAGCAACTCTCTCCTCCAGATAAAGGTCACATGGGACATGCTGTACTGAAATGCGGATGTGACCTTTTCATTGAGGTGATAATTTACAGCTTGCAGTCTGTCGCAGAGACAGTGCTCAGTCTGTGGACATGACAAACTCAAATGCCATCTGCTGGGTGTCCTGGCAATGAACACAGTGTAAGAGTGACTAAAACGTATGATCCAGAAAATGTAGCTCTCAACAAGCATGTGAATGTGAAGAAGAATATCGAACCATTTCACATTGGCTCCTTCCTCCGAGACTTCACACTCTAACTCCACCCGGTCTCCCTTCATGACCATCTGATCCTCCAGATTCTTCACGATCAGGATGGGAGGCTCTGCACAAAACACAAGAATAGGAGATTGCAACTGGTAATTTTCTGTATTTTTAAAAAATCTCCTTAACTACCTTTAACAAAGAGCTCAGTGGTGCATTTCTCGTCTCCCACCACGCAGGCGTAAGCTGCATCGTCTGCCAGGGAGCAGTGGTTGATGGTGAGGTAGCGCATGTTGCCGACACTCTCGAAGATGTACCTTTACAAAGAGCAGAAACAGTTTTTCCTCATGTAAACACTTTTTTAAGAGCCATAACTTGGAAGCAAGGAGTTGTTGGAATTGCAAAGAGCTCTTTTACATATTTTTCATTTCTTCTTGAACACTTACTTGCTAGTGATGGAGTTCATCCATGTATTGATGGAGGCAAAGGACAGACAGAGAGAGTTAAAAACAGGCTCACTGACATAATGAAGCGCTGCTGCTGTATTTATTCATAATGTGCAGGTCCTGAATCTTCTCTCTAACTCCTAACCTTCCAGTTGGTTGAATATCTTGTCCGTTCTTCAGCCATTTCACCTCAACATCTGGATTGGCGACCTCGATGGCCAGTTTTATTTTCTGTCCTTTCATCACTTGGTAAGCGGGGTCCAACTTCTTGAGGAAAGCTGTGTTTTAGGGAAGGTGGACACACAATAAGGCACATTTCTATCTATACTTTTGGAATCAGATCGAGTGCAGCTGACTCTGAACAAACCTTCACTCTTCTTCTCCTCCTTCTTCATCTTCTTCAGTCTCTTGAGCATGCCTCGCAGGTCGGTGATGCCGTGCTGGAAAGCGATCTTCTCATATTCTGTAGACGGAGCGTGGCTGAGGATCGCCCACACGTCCACATCCGGCTCTGCGCTCACCTGCACGGCTCTGATACACCAACACCAACCAGAAGAAGAGGTTAAAAACCAGTCATCTGAAGCAGCACAGAGGTGGAAACTTACATTCTGAATATATCAGCTACAGCTTTACAGAGTTTGAGTAACACGAACCCTCAGGAACAGACTACTACCCACTATTACATACTTTAATCACAATTTACTGCTAACTATTTATTTATGAATAACTAACAAGCAACTGATTATAAGTCAACTTCACACATTGTTTACTAATTTATATCACATAGATAGATAGATTACTTAAATTAATCCCCGAAGGGAAATTGATTATAAACATAATTTGGAGGATTTGATATTGGTTTTTAAAATTTTGTTTAGTCATGAACTTCACAAAAAGGGACAACATAACTCCCTTCTTCGTTAAGATTGTATTTATGATTTCTTTATGCCACAGCTGTTAGCAGCATACTTTCTTTCCTCGTGGGAGTTTTACTGCTAATAAGTAGAGTTATTTTTTTTTTAAAGAGGAAGCACAAAGCCCCATTTAGTCTAAAATATGGACAGAACAATGTGAATGAAAAACTAATGTAAGCAGGAACACAAGCTGGTGTTGGCTGCACTCTTCTTCCTCTCACTGGTCTGTGTTTTTACCTCACCTGTCCACCAGGTGCCCTCAGCAACTTCTCCTTTCTGTTCCAGCTGTCTGTTTCTTTGTGTACCTGTTGTTACCTTTTATCTTGCAGCTCATATTTTTGGAGTTTATCCTGACTGACTAACTGAGTGAAATACTTTATTTGGACCACCTTGTTGCACCCTGATAACTAGACACAACCAGCACAGTTTTTGTCTGTTACAGGTCTGAGCGTCTGATGGGTCACAGGGTTCAGATGACCCAGGGGGGCAGATTCAAAGGTCTGTGGTGCTGGAGTTGGGGCTATATAAGGGGCTCGATTCCTTATAGCCGGCCTTGTTTTTGTTTGAAATGCCATGGAATTAGCATAAAGCTTGTGTGTCTCTAAAGGGGAAACATTTTGCCTGACTTTGCATTGTTATTTTATCACTTTGGTGAGATATCTTGACATTGTTTGAATCAAAACTGTGCCTGCTACAGCCTCCTAAACACAGTAATGTTGGCAGAGATTACTTCAATCCCGTGGATTTTAGAGGAAAGTTACCAATATGTTTTCACTGACAGTTCAAAGACTTACTTACTGTTAACAAATAAAATAAAATAAATGGTGATATAGATTAGCAAACAATGCATTTCTTTGCGTTATCATACTATTAATTAACTAGAATCAATAACTGCTACATCTTTTCCCAGTTGTTACAAAATAATACAACAGTGTGATATTAATTGTTTTCTACTGCAGTAAATCGAATCACAGCTTTAAATAACTGAATTGTGACAGATGAAGATGCATGCACAGCAAAGTTTTCCTGCGACACCCGGACAGCATGTCAGCAGTTTCTTACCGATTTGAGGATTTTAAGAAACTGCTGCTCATTCAAAGGAAGAACCCAAAAGGGAAATATGGCAAAACAAACCAGACAAGTTAAAACACAGCATTTCAAAAGCAACACAATCAGCATATTAGAAAAATACCTGTAAAACAAATAAGATATTGTACCAGTGGTTAGTGCAGGGAAGCAGGCACGCACACATAAGGACTAAATAATGTCGTTTGGGGTTTGACAGGGTGTCTAATTTTCTTGTGCACAGGGGATAGAAATGACCTGATGGTGTGTGATGCCTAGAAGTGATTTTTAATGTGTTGGGAAGGTGACTTTCTGAGTGCAAAGTGGCTCATTATGTCAGAGAAACCCACCAACAACATGTAAAGGGGAGAGAAAAACAGCACAAACTCCTGAAAGAAGTGTGAGTTATTGTGAGTGAGGCCTATGTAACAGTGCATGCACTATTGGTGATGAGTGAGCAAAGATAGGGTGACTAGATATTTCCCTTACATTGGGAATCAGAGGTTATATTGCAGCACGTGTATGAATTTCAATACTACAATGTGAAATTAAATGACTTGAAGAAGCTCCAGAAGATGCCAAACTGCATTTTCAGTGGATATGAACACATCGTGTCACCCTAACTTTTCATTGTGCTCGGGCTTCGTCGCCTTCAGTGAGTGTTATCAGGGAGTCATTCCAGTTTTTAGCGTGCAAATGCAGAAGTAGCTTACTCTCTGAAGACGCAGGAAGATCCAGAAAGAATGAGAACGAGACAGATATCGATTATAAAAAGAAGGCAGGTAAAAAAAGTGACCTTATCATGATAATCTACAAATAATTATAATCATTTTTGTTCTTGCTTACCTCTTTTTTAATAAGGCACTGAAGTCCAGCTCTCCTGAGTCGTCATTTCCATCTGTGCTACTGCAGAAACATCAGCCACCAGGAACACAACATCAACATCAGCAGCACAGAGCGCTACGTCATCGCTCCCAAGAGAAAAGTTAATACTTCACAGACATGGTTTGTTTTTAAAATAAAACAGAACCAGATTTCTAGGCCTTTACACAATATGGATCATTTCCTGTTCACTCATGCTCCAATATGCAAGTGTAGAAGGATGCTGAATGCTAATCTACAATGCTAATATTCAATAAGAGAAACTGAGTCATTCTGAAGATGTACAGGCAGATGTTTTGCTGGAGAGACAGGTGTTGCCATGTTTACAGGGACTTTGGGAAAGGTGCATATTTATTTATTCCACTCCAAGTTTGTGTGTTAACTACGAAACAAGAGCTGAGAGACCATTAGCTTAGCATCAAGACTGGAAGCAAGATGAAACAGCTGCATTTCTCTCCTCAAAGTTTAAACATCTTCCTACCAGGACGTCTAATTAACATGTTGACTTATTTGTTTAATCCATACACGTGTGATTGAGTTTTGCAGGGAGTTACATGCTGTTACAATAAGCCTGTATTGCTAGCATAGCAACTAACGTCACAGTGAGGTTGCCATAAGCTATTGCTTGTAAAAAAAAGTTGTTAAAGCTTCAGTAGGCAGTTTATTTTTGGCGTCATTTGGCAAAAAAAATCTATCATAGTCTTTCAGCATATAACAATTTAAGAGTTCTTACAGAAATCCGACTTCTGAGCTAGCTAGCTAAAGGCTAGCATCAGGTGCCGGTTCCTAAATTAGACATATCCACATCAACATTTACCACATTTCAGTCCAGTTTTCTGGTTATTTCAGCTGTTATTTAGAAAGCTAACTTCCTTTAAAAGGACAGATCTTTATATTTGGTTTGTGTACAGTTTAAACAAATAAAATACAAAGTGTTAATTTGGGAGGTTTAGAGGTACTGGTAGGTGGATTTTCTCCAGCTACATCACACATATCTGAGGCTCATTCATGCAACACAGTTCCCCTGCAGGAATTAAACCACAGAGGTTATGTGCACACTAATAAATATATTAAAAAAATGTTTAAATCTAAGTTTACTCCTGCCTCTAGTCCTGCTATGCTAGGTTAACTGCCCCCTTGGCTCTAGCTTCAAACTTAACACACACAGGAGTGGTCTCAAACTTCTTTTCCACTTTTAGAAAGAAAGCAAATGCATATTTCCCAAAAATGTCCAATCATTCCCTGAAGCCATGAGCAGCAGCAGTCATCCAAGCAAGAACAACAGAAAACACTCGAGGTTAAAGAAAACAACAGTCACCATAAGGCCTGCTTGACTCTAATCAGTGGGATGAAAGATAAAGACAAGGGCGTAGATTTGATTGTGAGCTTGTCTCCTGCCTCTGATCCAGCAGCAGGATTAGAAGCCGAGGCTCTGGTTTATGTGGTGAAGTTACGACACACCAGAGCTGCACTTCCTCTGTGTGGCAACGCTGTGGAAGAGCTCATTTACTGAAAAGCCTGTGTGTCTTAGCACATCCTGCCCTTTCAGTGCCATCAAACCACCGTCAAAGCTCACTCTGCCGGGTAGCTGTTTGTGCAGCTGGCTCTGCTGTTTTGATCGAGACCCCGGAGCGGATCAGAGAGAGCTGAAGGCTGCGGCTACTCAATAGTCTAACAACCAAATCTTAATGTAGCGGGATCCGCCTGAGTCAAAGGTTATCACAATGACAGCTAATAATTTGAGTCCTCTCAGCTCTCTCGTGGTCGTCCGGTGGTCGCTCGCTCAAAGATCAGCAGATGGAGGCTGCACCCTCCACAACACGGTTCTGTTTGACTTGATTCAGAGAAGAAACAGGACTCAGGACAGGGACAGAGTCTCTGATCCCGGTCCTGGTTTCTCTGTGCTTTAACAATCAGAGTCTTCAGAGTTTGAATACGTGCTCCTGTTGTGGCAACAAACCCCCTTTACTACCTGGATTGTGGTCCACTTCTCTTCTTACTGGCTTCGCTCCTAACAGGTTAGCATGTCCACAGTTATTGTTAACAAAACATCATGATCCACTGAAGGTCACTGAAACTCCTTAATCCTGATCATCAACAGGCCAGAAAGTCTGCCCCCGAATTTATTTAGTCTAGTTAAAATGTTGCTCCTGATCAACTTTGCTATCAACCATATTAATAAACATTAAAAATATATATTCAGAGGTTATTTATGTGTCTTTTTTAACTTAAATGGCTATTAATGACCCAAAGAATACACGTTTCCAATACTCTAATGATAATTAGTAATAATTAACTATAACTACTACTTTAACCTAAGGATTATGAGATCCTTTTTCTTTCTGTCACTCTTCTAAACAGTATATATTTATTATAATTTAAGTTTTGATGTATTTTTAGTTACCGGTTTGGATCTTGAAACATCAACACCCCAAAGAATGGGAACGTTTTTTCAGTTTCTAAAATTTATTTAAAGCAGAATAGCAGATTTAAGTAGTTATCAAAGAGTCTCAATTCAATACTGACTCTATATCTAAAAAAAATGAGAAAGAAGGAAAGAAAAATAGAAGAAATACATTAAAAAAAAAACAATAATATATTTAAACTTATTTCCAAATGGAAAAGTACGGAACAAGGCGTTGGTGCTCGTGGAAACACTACCGCTTTTCTCCACAGGGGACGCCAACATTGACACAAAATAAAAGTTCCCTGTAGCTGCTTTAATGTGACCAAAGGTGTTTTGTGTTTCATACAAAGACTTATCAAACTTACGTGCGCCTAAAAGCTGCTCTGATGTCCAAACCTTCAGCAGCACAAGCCTCTGAAATACAAGAGAATCATGTCAGACACTGAAACATTAGAACCAACATAAATAAACACGAACATAACCTCACTCACCGTGCACAGCCAACTCAAAATTACAGCTGTCAAACTTGTCCCTGGATGCAACCTCACACCTGTAGGCTCCAGCAAAGTTAGCCTTCGCCGCAATAATTTGCATCTCAAACGTGTAGACCTGCAACCAAGAACAAGAGGAGAGATGTGAGGCGAACATGTTGTTAATACGCTCCATGTGTATAACATCATCAATCAGTGTCAGATTTGGGATCTTTATGGAATTTGCCACTGATTTTCCCTGCATACTTTTCCTGTAAACGTTTGTTTCCATCTTGTTCTGAAATGTGAAATTTGTAGGAATAGCAAGTCTTCACATTAGCTCTAAGGCAGCGTGTCTGTGGTTCATCTTGTTTGAGGCAAGAGCTTGCAAAACTGAGGGTGAGAAGGACAAGACTTGCAAAACATTTGTTGCCTCAAGATAAAATGTCCCATTTGGCAGTTTTAAACTTACTTTAATGATAAAACATGTTATGGACGGTTGTATATTTGCAACAAAATCACAGTTATCTTAATAGAATTTTCTTTTTCCAATAGAAATGTTTGAAAGTGATCAGCTTTGCTAATAGACGCGACTCATGCCCTCCTTTCTTTAGAAAATACAGACATTTTCTAATGTGAATATAGCAGAAATGTGCATTTATATCTGTGCACCTAACTCATGGCTTAGTTAAAGTCTTTCACACATATTCCTCATGAGACTCTAAGGACTTCTATCTTTCATGTCGCTGGACTTCCCTTGATCAATATTCATTGAAATGCAGAAGGCCGTCACTAACTTCCATCACTTCAATCAATATCTACATGATCATTATTCAAAAAACATCTGCAAAGGACTTTAATTAGCAATGTTTTTGAACACTTTATTGATTTCATTGCAATGCATGCCAATTTAAAACATAAACTTCATGCAAATTGAACATTTTTATAAATGTTATATTACTGTTTAGCATTGAAACTTTGATGAAATTTGCAATCTTGTTTTCCTTTTTAAATATGATTATAACGTATTGCTATTGCTATTTAATGTATTTGTGTCTAAAGACATCTCAATATGTTTGTGTTTTCGTGCCTGCAGCCGTTGTCCACAGTACCTTACTGGGGCGGTCATACGTCTCTTTCAGCTGCAGGTGTTTTCCAGACTTGCTGGCGAGGTCCATCCACTTCCCTTTAAACCATTTGACGGTGGGTTTCTTCAGCAGTGACTCAGCGTTCACTTTAGCCACAAACGTGATGTTTCCACCTGCACAAAAGATGAATGTGTCGTGTGGTTTAACACGTATCTTCCAGCTTCTGATATCCAGTGCAGCATATCATATTTCTCCATGCATATAAACATCCATATGTTTTATCAGCTGGATTTAAGTATTACATATATGTTGGTTTGGGAAAAAAAGAGAATATATCAACAATTTTTGACAAATTGTAGTTTCAAAATAAAAGCATGTATAGCACATTAATATTATTTCCATTAATTTCCCTTTGATACAAATTTCCCAATACCAAAACATTAGTGTCTGGACCCAAAAGACTGAATGATATTCCTGTGTTTAAAGCCTCTCACCGACAGTGACCTCTCCACTCTGGGGTTTCTCTGTGAAGAGTCCGGTCAGGTCCTGTCTGGTGTCCGGAGGCTGTCCGTCTGAAAACACCAACAGCATGAAGCTGAGCGATCAACACCAACACTGTTTACCTCAAACACACATTAGAAATCAGAGGAGGGAAAGAAAGTCATCTCTAGTCAGCAGACTGAAGCAGAATAACTCAAGTTGCTGAGTTACACGCTCCTACATACAGAGGCGGGAGAAATCAAAAAGCAAACATACGGTAATATAATTATGAATTTTGAGATTTTCACTACACTGTTACTGTGGCCGAAAGATTTCACAGTAACAAAATGTTGCAATACCTATAGAAAATTTGAAGAAAAAAAATGCCATCAGTTAAATTTGTTGTGCATTTATTCTCTTTTTTAGTAAATTAATTAAACTTAAAATATGATTGTAGGGAGACAGACAGAGAATATGTAATCATAACTGTACAAAAGTGCACAAAAATACATGATACTGAAAAGGTGAAGTGAACTGGGGGAGAAAGTGAAAACAGAAAGAAACACACAGGATTTAGGAGGCACCAGTATATAGTATTATCATAAGTGTATGATTAATATGAAATGCATGTTTAATTTTTGAAATATATCACATATGAACTTGATGGCAGCTGAGTGTAACACGGGTTAAATTTGGTGCAGTGGTTTTACTTTCAAATTTCCCACTCCCGCAAATGCACCGTCACCTGACATGATCATGTGACGGAGACTCTCCAATCCTGGGGTACCAAAGCACTAAGCTTCCCTGGCTTCATTCTCCTCAGGTGTGTAGGAGAGAAGCTGAGTTACAGAAGCTGCAGAAAGTGGACCAGTGTCTTTGAACTGGGGATCTGTTATCTCCTGCGTGCCTTTTTGAATCTACTGAACTGGCCATGTGTCCTGCGGTGGGATCAGATCCCTGATGGCGAGCTATGAAGCAAGGCCAGGAGCCCGAGAGCAACATTGTTGCAACCAACTTTACCTGCTGATGGTCTGGTAGGAGGCTCTGCAGCCTTTTTACTCTCCCACCTTTTCCAGCTGAGCATTTGCAAACCTTGCTGAGCTGTGCACTTTTGAACCATTACCTCTCAAATCCATAACCTGTTCTAAGCTCAGTTAATTGATTATTTCTGTAATCAAGGACTTGGGAACCAGGCTACTGCAGCTCTTGTTGATGGCAGTTTTGCTCAACTGCACTGGGGTAGTTTAGTGTGTCAATTACTGAATTTTACCTGTACACACTGAATGTCAAACCGGTTTAGGAACTGCAGAATGTAAATGTTTTGCCTTCGCTTTGATTTTGCACACTTGTATTTAATATATTCTCACGTTCAACTGCAACTATTGTGTGTATCTTTATTTACTGGACCCGCCCTCCAGCAGCCGAACCTTAGCGTCTTCTTTTAATTTACTAGCCATTTCAAGTTTTCTTGGGACCCAAAAGTGGGTCGCGGACCCCTTTTCAGTGGGTCGTGGGCCTTTGTCTGGGTGCGGTCGTGTGGTCTTATTTGCTTGTTTTCAAATGCTGATTGAGCATGGCGGGAATTTGAGTCTTTTTGAAAATACTTCTTGATAGTTTGACTTTTTTTATTTCACGTTCGTGCATGCATGCTGTTGAGTCTGTGAAAAATGGCTGAAGTTACTGAATTTTTATGCGTGTTGTATTACTTTGTATCCATAAGATGCACTTTCTGTGTTTTAATTAAGATGCAGCTAGATAAACTGTGATATTGTAAACTATCTCAGGCTCAAACTGCACCATCTCTTCATTAAATGCATTTGAGAAGTTAAAATTTTCCTCGATTTGGGTCGTGGCTTGTTGTTACGGGGTGATGGTGGGTCCCAGAGCCAGACCAGTTGAGAACCATTGCTGTAATGTACATCTATGTCACATCTGTTTTGGGCATTTTTGACATTTTCAGGACAAACTAAGCTAAAAAAAATTATGATATTATGATTAATGAGCGAATAAAGCACAAAAAGTGATTAACTGACCCTCGGCTGGTGGAGCATCTTCTGCCGGGGTGGCGGGCGGCTCCTCTGTGGGTGCTGCAGCAGGGGCAGCGGGGGCAGCGGGAGCTGGTTCTGCAGCAGACTCGGGTGCAGGTGCATCAGCAGGGGCCTGTTCACTGGACTCCTTGGGTGCTTCTGCAGGGGCCACGACTGCAGCTTCTAAAATTAATTCATATTTGTTTAGAAAATGTGTGAAAAAATTTTTTTTTAGGAAATGTATTTCTTTCTCTGCATCTTAAATGCAGCTTTAAGGAGTTAACATGGATATTCAGTGCACCAAGAAACATAGTTAGTCAAATTTATACATATAATCTATTTGATATTCTTTTAAAAACTGTTCTGTCAGAGTGAAAATATTCTTCCGCGAACATTTATCGCCCGAGTATTTCTTATGTCTTATCACCTTTGAATGGCTGAATGATTTTCCATGTGTTATCAGCTGCCTCTCATTCCTCCCCTGAGTGCCAGTCAAGAGGTGGTTACTCATGAGGAAATAATGTGCTGGTGTGAGGGTCAAGGTCTCCGTGCAGACAGCGTAAGGGTGGCTATGATATGAGCCACAGACAGCTGTGGGACGTCTCTTGTAGCACACTGCGCCCATTAGTCTGCAGCCTTTCTTTGTGATTTGTTTCCACCTTATCAAATCCAAACAAACGACCTCAGCGGGTCACACTGACAGACTAATGGCACAAACGTGGCTCTGTGGCACACTTTCATTGCAGCAAACAGAAGAAATGTGACTGAAAAAATGATTGTGATGAAGCCACTGATTGAAAATATCCAGATACTTGAAGGAATAGTTTGACTTTTAAGGACATTTCATGTCTGTATGAGCCAGGAGAGTTAGCTTAGCTTAGCATAAAGGCTGTAAGCAGGGGGGAACAGCTAGCCTGGCTCTGTCAGTCCACCCACCAGCACCTCTGAAGACAAATAACCAAAACTTTAGGTCCTGTTTGTTTAGCTTGAAACTGCATGTTGTTGTTTTAACGATATACTATGCAGGATTTCTTTTCAAATGTGTATATTCATTTAAAAATAATCTGTCTCAATTATCACTTGTGACCAACTAGAGATGTGTCTGTTTCTGCGGAGACTTTGCTTTCTGCCTGTATTTCTCTTTTCTTTTAATTTTGCTGCATTTGGGATATTTGTGGGTGTATCCTTTTGGGTACAAAACCACTAAAATAGCAGACACTGCACTGAAAATGTTTAAATATAGCAGATAAAAAAGGCCAAGCGGATGAATCCTGTTCCAAAAACGAGAGACAATTCCTGCATAGTATGCCTTTAAGGCAGGTTATTCCAAGCATATACTGAGAACGGATATAGGACTCCACGATGGTGCCAATTCCTCTGAATGGAAATTACTCGCTGAGCACATAAGCCAAAAAAATGCCTGAGCTTACAGTTTTGGCTCTGTTCAGTGCGGCCCACATCACATATGTATTAGTGTTTCTCTTGCTGGCGTATAGATTTTACAATGGGATAGAAACGTGCTCATAAAAAAACACATTAACATTCATCGTAATGCAAGAAAAAAAACTGACAGTTTGCAACTAGAGTTAGACATAATGTTTCCACATTTTCAGTCATTATTTTTGTTTAATGAGTTAAATTATTTGTTTATGTATTATTATGCACATTCTTTCTGGAAAATTGTTAATAGCGACAGTAATGAATTGCTGCTACTTGTTGATTGTTAAAGTATGTGTTATCAAAGCTGCTGGTAGGTGGATTTTATTACCTTCAGACAGCCAGGTTCACTATTTCGCTTGTTTGTTCTTTATGTTAAGCTAACTGTATATTGCTAACTGTACATATTCCCTTTAAGAGAAAGTCCTGGGTATCCTGGGAGCCTTTCATCTCTCTGCCACTACGTAAAAAAGGCCAAACACTTGGTAAAGACAGACCACACAAAGCTGTTTCAGAGGCTGGTCGTGAAGCTGTCAGAGTGTGCAGAATGTGAGTTCATGTGCAGAAACATTAAGTGCATGCAATGCATCACATATTTACTGCCTCAGTGGTTTCCTGCATTGAGTGCTGTATTGTGCTTTGTGCTCTGTGACCAACACACAGCCTGCAGGTGAGCGAGCAGAGGCGTCAAACAAACAGCTGCAGCATCAAAGTCTCCCACCTGGCTTTGATACGACCTTCAGGTCAAACTTGACCTTTGACCCCCCAGCAATCACTGCATAGACATTGGCATCTTCCTTGGTAATAGCTTTTATAGTGAGGGCGTGCTTGTTTCCGTCGGCTGTGATCACGTATTTGTCGCCGCTGGAGATGTCCTTTGAGTTGCACTGCCATTTTACTTTAGCGTCAGGCTTCTCGGTCTCTGCTTCAAAGACCACAGAGGACCCCTCCTCTGCCTCCCGAGTCTTTGGTTTCTTGGCAAACGCTGAAACTGAAGATGAAGTGTGGGGTGAATATAAAACGTAAACCTTTTGAAGAATTAGACTGTTTTTATAGCATGTCTGCTCTGAGTAATCAAGTCTTTTTGAGGAGTTAAATGAAATTAACCAAAATACTGTAATATTAATAGTATTTAAAGCTAATCTTGGAAGTTTGCTTTCAATCAAAAACAGGTGCCATATTTGAAAAAAGAAAGACAGAAACTGAACTGTTACAAACTGCAGAGAAACGGAGAGAGAGAAGGTAGAGAGGGCCATTCATATTTCAGCAA
>CAFUXE010003153.1:113244-129690 GCA_903364295.1 Serranus cabrilla | reverse complement strand
TCAGGACCCTAAAAGGCCTCCAGCTCCCTGAATCCTTTCCATGATTTGAAACCTAACTGTGAATTATGTTGAGTTTGAAGATGTCTGCAGTGAGCTACGAGGATATTTGGAGATTTAGAGGCGTTATTGTGCTTTATACCAACATCAGTGAGTGTGTGAAGGTCATAGAGCTTCTGTGTGACATTTCCCAGCAGTTTACAGTTTGTCTGTTCCTTGGGACTTTAATTTTAGTGGAATTAGAACAAAACTGTGTTCATGAAAATCATTACTTGATTAAAGTCATTGCACAGCACATAACTTACCAGAAACATTAGTTTAAAATGAATAATGTATACCAAATAACAGCCTATTTTAACAGCATTTTAAATGTGTTTTGTTGTGTTTAGGTGCAGGAAACTCTGCATGTGTGTTTGCTGGGTGACAGAAGGACTTACTGGCTGCTGTAACACATGTGGATGAGCCCCCAGATTTGGATCGAGCAGGTTTTCTGCGTCGTAGCGAATGGCGTCGTGTCGTATGAGGCCGGGCGCGTGGAGAGTCTGCACACTCTGCAGCTCTGTGAAGTTTGCCTCTTGGAGGTTTTCAAACTCTACCGGGTGAGCGTGAGGGTGAGGGTGATACTCCCAGTGGTCTGAAGAGAGAGATGTGAGAAACAGCACAATGGCTACAGCTTTTTATTGTTTCATAGGATCACAACTTCCCCAGCTCAACAAAGGACTGGTAGTAAAATAACAGCTTCATACAAAAGTCATGAACATGAGTCAGTGCAGCAGTAAAACATGACTAAAGAAAAAAAGCCAGACAGCGTTGATGAAGGTGCATCTTTGTCATAGGATATTCTTAAAAAAAACCGGACTTGATAACGAGCTGCATACTGCTTGAGTTTGCATAAACTGTGAAATGAGGAGAATAATAGAGAATTCAGCATGAAGCTCTTTCCTGTTTGTTGCCTCACTGAGTGTTGACACAGCCGGTGACTTTGCACCCTTTTTCATTTTCTTTTTATATTTTTTTTTTCCAAAATGTAGTCAAAAATTTAACAAGATAATTTAAAAAGTCATCTTTCAGGGTCCAACTTACTTGTATTTTAATGTAACTATGGATATTGAGGAAAGTCAGAAAAAAAGTGCACAAATATTTCTCATGCACTGCAACTATTAATACTATCGCAGTGCATAAAACTAATTAATCAAGCTAGAAAATAAACCAATGTCACACATTTACTGTAACAAGACTACTTTGTTGTATATAAGTATATGTAGGGTTTTAATATATTTTTTTAAAGAAATTAAATATAGATATGAGACATTCAGATGTTCGACATGAGGTATTTTTATCACGACAACTGGCGCTTTCTCAGCGAGGGTATTTTTTGCCAAAAGGTCAGGAAAACTTTCTGTCACCCCCCCATTTAGATTGTTTTGGTGCAATATTCAAAACAGTTGATTACAAGGGAAAGTAAGGCACCTCTCTTGTATCAACTTAACCCCATGGGGCGAAAGTTTGTTCTATGTCTGTAAGTCGCAGCGGCCGAAAGAAAAGGCATCTGTTTCCTGTGTTCCATACACCCTGATGTGGTGCGCTCCAGCTGCACACGCTGCAGGCTTCTCATGTGCACCGAAAAAGACACATCAGGTTGGGGTGATTAATATGAAGATTAAGACTGGATAACTAAAATGATTTTAGTTTAGTAAAAATAAAGAGCGCTTTGTATAAAAAAAGATTTCTTTAAGTTAATTTAGTTTTCTCCCAAAGTCAACATTCATTTGCATTTTAAACCTGTTTTTAATATAAATATCCCTTACTGTAATTTAGTATATACTAAAGTGGTGGTTAAATGAGACAAAAAGCATGTTGAAGTAAAACTCACCTGCCTGGATATCTGCATCTAGGACATATGGATTATAATATTCTGTGATTTGATGTCTGTAGATCTCAGGGTCGTACATTTCTTCTGAGTGCTGCAGGAGGGAAAGAGTAAGAAACAATTTCAGCCACAAAACCTCATGAAACAAACAAATTACTGGCTGGTTCACATGATGCAGATACACATGGTTTTTTTTCTTGTTTAATCATTTAAATAAGTCACTGTTTTGTCTTGTCAATACCAATTGATAAGAGCATTTGTCAGTGTTCACTTTATTTCTGAATGTATTTTTATTTGTGAATCGGATGAGGCAGTAGCAACTTTTGTGTTATAATGACTTTTCTTTCTCGCCACTGCTGTTCTGAAACTCTCAAGAAGTTTTGAGTTTCATTTTCATGTCGCCCCGAGTATAAAAGACTTTACAGTTTGTGTGTTGTATTCAGACTGAAGTAGACCCACATTAAGTCATCTAACTTGAAATAACTACAGTTTCCCATCCTCTTCACTTTTAAATGTGTTTCTGTTTGATTCTGCATTCCCAAAAAAAAAAACTAACTACTCAGAGAAATCTTTTAAGGCTCAGATGCCTGAAAGTCTCCAGCGAGTTTAGATAATAATACAAAAGAAATGATACTTACAGGCGGGATGAGATAGCTCTCCATTCTGTATGGATGCAACATGGAGACCTCTTCTCCAACGGACCGACTCTCAGATGCTTTGAAGGCTAAAACGCTCTCACAACCTTTCAAAACGTTTGCGGCACCATTGCACAATGTTTCAAAATTTCCTCTCACTCAACGAAAAACCAAAAAATGTGTCTCTCTCTTATTGTATAGCACACACTTATGACCTGAGCTACTCCTCGGAGGCCTTCAGCAAAAATGAAATAAACAAGGCCCGCTCTTTGACTGTAAAATGAAAAAGGAACTTTTGACTTCTGTAAAATGAGTGTGGGTGGGAGCAATAGAGTGTGTCTGCTAAAGGTTCCTGGCCATTGATGATTTGTCAGGGGAGACCATGAAACTTCACATTTATCAGGGTCTATATGCTGTCCCCTCCCTCAGCAGCCAATCATCACCGAGGGTTCTCCTCACTCTGATAAACACAGGCTGCAATGAGCGCTTGAATAGTTAAGTGTTTTTTTTCAAGTTTGTTATTTATTTCCTGTGCTTTTCAAACGGCTTTCATTTAATTTTTTTATTCTCTATCAACAGTAGAGTCATACAGAGCATCTATGAGCAGTTTATAAGCATTTAATCAGCTGTTTATTGTACGCTATAATGTAGTTTTATGCAGATATAAGGACATTTTTAAGTGATTTTTTTTTTGCTGATGCAGAACATTTTAATATGTTATTATACAAATATGTCTTCATTTGACAGTTATTCATTTTTATTTACAAATGTTTTTAAAGGGAAACAGGGAAACAGTGACAACGTGTTTGCACATTCATTTTTATTTTAAATTTTAAAGTCAGTGCAAACATACATAATCAAAAACAAGAACAACACACACAAACAAACAGTCAAACAGACAAAAGAGCTGAATAAACAGAAAGTAAATCATTTACAGCAATTAAGTGATGACAAATACTAACATCACAAGTGTCTTTATAACTATATACAACAACGTTACTGACATATAAATGTGAATTGCTTCATTTTAAGTAAAGTGTTACTGATTCAATACTTTAACCATAATAACAAACGGATTATGTTCACTAAATGTACAATTTATGGCAGATAATCAGTAGAACAAAATAAAAATAATAAACTTAATTGGACATGTCTGTCATGAATTTGAATTGACTGCCGACAACGACTTGATTTACAGCATCAATGGACATCAGCACACTGTGTAAGTGTCACACTGTAAACAGGAATGTCAGAATAAGTTACTGAAAGCACAAATACCTTTTTTATCCAAAGTTGCTTGTTATTATTCGGGGAAGATTTTTTTTGAAAAGTTGCTGAAAAGTGCAGTATCAGGGCATGAGAATAAGATTTCCATATGAATTAAATGTCAATATGAAATACATTTAATGCTTTCAAGATAAAGAATGTAAAACACATATGAATATTAAGTTAGAAAACACAACATCTGCTCGATTTACCAGGACTTCCAGTATAAACCACGACCATTACCAGACTTCTAAACAGGTCCAGATAAAGAGACGGATAATGTTGTTGGTTGAACGAATACAGACACAGATAATGACGTAAACATCTAAACAGCCGGGTTACGGCCGCAGACCTGAAACTGACGGACTGAAAGTTTACACTGGATCAAAATGACTAAAACATGTTGTTTGGTGATGTAACAGCAGTTTGTTGTTGAAAAATGTCGACACACACACACACTCAGACACACACACGGCTGGAAGATAAGATGAAGGTACAGTATCTGTGTTGTCACCACACTGGAGGTAAATGGAGATTATTATTATCACAGAGAGGAGATACTGTAGAGCTCCTGGGGGGCAAGAAACTGAAGAACCCTAGCATGGTTAATGATGTGGTCATGTGGCATTAATGCAAAATAAAAGCTAAATATGTTGGTTTGGGCAACTGTAACACCTAAAGATAGTTCATATTTCCCAGATGCAGGGACAACAGTTAGCCAGTACAGTAACAGTGCAGCACAAATCTGAGTGTATATTGTTAGCGCTGCCTGTTTGAGAGGAAGACTGCAGCATTGTGATAAGGCAACGCGCTGAAAATATTACTTTCTGTAAGATTAAAATACTGAGGTTATGTTTATCTTCTAACTGAGGTCAGTGGGCTTATCCCCATGGGTGCAGAGATCTCTGCTACACATGAAAAACATGGTCAAATCCTTTTTTAAAATACAGCTTCATGCAACACAGGCAGGTACATTAATCATAGAGAAAGACTTATCAGAAGCTTAAGCAGCGCTGCTCAGATCTATCTACATTTATGCACAAACGGTGATACAGTTGGATTAGATCATTTGGTTGTAATTTCAAAGGCGTTTGATCAATAAGTCCTGTTTTCCTTGTTAACGGATGGAGGCAGAGTCTCTGTTGGAGGAGCTGTTAAAACCACACAGACTGTGGGCAACCTCGGCCGGCCTCGTCTTAATCACAGCTGGCTGAACAAAACTGATGACATATACAGCAGCATTTTCCGAGAGTATTAATACACAGAGTGAGCTGCAGCACGCCAAGCACTATTTCCATCACAACTATTTTCAGTGAAGCCAAAGGATAATGTTTTTTTTTTACTTTATTTTTTTTTTTTGTTAACGTTGCACAAAAAAACGACTAAAAAAAACAGGCTCTATGTTCAACCCAAAAGGATTTTTAATGTTGAGTAAAATCCAAGTTGATATGAAAAACCAAGTCAAGTTTGACCTTGTTGTTGTGTTGTATGTTTATAAAACTTAATTGATAGTCACAAATGGTATGAATGTATTTAAAAAACTGATAAAAATTTGTCATTTCTGTTCCTTTTCTGTCAGAAAAGTACCCTGTATGGTGGAGATAATATCTTAATAACTATGGACCTTTGTTTTGTTTTGTTTTTTAAGCAACGCCATGTGATGACTAACAGAATTGTGAGCTGGTGTCCCATGAGTCTTTGTTCAGATATATGCACATTACTTTGGGTGCAAATTTACCTGGAAAAGAAACCAAAATCATACACTTTCGACTTCAGGTAACATCAAACCGATTTTGTGGTTCTTTCACACTTACAGACAAATCACCCGTCTACAAGACCTTCTGGAGTGCAAGAACTCTAAAACTTAAGCATAAAATAAGATATGAGACTGATTTTTACTCACCAGTTGCCAGATAAATGTTGGCATTGTGCATTTCTGCAAACCACAGATACGTCATATCTCAGCATTATTCAAACCCTCATTCTCACCAGGATCCCTTGGCGTCACGTTTTGGCGCACTGTGTCGTAGTTTTAAACACATGGTTAAAGTTGTGAATTCTGAAAATTGAATTAAAAACTGAAAAACAGTGAGATATTGACTCAACATTAACATTTGAATTAAAATAACAGTTTTTTTTTTAATTATATCTCTGCTTTGGTCCCCTCGTTGGTTTCTGTGATTCCTTTTAAGGACTTTACAGATGCCACGAAGTCTGGTTTTATACGCAGAACTGCACTAGTGTCAGTGTGTTTGTCTTCCTTGTGGCCTTAGAGATTAAATAAATGCACAACACAGGACATGCTGTGACATATTATAAAATGAGGAACTGGGAACTTGTCTTTCGGATTCAGTTCCTTGAAGGTTGCCTTTAAATGAATCCATTGACGTGTCATATGGTCAGGATTGTCCAGACCTCTATATGAGTCTGTTGCCTTGTTGTTATCCTCTGTAACAAAGATTTTTTACTGGATCTTACAAGACGATAAAGAGACAGAATTTTCATAGCTGTCTATACACTGGACATATTTGACATTATTGTGTAGCACGTATACAAACTACAGTTACAAGAAGTCAGATAACACTTTTGGTTTTATTACATCAAAGTCATTTCCATAAAACAGCCACTAATTAACTACAGGTCACAAACCAGCTTTTATTTCTTACTAACAAATAGAGTTGAATAAAAGTAGCTGATATATTTAAAGACCAGAGTGTGGTTAGTTAAATTGTCTATTTCACATTCTGCAGGCAGATTGCAACATCATAAAAAGACCATAAACCCTGACTGATCACATGCTGTGCATTGTTTTTCAAAAAGTTTTCCATGTGCAAATGATTTCATAGTGACTATATCACTGTAATCGCTCACGGTGACTTTGTCAAGCATTGGAAATATACACACAACAATTGCACCTTTACAGAGATAATTATCAGTTTGTTCGAGAGGTTTTTATTTAGTTATATGTTCATCAGTGAGAATGTAGTTTGGTGTTGAAGTGGACTAGTTTATATTCTGAGGTGATTTCAATGCCCAAACCATTTGAAAACATGAACTTTGAGGCAGGTTAAACAAAACAAATTTAAATATAATACTATCCAGTGCAACAGCACTAACTAAGACTACTTATTAAAACACAATTAGACTAAGAGGGCACTCAGAGAACACAGACCGCCTTATGATTCAGGCCTACAACAATATTTTATGTTTTTTTCTCAGCCTAGATACACTCTTCCACTATGCTAGATACGGTGAAATCCAGTAGTCCTGTAAAACATCTGACTCTTAAAATCTCCAGTTGTATCCTTCTGTGTCATTTCAGCTCTTGTGCACATAGCTGACAGAGATCAGAAAAGCATTGGTGGAATATCACATTTACTCTAGTCCTGTAATTAAGTACATATTTAAGGACCTTGTTCTTTATTATGGTTTATTTATGTGATACCTCTGTATAGATGTCATATGTCAGGGCATAAGATTTCTTTACGGATGTCTATTTTACATATTAAACTGTAAAAAACATTTGGTTAGCCTGTAAAATATCACTAATGTTTGGGGTGCAGTCGCCAGAACCAAGCTAGCTGTTTGCTAAGCTAAGCTAAGCTAAGCTAATAGACATTCCAGATTCAGGGAACCGTCTGAGAAGCCGTTATTGAAACGTTGGTACTTTCAAACATATTTGGCAGGTTACTGGATGAATCTTCTGTCTTTCACCATGTGTTGCCAAAGCCATTCAAGGGAAGAGCGAAAAACATCTTTAGTGCTGTTCTTTGCTCTTCTCTCAAGAAGAAACAGCTGTTCTGATATCACCAATGCTACATGTTCTCTAAACTCTTTTAGAGCCGCCATTATTCTGAACGAACAGCGGCGTCTCCGTGTCTTCACCACACACACACCTAAACCACCAGAGGTGCCTGTTGCTCGCCACAGGAGGCTGATTAGCCTGAACTGCTGGTGTTGCAGATACAAACGCATTACTTGAAGCCTGAAAAGATGGATTTTTATGTGATCTCCTAATATCATGATCATTTGGCTGAAAACTGGAAAGTGTTAAAGGGCTAATGCACTGGATGTCCTGGTATGTTAATGTTGAATGTGTTGAATCCAGCAGCAGAGACCGAACAGACTACACTCGCTATAAAAGCAACAGACACACTGTATAAAATAAAGTTGCCAGCATTTATATATTTGTTCTGAAGTGTAAGTGCCACACTGTGAAGTTACACACTTGTGACTTGCATCGGTCTGACAGAGTGCTGCCTTCTGGTTTGGTCCCACCACAGGGTGTAACTGAGCAACTTCACAGTTTTCTGTATGAATGCAGTCGCAAGATCCATATCTTTACTGGCTGAGGCCCTCACAAGCACGCAAACAGTTACATTGGCACCTCTTAATTCACGGCTACATAGTACGGCCCCTCGAGTCTTTGAGCCTGTTGTGTGAAGGTGTTAATGTTCTTATCACTATCTTTGCATGCACTCATTTTAAGGCTAATAATATTCTGACGGAAGCACTCTACGGCTTATTTAACTCTTGAAAACCCTTTCAAACAATGCACCAAGTCAAATTTGCTGAAGCCCTGATGATACACTGTTAGCAAGACAGACCAAAGTCATTTCTCAACACTCCTGAATACGTTTATTGTGCTGTTATACACATTTTTTTGCTGACATTCAGAGTTTTTCTCAGACATGTGGAGTCTCCCTCGATTCAGTCTCATCAGAGTCACAGTGCAGGGTCACGAGATTGTGCCAACACAGCCTCGCAGAGGGGAATGACACGCATGACCACTGACTGTGGAAAACAGGATACAGGCTACGTCGCAACAGGAAGTGTTGCACTCCTCCTCTGCAGAACATCAGTTTGACCAGAATGACTGCAGGTTGATGTCCACACTCTGTAACTCCTGTGGCTGTATTAACGTTTCGTAATAGTCTTCGCTCACCATTTCTTCTGAGCTCGTTGAGTAAGTCAGTTGAGAAAAAAAAAGCTTTTGTCCAAAAAAAGAAAAAAAATTCCCCAGGCAGGCTGAACTATTCTTTATATCACATGAATGCAAAAAAAAAATACATTACTTATTAACTGTGTATAACTTTCTGAAAGCTGTCATTAAAAAACAAATGCATTAGTAACAACTCTAGCTGAAACAAACCTTTTTTACAAACCGTTTAATTGCATTTTATTAAATGTGTTCATTTAAAATTTCATGTGTTTCGTCAAACATTCAAGATATAAAATCTGAGGATCAAATCAAATGATCAGAAGTTAAAATCTATCTATCTATCTATCTATCTATCTATCTATCTATCTATCTATCTATCTATCTATCTATCTATCTATCTATCTATCTGGTTTAAATCTTTAATCTTTCTTTTTTTTATAAAGAAACAACAAACAAACAGTTTTGGAATTTAACAGAAGTAAATACTGCAAGTAAAATGACTGTTTAACAGATTTATCAGCCCATAAACTCGACCCTGTAGACCTACAACACAAAGTAATACTAAAACACTGTCTCGTATCAGCGCGCTCGTATAAGGAAAGTCAGGAAACGCCCACGGTCTCACTCAGAGAACAAGTTTCAGTCTTACCGTCGCTGTCTGTTCAACATCCAGCTTTAGCTGATGTAAAGGTGTCCACGGGGGAGTTGTTGAACTACTGGAAGCAAATTGCTAAAGGTGGTAGAAAAATGCCTGCTTTCTATATATCTCTGAATTAGCAGGGGAACTAAAAACTTCCTTAATTCTACCAATTTAGGTTGGTACCATAAGGCTTCTTCTTCTTCTCCTTCTTCTTCTTCCTTATTAAAACAAGAAGGTGACAAACTCGAACCTAGAAGACAAGTGTTGAGTCTGTGAATCTACAGTGAACGCCTGATGATGAGAAGTTCATTTTATCCAACCACACCTAGAGTGAAAAACCTGCAGCCTCCATGTGCTGAAATTATTCTAATTTTCAAATTAGTTTGTGTGTTTATTACTAAACACACAATGACACAATGAAAGTGACCTGCATGTCTGCTATGAATCTATTTTCCTTTCATTTGAATTAAAGTGTAACGTATGATGTTTCATGCAACAACTTGCAATGCTTAAAATAAATTTACATTTCAAAGTGAAACATATTTTAACAGACATTTTGCCACACTTTGAATTCCATGGCAACTAAAAAATCCCAGATACTTCCCCTTTATCTCACCTATTTCAACAGAGGGCACTTACTGTCATTAAGCAACTTTATTTCAAAAGACAAGAGTGATAGAATTTATATATATTTCAGCATATATTTACATAACCATGCTGATTATAGGAGGCATGCATGTGAGTGTGACAAACAGATCGCATCTTGATTATTTTGTGACCAGGAGAGTTCCAGCAGCTGCGGCACCCTTATAAAACACAAAGCAAGGGAAACAAATAAAGAGCATTCAAATCAGCTCATTCAGTTTCATTTGATCTCACTGAATGAATGAGAAGAGCTCATTTTAAAAACAGAGCAGGTGCTGCAGTGCCATTGTACCATGTTATGTCCAGCTCAAACCAAAAGAGAAAAAACACCTTTCATCTGCAGAGTGACAACGTGCAAATGTGCTTTCTAGGTTAAATGTATGTTTCTATTACGTAAAGAGGGAAGAATGATGGTGCAAGAAAGAAATTGAAGAGAGTTTTTAGAAAGCACAGCAACTCAAGGTATAAACAAAAAAATAAACAATTAAATGTGCATGCTGTATGTTCTGTGCACTAAAATGACTGAAAAAGAATTAAGCTCTAAATATGTGATAGTATGATGAGGTCTGCTGTTTGTGCATAATGAACACTGGCCAGTTAACAGTGAAAAACAGCCATGAATGCAAATGTAATCTTTTTTGTTTTTTTGACTAAAATTCATGTGTAAAACGGTTTATTACATATTGACACCTCTGCAGGCCTCATTACAGTGAGAGCCACAAATTACCAGCGGACTGAAGAAATTGTCACTTTGACATGCAATGCAATTTTGCAAAGCGGGATCCGAGCTGTCAACAGGCACGACACCATCAGCGAGCCTGACAAGTAATCTACCGGCTGGTATTAGCCTGACGTTAGACCCACAAGTGAGCTTTTAACAAATGCACCCTGCTTCACATGTGATTATTCTGCAGAAACTTGCATTAAGCTGAATATTTCAGTTCTGTGGGTGGACAGTCCACAGAGAGGGGCCATGTTTCCTGGCTGATAGTCAACAGAGGTTTCAGTGGCCGTCATGTGTTTCACAATGACATGGAGCGGTCGCTTGACATGCATGCAAGGGGACATCCAGCCCTCTCACTTCTTATTCCTGATTCCTCATTTTCTCTGGACTCCACAAGATACAACTATCAGATAAGGCTGTGGGTATTATTAGACAAGGGTGAATCACAAGGCACATGGACACGCGCACACGCACAAACACACGCAAACCATTCACAGCGGAAAGAAAAACACTTTTTTCTACTTAACGCAAAAGAGTACCACTCTGCAATAGCAGGTCTAATCTGGTCAACAGCATATTGAGGTTTTTAATATCTTGATGCCCAAACAACAACACACACACACACACACACACACAAACACACATATTTGCCCGTATATACCCATATAAGGCTTTGGGCCCCTATCCCACCGAACAACTAAGTTCCTCTTTCTTTATGCATTGCTCAAGTCAGACAAGGATGACTCAGTGCGGATATTAATCATGTTTTTTTTTTGTTATCTTCACATCTCCCTGTGCTAAGTTCGCCTGTCACAGCCGCAGTTAGCCGGTCTATTTTTAATAATCTGAGAACTTAAAGATCGGTTAGAATTCTCAAATGTTAAAAAACACCAATGGGCATGTTGTCAGTTTGACTCCGACATTGTGCTGTTGAAAGGAGTATATATTGTTCATTGTTATGGTGGCATGTGCACTTGGAAATGTTGAGCAGTATTATTCATTCTGTGTGTGCCTTTAAACATCCAAGGCTGTGACAAAGTAGGTGAACAGGCTTTTCCACAGTTGATCCAAAATGAGGAAAACAGGTGACAAGTTGTCCAACTCATACTCGGCTGAGCTGCCTCTGTGTTTAGCTACAAGTGCAGAACAAGTTTTAAAAGCAGACAGAATGTAATTACTGTCATGTATATGGAGTTTTGTTTTCTTGGCTGCTGTCAGGGGCAAATGTCACAAGATAAATTATGCAGTAAACTCCTGTCAGATACACCCCCTGCTGGTCAGGCAGTTTATTAAGAGCACTTGTTGCTCCACTGGAGGTGAGGGTGGTGCCGGCCACCTATAGGGGCCCAATCATAGGACCTTTACAGACTGTATATGAAAAACAGTTCAAATACTTCTACTTGTTCATTATTGTGTCACTTGATTAAAACTATTCCACTAGAAGTAAAAGTCTCAAAATAAGATTTAAGTAAAGGTATGGACAGATGTACTAAACAGTCAATTTAATATATTATAATTAAGGGTGTAAATCAAGTTTAATCACGATACCATATTATATCTATTCTTGAGACAACAATGCAATATTTGTCTGCCACAATATGATTTCAATTATATTCAATTTAGGGGCCTGTAAAAAGTTTGACAAAACAGATTACATTTTACAAAAAGCAACTAAAATGATGCTTTGACAGTTTTTTTACTCAGCTCTTCTAGACATTTGGAATAAATTATTTTCCTTTGAAAAACCAGAATAAATAGAAAGTGGGAATTTCAAAATAAAGGTGCACCTTAATGATATGATCGTATTTTCATATTGTATCTATACATTCATACAGATTTTTTAAAAACTTTTCTCTGATCTTTTGCTTTTTTTGTAAACCTCTTTGAACCGAGATCTGTTTTTTACTACTTATAGACATCTGAAACTAGACCCAGAAAGGTTGCAAGCCACTGGTTTGATAGTTATCATGTCTTTGTATGTAAAATCATAACATGTAAAGTAATCCTAAACCTGTATAAGAAAGTACATGAGTAAATGCACTTTCCATTAATGATAAAATGGTGGTTTTCCTGTGCAGGCTACAACAAAACCATTTCCCAGAGACAGACACTGGGTGACGGGTAAAAGCACACAAATTGAGGTCTGAATGGTTTCTATCAACAGATATCTCCTGTGGCTTGTTCAGTTTATTATTAAACCCCGTTTTCTCCATCTCAATTGATCTATGGCTCATATTTATACTAGAGAGAGCATGTCTGTGAAGATGGTGTGGTTTTATACCAGTTATACTGTCTTATAATGCTTTTCTTGACTTTATTGTTTGTCTGTCTCAAAAATAACTTGATAAGCCACATATTAATGCAACTTATAAAGTTCCTCAAAGACAACATGGGGCAGCTTTTGGTAAGTACTGAAAAACTTGCTCCAAAGGGCCCTCTTGGGAGGCAAAACATGCTCTTCAGTGCCCTCTTCAGTGGCAAGAATGCGCTGTATGTGCCCTTTTTTTTCTTTTCGCCCCTGCCCTTCAAAAAGTCTGTGCACGCCACTGATTGTATGAAAAATAAATTGCTTATGCCGGTGGATCCCAGAACTGAGCAGAAGCCTATCTTCAAATATTTTACTCCTGCAAGTTGACAGTATGCATAAAGATAAAGAGGAGCTATTAGCAGGTTGCTGTCTCCAACAACACACACTGCTGTCATATCTAACAGCAGCAGGGGTCCCTTGAGGACTCCACTGAAGACGTGCCTTGATATTTATTAACACATGTATTCATGCATTATGAATATCTAAGTTTTAAGATGTTCATGTGATTTTATGAATAGTGTTATGGAGACAGTGATGTATCCATATTACATATCTGAAACCTTATAATACATTTTTGTGCCCAAGATGCAGTAAACTATACTGTATATGCAAAATAATAAAATATATCTATATAAACATGTGGAACAAAGGGAGTATGTAATTGCAAACAATGGTGCAAGCGTACCGTTCATCATCACCATCTAACTACACTGCTGTTGTCCAGTATGCAGGCTACCTGTTGAGAATTATAACAAGGAAACAGTCGTGAAAGGTGAATCACCATTACTGTATGAAGCATAGAAATATGGAGTGCAGTCATACATTGGAAACAGCTCCTGTAGGACATTGGGATATATGGAAATGTTCTGGTTTTGTATAGTTTCAATCTCTATAATCAAATTAAATTAATTTAGGTTTAATAACAAAAAATTAATAGGTATACTCTTATTAATTCTACTAAAACTTCGCTCCATGTGTCCCCTGTAGAATGACAATTAACTGGATCCTTTTTTGTGACTTTTGGTGTTAAACGTGCCAAATGTGAACCTCAACTACTTTAAATGGCAGCTAATGTAAACATGGCAGATTTGTTCAACAGGTTTAATCCTCTCAACTTTTTACCAGGGGTGCACCATCAGGAGAGGCAAACCAGACGCATGTTTAAGGCCCCTAATGGCCTCTCATACTGGCACTGTTGTAATGACAACTATAAACTACCATTAGAGCACTGCTGCTGCCTCAAAAATCTCCTAATAGGGCTCCTTCTAGCCCCGTATGACAGCTGAATACCATATGTTAGGACAATCACCTAGCTGTCTGTAAAGCCTGGTTCACACTACAAGCCACAAAAAGTGGCCTACTGTCTATAAACAGATTCTGCATTTAAATGTAGAATCTGTAGGCAATGGGATCATATTTTGGTATCGGAAGTATTTTGGTTTCCTTTTGTTGTTGGATAACAATTGAGGGCTTTTGTTGAAATGTAGGGCAGTCGACGAGCTTTCTGTAATGTTCTCTTCACACTACAAGCCACAACAAGCATCCTAATCTCTATAAACAGATATTGCATTGAAATGTAGAATCTGTAGGCGGTTTTAAATGAAATCTCAGAACCAATCAGCTATCATCTGATAACAACTTAGCTTTTTATTAGCTTAGCTATCTTAGCTAAACTAGCTACTTGTGGAACAATGTGTTTATAGAAGTTGCCTCTTGACTCCAACTCCATTCTGCATCTGAAATTGCTAATTGGACAGCAAACAATGACCTGTGTATGGGAGAGGAAGTCCAGGCCCTGATATCCACTGGTTCCACTGGAGCCCAAAAAATATCAGCCCTTGGCCCTAAAGGCAAAATCAACAAATGTTAATTTTGCACGTGTGACTAACTCTCACACATTCATATTTGATGTATTCAGCCTTCTTATTGCTTGTATTTGATGCCTATTTACATGTTGCTTATTCAGGCATGTGTGTGCATGGTGTTACTTTTAAGTTTTCTGATCAATGATTGTGATTTAGGGGCATGAGAGGGGCTTGAATCTCCACTTCTTTTTACCCACTCTTTTTTAATGCAACATAACAAAACTCTCCTCTTGGATGCTGCTCCTGGAAGTGGGAAAAAGTTTGAGTCCTTGGGGGCAAAAAAAGTGTTACTTCCTGAAATATTTGGTGGGGCGGGATCCTTATCCAGGCTCCCCGCCTCTGTTTACAGTTTTTTTCCCCTTCAGGATCCTGATACGTGGCTGTTTGGGAGAGCCGTAGTGGCCGACAGTTACTTCTGAGCTGCAGCTAGCGGGTCCCAGCTCCTCCGCAGTCTGGGAGTCTGGTGAAAGTCAGCGGCGGAAGCCTGCCTTCACCAAGCCGGCCTGGATGGCAGGGACACACTGGTGCAAAGACTGTCGAAACCACAAGGTATTTAGACACACAATAACGCATTTTATGTCGTATTTTGATGCTTTCAGGTCCCTGACGTTAGCGCCAACTTAGTCAAACTGACGCTAGTTTTGTCAGTTTGGACCGTTAGCGTTGGTTTGCAGTGATTGCGTGTCGGAGCTAATCTCTTTAGCAACAGTGAGCGTCTCTATGGCTCTGGATGTTTACCAGCTAGCGTTAGCCTGCTAACTTTTATTCACAGAGTTCACTATGTCGTTGACAAAAGCACAGTTTTAGCCTCATTGTTTGTCATCTTAGCACCGTGGTGTTTTATTTATCTGTAACGTTATATTTTGTCATCTTAATCAAGTATTAACGGTTGTGAGTTAACTGATATTTCATCTGTTCGACTCTGTCCTGCTAACTCCCAGACAGGAAAAATGATGAGCAGCAGATGCTTTTCAAGCACCAATAAAACACCTGTCCTTTCGTTATGTTGTGACCTTTTTAACGCAAAAGATAGATTAGGAGTTGCAGGAAGCTGCTTAAACTTTTCACTGCTCCTCTTAATCAGGCATGGCCAGATATCCACAGGCAGCTGCCAAAGGGAAGCAAACACTGGAGTCTGCTGTTTATGGAGTTTTCTCTCCCTGGCACAACTTAACTTTTAACACAACATAATTTATTTGGATCAAGCAGAAATGCAAACAAGCTGATTCCAGCTTTTTTGTATTACGAGGATTTGTAGGATGTGCTGTTTTCCTTTTTTTTTTCTTTTTTTTTTTTATAAATAAGAGCTATTAAATCATATATGCAGTGATGGAATGTAACTAAGTACATTTACTGAAGTACTGCACTTAATTACAATTTTGAGGTTCTTGTGCTTTACTTGAGTATTTGCATTTTATGTGACTATACTTCTACTTCACTACATTTTGAGGCAAGTATTGTACTTTTTACTCTACTACATCTAGCTGACAGCTTTAGTTACTTTTCAGATTAAGATTTAACATGATTCATTTGAAGTGATTAGACTTAAAAAAA
>CAFUXE010003153.1:89468-105625 GCA_903364295.1 Serranus cabrilla | reverse complement strand
CAGTACATCCAACTCTTCAAACATGTTTATACAACATGACAGCACGTTTATTACTCAGGTTCTTTACCTTCAGACTGTGTCCTTTCTGTGTTCTCAGCCTTGTTGAACACAGACTTCGGCACATCCAGATTGTATATTGCACACTTTCACATTTTAATATACATATGCTCATCACATTTTATCTTGAATGATTAAGACTTTTTCATTTTTCCTAATCCTTAGTTTTTAGACTGGCACCACCTGAGGAGGTTGGTGGATTATTAGTCACATTACATCAGTGCATCTCACCACATATTACTTTTATATGCAAATAAACCTTTGAATCCTTGAACTCTTACACTTGGTAAACATACGCACCATTTAGGGATTGATTTACACTCACCGTCCACTTTATTAGCAAGCAAAGTGTCCCTAATGAAGTGGACTCGTGCGTTCAGAGATATTCTTCTGCATACGTTGGTGTAACGAGCGGTTATTTGAGTTACTGTTTCCTTTCTATCATCCTGGACGGGCAGCAGCAAGATGTGTTTCAGCTGCCTAAAAAAAGAGTTGAAGTGTTCTCTATATTTAGAATATTTTCACCACTTTAACTTACTACGACGTCCCTTTACAACGGATAACTGACGCAGCCACCAGACCTGATTTACAAAAACAGTAATTTGACCTCGCCAGTCCTGAAAAAATCCATCCACCCGTCAATTTTCTTCATCTGTTCAGGGTTGCAAATGTGTGCAGCCCATTAACAAACACATGGGCGTGAGGCGTGGTTCACCCTGCACAATTCAACAGTTTAGGAACAGATCGTTTACAGCCTTACTTGAGAGGATCAGACTTGAACGCTGACACCACCTTATCTATTTAGTCATTCAAATTACAACCTATAGAAGCTTATATTTAGGATTTTGAAGTACAGCTCATGAAAGTTAACCATAATTGTATCTTTAAATCTTATGACTAAGGAGAAGTTGCAGCTCTGTTGACCATGCTTCTTAGTTTTGACCCATCAGGGGTAATGTGTCTAACAGCAGCATTATGTTTCATGCTTCACAGACGAGTGGATACCTAAACCTGCTGGCCAACTGCATTGACAACTTCACACATGGACTGGCAGTTGCAGGGAGTTTCCTGGTCAGCAAGAAGGTAAGAATCTTAACACTAAAAAGATGGACTGTCAGTCAGTTGTCTTGGAATCCATATTTATTATTAAAACGGGTCACAAAAAGAGATGTTTTCATTAATGAATCAGAGCACTTACAGTTTCCCACGCTGTTCTACATTTAGAGTTCGATGTAGTTCATAAATGATGAAGTGGCTTTGCTTTGTGTTGCTCAGATGCTTTGTCTAGATTTTTCTCTTGGGTACAGATGCTGTCTAGCATTTGAGGCCTATAATAACTCAAAATTTAGGCCACCTAATATTACAATAAAGAAAATCTCAGAATGCACCATATCTAATTAATTAAGTAACTAATTAGTGAGTTACTTCATGCAGTCAGTCCTTTTTGCTGATAGTATTCCAATTTTTACCAAACCGATCTAACAAACGAGGGGTTGCAGGCCAAATTAGCATACAATCATGAAGTGAAAATCATTACTAATTAATATAAACTGACTGTCTGTCATGCCAGCATGCAGGACAATTCAGATACTTGTACAAATGTAGCAATTATTATCATCATGTGTCTCCTGCAGCCGAGTAAACACAAAATGTACTTAATTTATAATGATTTTTCTAATTGCTTAGTAAGGGGCTTGTAGAATAGTTGCAGCTAGTTTTAAAAGCCTTTTCCCCTGATTATTAGGTCACATTTGTGGTATTTGTTGTTGTTTACACCTCAGAGGTTGAGTTTAAAGCAGGAAAGCTGCAAAAGGGCCAAAGAGGAGTGCTGTAATACCTAACGAAAGCAAAGGACAAAAATATATCCGGGGAGTTTGGACATATAACGCCTTCCTAGTGAGTACATTGTTTGGCAGCGTGTGCGGCTCGCTGGCAGCGCAGCAGACCTGTTGTATCAGCAGTCACACCGTCGTAAAAGACGCACCGCTCAGTGGACGTTCATCACGGGATGCAACAAAGTTCTTCAGTTTGAAAGTTGTTATTTAAGTCGCAAAGACAATGCAACAATAACAAGGTGCACTTTTAACTGCAGTCACATGTGTTTGCGTTGCTTCAGTAGGTTACTGTGTATTTGTAGCTGTGGGACGGAGAGAGTCCAGCTGGAGAGACATAAGGCAAACAGCATGAACTATGGATCGGTGTGCCAGAGAGGAAGTTAACTAGCTCTCTCAAACATACACATACAAGACATCTCACCGGTGTTTTCTGTTTACTCTAATGCGCATTTATCACAATGTGACTTTGCCACAATTAAATTCTGTATGAAAATATCCTGAATCAACGCAGTTTAAAACAAACATAAACAGAAGTTAGAGCTCAGTGTTTAGTTCTGAATATCAGATGAACATTTAAAACTTTGATCTTTTATTAGGAATAGCACTTAAGGATATCAGGATAATGTCAATTTAAAGTCTTTAAGGGAGCTGGTTGTTGCTGGTTACAAATTAATGTGGCTTAATGTTCAAACCATATTATGTCATTTAGTCACATTCAATTATTTCTGGTCCCTCCTTTCTGATTTAAACAACCTGGACAAAGGTTCATGTACACATTCACATATTTCTTATTTGCTACAATCAATTCTTTGCTGATTATTTACTAAATGAAAAAAAAACGAAAAAAAAGTAACATTATCTGTTTAAAAGAACTATTATATACTAAGAAAGGCTATTCAAATAAATAATAATACTATTTTAAAAAAAAAGATATATATAATCATATTTTAGGGTAAAAGGAGATAAAGTTCAATTTGAAAACATTTAAATGTTAAAATACATGTCTAACAATAATTGAGCATACAGCGATCATGTTACTCTAAAGCCTTCCTAATAATGAAGAATATTATGTATTCCCAGATACAAAGTAATAAAAACAGGAAGCCTTAAAACTTTGAGAAGGGCCTTGAAGAACATCTACTCTTTGTTCCCCATTGAAAAATTCTGGATCTTGTCTTGTCCACTATCACCATCTTCTTGCATTAGGTTGGCCGGTGTGAGAGCAGTGTGGACCTATATGTCTGCTTAAGATCTGCAGAGGTAGTTTAGTTTCGTCTATTTTCTCCGTTCTGAGGGTTTCAGCTATGCAAAAAACAAGGCAGTCTAGTCCAGATCAAGGTGAGACAATTTAGGGGACATAAACATGAGAAAAACACATTTTTGATTGGAGGGATAAATTAAGCTGTCGCAGCTCTTTAGGCAGCTCTTAAACTTTGTACTTTTTCCTCCCTCTTTGCACTCTGCATGGCAAGCTGCACAAAAGCACTTGGCACTTAACTAAGGTGCTCTCAAGGATGAATTTGTCATGTATTTTCTCTTTGAGACCACAGAGCACATTTCTTTACAAAGCGAGACAAAGCGGTGCTCATTAAACTTTTCTTGCAGGTCGGGTTTCTCACCACCTTTGCCATCCTGCTCCATGAAATCCCCCATGAGGTGAGATTACAGAAATACATTTTACGGTATCATCTCTGAATTTAGAAGCTTTAGGTTCACTTTGTTTATTCGTCTGAAGGTGGGAGACTTTGCCCTTCTGCTGAGGGCCGGGTTTGACCGGTGGAGTGCTGCTCGCATGCAGTTCTTCACGGCGCTGGTCGGTGTCCTGGGAGCTTGCTTCGCTCTGTGTGCCCAGTCACCAAAGGAAACAGGTAAGACTCTCAGCAAACTATACACACAGTTAAACCGATTTTTAAAGCTGCCACAATGACTAAAGTCTTTCATACTGTTTCTAGAAAGTGCCACTGCCTGGATTCTGCCTTTCACCTCTGGAGGCTTCCTCTACATAGCCCTGGTGAATGTGGTGCCTGACCTGCTAGAAGAGTCCAGTTTAAGGTATTTACCCTTATTTCACATTATAAAAACATGGCTACTAGTGGCTGAAAACTCCACAGGGGACCTTTAACATGTTCTGTTGTGTTTGGATATTCTGAATCAGACCTTTTCCCTAATTTAGCATTTTTTCAAACATATATGTGGTATGTGCCGATATTATCCAGGTTTTAGGGCATTCCTTAGACAACTCATTTGGTGTCTTCATTCAGAATCAGTACTTTATTGATGCCCAGACAGAAAGAGAGAGAAATAGTCGAAAAATGTCAAAATGTATAAACTTAAAGAAAGCTATTATTGCACACTTGATTGGTGGTTTTATTAGAGTTTGCAGCAGTATGCACGGCTGCATGTCAACTGGATTATTGATTAATTATTCTTTTTTATCAGCCATGTAAACTTAGCAGGAATATTGTCTTGTTCTGAGTATTTTGTGAATGTAAATGCAGTCAGTGAGGGCTGTGACAAACAAAACTTTGTGTCTGTTTCTGTGCTGTGGAAACGGGCAGATGGCATGTTTCTTTCATGTCCTTGAATGTGTCTGAATCCGTGCCCTTTTTTGTTTTTCCCAGGCAGTCCCTCCTGCAGATCGTGCTCATTTTCAGCGGCGTGGCTGTCATGGCTGTGCTCTCCGCCATTGTTGACTGAACATGGAGGAAAAACCCGCCTCTCGCCTTAACCAAACACTTCTCCAGCAACCCCCATATCTCTGGTACCTCTCATTCATGGAAACCTTTCGTCACGTCACACCAAAACAAACATCTGACAGGAGAACAGCGGCACTTTATGGATGGATTACTGAAAGGAAGACCTTCTTGATCTGCTGACAGGACATTAGTGTGGACACTTTAAAATGTGCCAGGCTTAAACATCAAGGGAAGTAAGAAGGTTTGTATGTATGGATCTCTGTTACCAAACAGTCTTATATTGACAATCCTGTTGTTTTGCACATACATCTACACAGGTACACCTGACATACCAGCCCAGCGCAGCAGGTGTTACAGGACCTTTATCTTTAAACTGTGTTCAACCCTAAATCTTCCAAACATTGTATGTATTGTTACTGTGTCTGATGTAGCTGCTGCATATTTATTGAAAATTAGACGAGCAACATGTAGTTATATCAGACGTGCACCACCACCACTCCGTCATTTTGTGTTAAGAAATAAGTGCCAAGAAGTCAGGATGGTCTGTCCCACTCGTGTCAGGTCTACACCAAAGTACACTTTGTCTGTTTTGTATCTTCCTCACACACTACAGTGCATCTTTTAAGCTCTGCCTGAATAAATAATTAAGATAAAGTTGAAACTAATTGAAGAAAAACAGTGGTACTGTTTGTTTATATTCACTGTTTATTTTTTCTAAATTGACATTTAAATGCTGGTTTTATTGTCTTAAATAATGACAGAATTTAGAGTTAGAAGATGTTCAGAACAGACCTTTGACTGAGCAGTGTCTGCTGTATGAGATGTCTTATTTATGAGCAGTTTTCCCTTTAAAATGTACCTTTTATAACAAAGAAAGACATCAAACAACAGTAATTACAGTTAATAGCAATGGTTATTGAAATATATTATTGCTGGGAATCAATATAGCATTGTCACTGAAACACAATATTTTCAAGTTTTATTTTAGACATAGATTTTTATTTATTTATTTATATATATTTTACCATCACAAAGAACATTTAAGTACAAAGAGGCTTTACATTCTCAGCAACAACAACAAAAAATAATGCATGGTTTTGACTTAAACTCGCTCTCTCGCCTTGTTCATATTTTTTCATCAATAGCAACTTTTAGAAACGTACCCATGCAGGATGAGGCCGTGTTCACACATATACGAATGCAGGCGAGTGACCATCGCCTGCCGAGGCGATATGTGGGCAGCGCAGGATGTGACACAGATGGATATCAGCTGCTGGTTTGTCGTCCGTTTGACAGCCAAGTCAGGTCAACCGTACACACACACGCACACACACACTCACACATCTTTGTTATGGGCTGAAGCGGTTAAGTTCAACACATATTTAACTTCACACTATCCAGTGATGCGACTTTCCTTCGCCACCAGAAGCCTTTTTTTTTCAAAGTATATTTATTAAAATGTTGCACATTTTTATTTTTTAACAAACAGACAAAACAAATTTTTTATAAACATTCAAAAAACGATCCCCAATAAAACGACATCCTTAGCAAAAGAAGAAAAAGAAAATGATTTTAAAAAATTTAAATGTATACAAGCAAAGATAAAAAGAACAGAAACATAGAAACAAATGTGTCTACATATATATATATTTCAACAAATAGACAAAACAAACACGTATAAACACTAAAAAACAATCCTTCCTAATAAAACATTGTTTGCAAAAATGAATTACAAAATTTACCAAACAATTTGCTAATTTTTCAACAAATAGCCAAAGCAAACATTTATGAACATTAAAAAAACAATCCCAATCTTCTGCAAAAGAAAAAATATTTATAATAAATAACATTTATATTGAATATGTTTACACACAAAGATAAAAAAGAACAGTAAAGCAAAAAACTAAATTTTGTATGAAATCTCAAAATGTGTGTATGTGAGTCTTATTCTTAGTATTTTTTTTAACACACCTCGACATGAACGTTTCCAACAAAAATCTATAATAAAAGAAACAAACTGCTGTTATGACAGCAGACCGAGCGCCCCAGCAGACAGTTGGTATTAGGAGGCTGAACTCGGGGGAATAGTGACCTCACTGGGATTAGGATATCCTGTATTGACTGTGTGAAGGTGCTGAGGCAGCCCTGTGTGTCGTGGCTCACCGACTTTACCCCCGCGAGCTCATTTTTCACTGCAAAGCTCCTATGCCTAAAATGTCATATGGGAGCGGAGGGAGGGGGGTATCGATTGTGTGTTCACACTTGTCCAATTTCTACACAGTCTGTTAGGCAAGCTTCTGTTGCCATAACGACTCCGCGGCGGGTCGCCTTCCTTAGTCATCAGCCTGCGAGCTGCCTATTGTCTGTGGGAGCCTTCTCGGTCACAGCACAGAAGGACAACAAACAAACACTATGTACACTGTAGTGCAAACACACGAGTGACAAATCTTTCATTGATGCTCAGCTGTGTTCTCATAACTTCATCGTTTGTGGTCCAAGTGCTGAATTCCTGCAGTCTGAATTAGTACCTCTGATCCTATGGATGACAAATATCAATGTTTGCTCAGTTGTTTTTCGTGCTCTGCTCACAAAATGCCCAAATTTTCCACCAGCTTTTTGGTTCAACGCCCCAGTTGAAGTGTCTTACAATGAAACTGTGAAGGTCTCCAACACGACCCAGACCATCATTGTTTTCATAAGTCAAACATATCTGCGTTTTACACTGAAACACGGTCCTGCGCTGTCAGGACTCCGTTCCAATGAGCTCCGTAACAGATGGTCCATCATTCACAGAGGCTCAGCCTCATTTTAGGTGCATAAGAACTCAGCCTCCTTTGCTAATCAATGTAAGAGCATTTAATTACATTTAAATGTGCTTGATTATTGACTAGATCACCAAAGTAGGTTGTTCAAAGTCAACAATGTTATTACAAGAATTCAGTAGTGACTTAGTCAGTTTGTAATTGGTCATTTTGGTCTTAGTCACCTGACAGTTCTTTAATCAATTAGTCATTTTTTTATGTTTTTTTCTTAATGAATGAAATATGACCACAGAACTGTCTATTAATTCAAATGTCTTTATTTGAGGGCAGCACTAGAATTCAGAATACAACCCAAAATAAATAAAAAACTTATAATTAAAAAAAATAAAACTATATTGTTATTGGAACCTTACATCTCCAACTTGTTTTCTTTATTTTGTTTGTTTTTGTCAAAGTTCAGCATTGACTAAAGCTGCACCAGATCTTAAACCGTCAGTATAAATCTATGTTGGTTTGATTCCCTTCTTTTATTTTTGCCATTTTCCCCTTTGAGCTTTAGCTTTGCGTTTCTGTTTGTTTGTTTTTGTTGCCTGAGCTGCTCCCATTGGACCCTAAACAGTTTGAATGAAGACTTTGTTGTAGTGAGAGACACAGGGGTTAATATGTAAATGTACAGAGCATTCAGAAAGTATTCAGACCATTTCACTTTTTACACATTTTGTTACGTTGCAGCCTTTTGCTACATCATTTGAATTATTTTTCCCCCTCATCAATCTTCACTAAATAATCCAAAATGACAAAGCAGAAACAGAATTTTAGGATTTTCTGCTAATTTATTAATAGGGAAAAACTGAAAAATCTTATTGAAAATGTAAACTATTTCAGGCTGCAATATAACAAAATGTGTTATTAATTTTCTAAAAATGCTATTTAATCATCAAACACATGAGGTCATGTCTAAGGCACTCATCTCTTGTCCATTTGGTTGATTGACTGAGTCACTGAATCCACAGTAAAGTAAACATACAGTGATAAAGCCATCCATAATATCAGGTAATCTAAGCAGGCACTCATTGTATGTCCATTAGGTTCATTGGCTGAGTCATAGAAGCCACATAAAGTAAACAGACAGCCATAAAGTAATATTAGAACTCATTATTTATAGAAAACAACGTGCTGCCTTTGTTCTTTCCCATTATGAAAAGACATTATTCCTCCTGCACCTGCCTGTGTTTTTACATGTTTACCAAAAAACCAAAAGGTGACCAGTGGAGCATCACAAACGACCACTCCCGCATCACAGAGCGGCTCCTCTCCCGGTCCTCCCCATCCCGCAGCAGCCTGGAGGAGAGAGAGCGCAACTACACCCCTGCCCCTGCCTCCTCCTCACAGCGTTGGTCGCCATCCATCCCCTCTCCTCCTCCTCCTGTAGCTACCATAACAGATGGTGGGAACAACATTGCATCCACCGGGTACCACAACAATAGACCGCAGCATCCAGTCCGGACGACGCTGGCCTTGCACCATCATGCTCCTGGTGCAGGACTGCGTGAGGCTGTGAGTGCCGTCGTGATTCATTTCACGCGGTACCAGCACCACGGCCACGGAGGAACCTTCTTGCGACTGTTTGGGCTCTCCATCGAGCGGGGAAGATGGCCGCTATGAAAATATTAACAGGCACGGGGCTCTTCTTGGCTTTCTGTGCGCTCGGGCTGCTCGCCATGGCGATTTGCACCGATTATTGGTACGAGACCGACGCGAGGAGACATCGAGAGAGGTGTAAAAACTATGCCAACAAGCGGAACGACCCGGGCTACATCTACATTTCCAACCACAACCTCCCCCTCCAGATGCCTCCAAAGAGCCTGGAGAGGAAAGGTAACGGCCCAGATGTTGGAGCTCTCATCAGGGGGAAGCGGCACTTCCTGGCCGCCGCGTCTGCCATGGAGTCTCACTGCAGCCGGCAGTTTAACTCCACCATCTCCGGGCTGTGGAGGAAGTGTCACCGGGAGGGATTCGACCTGGAGACCGAGGACCTTATTTACAAAGGTAAACACGAGCAGTCTGGCTTTTCTTGTGTGCACCAGGCCGTGATGCTGAGCGATGAGCTCACACCTAGCAGACACAAACAGGATGGTACACAGGCCCTCTCACCTCTCTCCCCTCTGCCTGTCCGTTTTTTATTCTTGACTGTTATAGAACTAGAAAATGATGCCCTTTTTATCTCTCTCTCTCATTTCTTTATTTGTGAATTTCGCTGTCTGAGGGGCTGACTGAACCCCCCTCTTTCTCTGAGATAATGGCTGCTCCTCTGCTTTCTCAACCCGTTTTGCATCTCAGACACCAAGCAGCACGCTGCACAGATTAATGCCATAAAAAGACGTGATTTCATCCCTGCAAAAGAAGCTGAATTAATTATAAATCAGGTTTGAATTTCGGGGGCACAGCCTAGAAAACATTATGCACAGCTCTCTCCCCATTGAACAGCAATGAGAAGCCATATTTCAGGCCTCACTTATTCATGCTACACCTGATCCAGACTAACGTCCTCAAACTGAGGGGATCCACTCAGTGTGGAAACCATTTGTGGTACAAGTTGTTGTTGTTGTGGTTGTGGTTGCAGCTGGAAAAGTAGAAGCAGATGACTTTGATGAGCTTTTCCTTCCCAGGCTTTGACTCAGCCACACATTTCTGTTTTATTTATTAGTTTATTTCTCAGGGACAATACAATAAAACATTGTAACAGGTAACAACGATGTGCCACATATGTATTACATGTAGAATAACTAATATTCAACCCCTTCTGTTTAGAGACACACATATCATCATTACCAGGAATAAATTATTTAAATGAAGCACATAATAATATTCTCATATGGCAAATGTGTCATGATCTTTGATAAATTACAATATTTACATCCCATTACAGTCATTTTACATGTGTTGCATATGCATATTATGTGTGCATGTTCTCTGATTCATGACTGTGTGTGTGTGTGAATATGTTTGTGTATCTATGTTCCTCTGTCTGTGTTTCTGCTCATGTGTGCTCATGTTGTTTTTAAATCCATTTATGTTTGAGCCTGCATCACTTTATCTACCTAAAAATAGTGAATAATGCTATTTTATGTTCTGTTTAACCATTTAAATCGATTGTGAGCTCTAGAATAAAAATAATCGACAGTACGATGCTTTCAGTTCTCAAAAATCACCATACAGTGACATCAGTGTCTGGCTAATGTGCACAAATTCAGTTTATATCCAGATATTCAGTGTTTTTAATGTTGTTTTTGTTTAATTGGCTGTACCTCTCAGCCCTGCAGGCGTACACTTCATGGCAGGAACACAATAATCCGATGCAATACCCCTGCAACTCATGCTATCTTTATGAAGCTTGTTACCATTTCTGATCGTTGGTTTACACCTTTAAACAGAGTGTCAGCAAAATAAATAAAACAATACATATTTATATTATAAGTTTCACAAATGTGACATGTTGCCGTGCGAGTGTTGAATGTAACTTGTACATGTGTGCTTCATATGAAGTCCACGCCTTGTGTTACATGTGTCGATAACAAAAAGGACTGTGGTCATATGACGACAAAGTCTTATTTTCTATTAGTGTTAATAGATCCAGACGTCAGTATTATCAATGAAAACCTGATATTAATCAGCTTTCTTAGCTTTGTCTCATTCTTAAGCTCATATTAACTCAGGGCCACTATTGGCATTATTTTCTGGGCAATCTGACAACATATTATTACGGTTTTTACAAAATATCCATAGAGGCTAATGACTAATAAATGTTTTGAAATGTACAGTATTATTTAACATGTTTTTTCTTGCGTTGTCTTCATTCTACATAAGGTGCAAATGCCATACATTTTCTTTTTACCTCTATACGTTATTAATATTAGTCTTAATATTATTATTAACTATAAATTGGATGTTGAAATCTGTTTGTTTTTTTACAGTCTTATTAAATTGCTTAATGATCATGACCTTATTCAATCATACTTGATCAGTTTCAACACATAATAGAGATCAAATATCAAAAGCCAGTCAGATTTGTGTTGGACCACCTCACTTTAAATGATGTGAGAACAATAAATAAACAGCCTTCAAGCGATGCACTTTAAAAACACTGAGGAATTATTTTCTGGTGAACTTTGCAGATGCTCAGGTTTAAAGGTGTCGAATAATGATTGAAGTCTTGATGATGGCAGTGTTGTGAGGAAGATTCTGTTGGTGTGGATTCATATTCGCGCCAATAAAGTGTTAAATTAGCACTTTTGAGTTCTGAACACATGCTCCTCATCTATATGGCAAGTTTTCTCACAGTGTAACGTGTCAGTTAGTGTTGATGTTTTAGTGGCATTTCATTTCACACCCACACAGGTGTTTAAAGGTTGTTTTTTAAAAATATATTTTTGCTGATTAGGCCTCTGCTTGAGACTAACGTTGAACAAGGAAACACATGATGTCACCAAACTCAATTTACCAATAAGACTTATAAAGGTTTACATTATCTCGCCCAGAACAGAAAGAGTCAGAGAGATGTCGATCAAAAAAAGTCTGTAAACTCACAAACAGTCCTGAGAAGAAGTCTAATCAGGCAAAAAATACACCTGTGTGAATCTATTAATACTACAAAAGAAAATATTGAAAATTATAAAAGGTCCCCTTTAACTGAAGTTGTGTTGAAGCTGCATTCAGAGCAGCTTGGTGTTGGAAGATGAAATGCTGATAAAAGATTATTTCGATGTTCTGGTGTCATGTCACAGTAAAAGGTGTTTAATATACAGAGGTTTCCATTTAACATGTCAGGTTTGAGTGCAGTACAAGCTTTAGATCTACAGAGAACAAAGTCTTACACATGCCTCAACAACGTATCACACATTGGCTTTTCTACATCAGTCTGCCTGAGAAAACATAAAATATTTGGATAAAAATGCCCCCATGATACATGTAATATAAACCTCTTTTTTCAGTAGTAGCCGTGGGTGCCTCAACAAAGAGCATTCAGATCAAAGCCCAGAAGATCACAAACCTGAATATCAAAAGGCAAGAGTTTAAAAAACAGAGATTAATAGTCTAACAAAGTTATGGGGATTTAAAATTGCATTATCAAACCATTGAGCTCCTAATTCAAACTGAAAGATGTCTGCCGTGCTCCTACCCTGTTGTGACTATGTGAAGTACTGTTCGTTGGGAAATTAAAAGATAATAAAGCTGTTGTGTGTTAACACAGAGAAGGAGCTGGAGTCTTCAAGTTCTGAATGTATCGGACTCTGAATGCTTATTTTGAATGTGTTTATTGCACTGACCATCAAGTTAATATGAGAGATTCACATTAAATGAGAACAATTAAGGTTCCTTATGTAGCCTTCGGTACAGTAATCCATATTGTTTCCTAATCCCCCCTTAATAACAGTGTAGGAGTGTTTGGGAACACGAGGTTAATAAGGCCATCTCAGTAAATTAAAACTCAGTGAGGGTGTAAAAATAAATATGAAGCTTTTCCACCAAGTATTTATATTATTTCCTAATCCCAAAAGCTGGGCAGAGGTTCAGACGGAGATTTCTACTTCATTTTCTTCTTCTTTTTAACGTAGCTTAAAGATGTTTTCTGCTCCGGTTATAATTGTCTCCATCTTCTCTTTCACCAGGAATAATTCAAAGATGTACCCCGGTCAAGTATCACTACTCTTCGTCCATCCTACCACGAAATTTACCCATCAACATCACAAAGACCATACGGCAGGATGAGTGGCACGCACTCCGTGAGTCTCACAGTGTTTGTCTGTCTTTACGGAGTGGATTTTGCCACTAATTATCTGTTCTTTAAAGCACATTAAATGGAGCCAAAAGGTGCCTCATTCATCAGTTGAATAATATGATCATATGATATATTTACATTTATACAGTTGTAGTGGTAACCCTGAATAAAACACTATTGGACAAAATTATCTTAAGTTAATTCAACAGCCAATGTCACGTTCAAATAGTCACAATGGTGAAAAAAATGGTTATGAGACAAATGTTGATTCCATTTATGCTATATGGGGGTGATGAATGTCTGATTCGCCCAGTAAATCATGCAGTATAAGCCTATTTTGTTATAAATATTAGCCCAGTAATATTTTGCTAATAATAGTAATGATACAAAGTGCTGATACTCAATACTGGTGACTACTGGCCCATTTCAGGCTCTGGTTCTTTTCATCTTTTGTGTTTATCCACATTTATTTTTCTTCCTTCTGCTTCTACTGTGAGAAAAATTCACAAGCAACCATCTGATTATGTTCAATAGTTTACTCTAAGTCTCCTTATTAAATAACTTTTTTTAAATGTAATGCTCAAGACAAGCTCTCTTTGCATTGAAGAGTTTAGCTGACTGTATGAAATGTGGCGTTCCTCAAGGCACGATTTCGGGGCCTTTGTTCTTTTTATTGTGCATGTCTCTCCTTTCACCTGAATCAGATATTTTGGAAATTTAAGGATGAAATTAAAACTGTTTTGTCTTGTTTTTAACATTTCAAAGACAAAAGCAATCCAAGTGTTCACTGAGACTTGAGAAATGCTATATAAATGAAGTCCCTTTGTCAGTTACCATTCATTAAATAGTCTTTTTTTTCACAGCTGAACCAGAAAAAAAAATTGTAATTCCTTTTAGTCGCAGCCTGGTTATTTACTTAAGCTAGAGAGTATGTTTTCTTAAACCTCGCCTCTTTACATTGGTTACTTGTTAATTTCTGACTTGTTGGAATTCCTCCGCTGGCCCTCGATCTTGAATGTATCACTGACCTCAAAAGCCCTTCCCTCCCTCGTCTAGACTCATGACCAGAGGTTATCAGGTCATCGCTATTAGGAAGCCATTAGCTCCAGAGTGGCTTATCTGAGGACATTAGGTCCGACAGATCAATGTCTTGTTTCAAATCTCCCCTTAAAACGCTTGGATAGGCTTCTACTTCTTACTTGATATCCGTGTTCAAAGAGGGAGAGTGAGGCAGTTGTTTGACCTTGGATTGCATCAGTATGGTTTGCAGTTCTAAAACCTTTTTTTATTTTCAGATTGAATTCAATGTTGTTGTGAATCTGCCATGATACATTCTGTTTTAAACATGTTATACCTGCCTTACCTCTTAGTCTTACTCTCAGTATATTTATGCATGACTAAACCATATACTAGATATTTCTGTACTTATTACTGTTTGTATACATCTTTACAAAGATGTTAAAACATGAAAAATGACCAGATAATTATAAATAAAAGTAGAATTAATACAATAAAAATACTAATAATAATAATTTTTAATAAAGATTTTAATACTGAACAGAGATCAGCTCCAGTTTTATCATGTATTGTTGCCTTTCAGGATGAAACTAGTTACAGCTAGTACTAACTGTAGGATAGACTACAGACAGTGTCCAAAGTTTATTTTTATCATAATTTAGAGATTATTATATTACTATATTATATAGATTAACTTTAATAAGGGACCAGCAGGTCAAGATGTAAAAATCTAAAATATAGCCCCAAATAGCTGTATATGTCACGACACAGAAGTATTAAGTTAAATAATAACATTTAATTCATTTGAGGATATATTTCCTTTCATGTGTTCCTTGATTAAAAACACGTAATTTCATTGATTTGAGTGATGGGTGCTTTATCATCAGCTCTGTATTAAAGGCAATATATTCTTTAGCTTTAACAAGAGCAAAATGCATCAGTTTAAACAATAGTCTCCAGTCTCGCTGCTCCGTGGTGATGTTTGGACCTCTGCCTGCAGATCTAAGAAGAATGACGGCGGGCTTTGTGGGCATGGCCGTGTCCATCATTCTCTTTGGCTGGATCATTGGAGTGCTGGGATGCTGCCAGCAGCATGACCTCATGCAATATGTAGCTGGGCTACTCTTTCTCATGGGAGGTACTGTGAGAGCACATATGCCAACATCCACACACAAACATGCAGACGTAATCCAATTTCACCCAGTTTGGTTATTTATTTGGTGACAGCTGAGAGCGACTCTGAGTTAGCGTGAGATCAACGTCCTGCAGCGGGACGCGCGGTGCATGTAGGAATTTAATAATCCAACATTTTAAATCTCTGCTTGTCTCTTCTGCTCACACAGGAACATGCTGCATCATCTCCTTGTGCACATGTGTGGCAGGAATCAACTTCGAGTTGTCCCGCTACCCGCGCTACATGTACGGCCTCCCTGAGGACATTAGCCATGGCTATGGCTGGTCCATGTTTTGTGCCTGGGGGGGCCTCGGTCTCACATTGCTGGCTGGCTTCCTCTGCACCTTGGCCCCCTCCCTGAGCACGCCCGCTCGCACAACGACCCACAAGCCGAGGCAGGAGAACGGAACCGTGTGACAGAGGCGTCGTGCAGCGACTGACCCACCGAACGCACAAACCACACCCTTCCAACCTTGATGTTTAACTCTGAAAAACAGTTTTTGTCTGATCACCATCTCACATCACCCTCGACATCGCCATCTCCCTTCAGTGTTCAGTGTGCCTGAGTTGTGACAGAAGGAGCAAAGTAAACTTCACACACCTAATCTCGAAAAACCCCAGAGGGACCTCCAGGAACACCAACACCTAACGTAACTACGACTGGGGCATGGCTCTCATAGCACAAATAAGACTTTTTTTTGGTTTCGACATGCTGACTCTGCGGCGATCTAAAGGTGACTGTTTTCTCTGAAGAGAATTTGTCTTAAAATGGTGCTCTCTTTAAAACATAAAGCCACACACACTCCCACACAGACACACACACACACACACATACAC
>CAFUXE010003153.1:53360-82643 GCA_903364295.1 Serranus cabrilla | reverse complement strand
CCAGGAGGCCTTGCAAAGCCGTCCGTCGTCCTGTCAGCGCCGCCCCGCCCCCTCCCGCCTTATCGCCAATAAACCTTTCATTATGTTGCCATTAAGGATGTGATAATACAAGCACTCTTTTTATGTGGGGAGGTGTGTGTCACGTGTACAGGATGAGAAATCTATGGTACAAGCAGGACGCACGCGACACGGCGGCTGCAGAGGGAACCCCAGACGCCTCAGCTGTCACCCTGCAGATTAAAATGTTGAGGCTGACGGGGGTCAAGTCTGACATCCTGGATGAACCACTTCCTGTCAGACGTGCTGCGAATGTTAATCCGACTCGTCTTCAGTCTCACAAATCCAACCTGTCAGCCAGTAAAGTTTATTTTTTAGATTTAATATGAATGAATTCATTATCACTTGTCGGTTCCAGGGAAATACTTTAGTCTGTGAAAAACAGACTTTTTATAGAAACCATGTGCAATAATTCATTTTTTTTTCATTCAATTCATTCAATTTGTCACACTGTTGTTACATATGTACACATTTGTACATATCTAATTTATCTATATTCCATATTTCTATTTTTACATCCTATTTGCTGAAGACTGGTTGTATTTCTATTTTGTATAGTTGTATATTTGGTATAACACATTTTTTCCTATATTTTATTTACAGACTTACTTGTTTCTATTTCTTATACAGCAGCAACTGTAACAAAAGCCGTTTTCCCTCCAGGTGACATTTAAACTAAGTTGGCTTGATTCTTTGAAATCAGCCAATTTATTTTAATTTAAATCATATTTAATTACTCATATAACTGTATTTATTAAACCTGTGTGTGGTTATCTGGCTTTATATGTGCTGTTTGTGTGATTGTTTCATTTAGAGCTGCAGAATTCTATCTCAATTCAATCTTTTGATATATGATTTATATCTAAATCCAGCTGGGTGTTATAGATCAGATCTGTGGTAAAGCAGAGAAATATGCCACCAACTGATCATTTAGTGAAGATCAGCCTCTTTCCTCACTGTAATATTCAACACAAGCCCTCTTTGTCAGGCAGACTCCTTTATTTCTGTCTCTACTATCCCCCCTCCCCCCATCAGGTCTCCGTACAAAGTGTGCTACGTCTGCAGCCCATAAACTAGCGTCTGGATTCCCCTGTGTCCTCCCTGGCAGCTCCATTGATTCCCTCTCTCTCTCTCCCTCTTTCTCCTTTTCTGTTGAAAGATGCATGAGTGTACTCAGCGAGGAGGAGTCATTTACACAGCCACCAGTAGGAGGCAGGCTTTAGCCACATCCACGGCTTTTGATGCTGTTTTAGAGGGACAGTCGGTTCCTTTTCAAATTTACAGTAAAGAGACAAACCAGGCAGCATTACAGTGTATGAACGGATGCAGTGTCTTTTATCTATATTTCTATTTCTGCTGCAGGTCTGCTTTGATTTCTAGTTAAATAAAGTATACACTGTATGTTTGAGAGCCCACTGGATATTTCTGGAAGTTGTAGTAATTCATTATTAAAGGTTTTTGACCTTTTCCTCCCTCTTAAAGCTGTGTGTATGTCGTACAGGTTGTGTGAGGTACGTTGTTGAAGTGTTTTTACCATATAAATAAAATTGACCCGACCTGTTTCCAGGGTCGAGGATTAATATTTTAGCTACGCTAGCATCATTGCACTGGAGATGCAATTTCATTGCACAACTTTGGTCCAGACTGAAACATCTCAACATAAACTGCATGGATTGCTATGAAACTTTGATATTCGTACCCCAGAAGGAGCTTAATGACTTTCGGGATCGCTGGAGTTTTCCTTTAATGCCACAATAAGGTACCTGAGGTTTTGAGTGAAATTAATTCATGACATTTTCATCTGGTCTTCACCAAAAATTAGGAAGAAAGGAAGAAGCCAGGGGAAGTACAAAGTCCACATAGGGAGGAGGCCAATCGTTTTGCCTCTGTTTTGCTCAACTTGTTGCCTTGTTGGTCTGGATTGGTGAAGCTCAGGTATTAAAGGTGAAACTGGTTTAGATCAGGGTAATATCAGGATCAGGGCGCCTTGATGGCTCACAGGTAGAACGTAAACCACTAAGGCCGAGTTCTTTTAGCAGCAGACCTGGTTTGAATCCAGCTCGAAGTCTCTTTGCCGTATGTTTTCCCCTTTCATTCATTCTTCATTCTTTCTCTATCTCTGTCTAACAAAGCATGAAAAATGACAACAAAATAAAAAAATGTTTTTAAAAAGAAGAAGAATATTGGGGTCAGCCAATCAGAGCCAAGTGTTAACGTGATAGAGGGCTTGTGTTGTTTGTGTAAACGACCTAATTGGGATCCACCTGTGGAGCTGATTTCCACCTGCTGAGCCAATCAGAGGTGGTGAGCTGCAGTTTAAAAGGGCCCACGGTGAGGATCACCTGTGGCTGCCATCTTTTCCTTTGTTAAGCTCTGTCTGTGAGACTTTGACTTTGTATGTTCAACACTTGTGGTGAGGAGGTTGGGACGTTAGGTAAGTTTGGGTTCCCTACATTCTGCAAAACGTAGGTACATTTCTGTTAGACTCATTAGGTTTATTGGTTGGTGCCACACATGTAGTTATTTCAAATCTGTTTATAGAGAAGCCAGTTAGGTCTTTGTTTCCTGATTCTGTTTTGTAGATACCAGAAGTTAGTCAGGCCTTGTTTTGTTTCCTTGCTTTCAATTATTTGGCATCACCACTTTGTCCCATTCCTCCCACCCAGTTTGTGAAGCTTTGTTGAATATTTTTTTGTTGGAGCACTGTAAAATAAACTCCAAATTACTTTTTCACATCACATTGACTCCTGCATTTCTTTGGTTGTTGTGTTGCTATCCTCATTTTAAAGAGGGAGAGTAACACAAGAAAGAAAAGAAAATGGCAGAGAGTCCACGTTTGCATGCTGCCATTAGCTCAAAGCACCAATGTCCCTAATTGGAGTCTCACTCTACTATGAGGTCAAAGGTCAGGGTCACCTCCAGAACAAAGACCCTGCAGCTTCTATGGAGTCAATGTCTTTCTCAAGGACACTTGAGAAACCAAGATGATGACTGGGTCGTCGTCAATCATCGTCCTGATTTTTCTTTAAAACAAGATGTTTTTATGTCACTTTTTAGCTTTATCTCTTATGTAAATGTCTAGATTAACAGATTTCATGCGGCATGATATTTTGAGGGTTTTTGAATGTCTTTTCCTTCCATTGACACAGTCAGACAGCGTCGCCGCTACAAAGCTGAAGGAGAGCCTAATTGGGCGCAGAGAAGAAAGAAAAGCCTTCCTCTTTTTTAACACCAAAGAATGGCGGAGCACTCCAGGGCCGGCGTGATTGAATAGACTCCAGAGGGAGCAGAGACGGGAGGGGGGTGGAAAGTTTACACGTGAGGAGGGGCGGTCATGCTCAGCCGCTCATTAACAAGCTGTCTGATTAAACCCCTCACTAATGACTTTGTCTGGGTAATCAATAGTATCTGCTCTTTAAAAAGGTCTGTACACACTGAATGGCACGCTCTCCCAGGAGCTGCACAGGGGTTATCGTGGTATATGGTAATTGAGGTTTATGGCGTGTTTCCCTGCAGCACACGTAGGCAGCTCAAGGTAATGGATGGATTCGGGGTCGATGGGCTGCGGCGCTCTATTCACACAGCTGAGGTGTGTTTCAGAGAGAGGGAAGGGAGCAGCGCAAGGAGCGTCCACAAACCAGTAATTACAGCTTGAAACTGACAGGTGGACACGGAGTTATGATGAAGGTGAGCACAAAAGGTCACGAGTGGAGAAAATCTTTGAGATATTGAAACGTAAAATAATTAAAAGGTGATTTTTCTCGCCTTCTGCTAGACCTGACCATAAACTAATAACACGCTTTGGTTATCACATCTTTACTGCTTTTCCTTTGATGTGCTGGTCGAACACGTGCCTGCGTGTTATTGACAGGTAACTCTGAGGAGAAACAGGTGTTCTCTGGCTTCAAGGGAGACATTATTCTCCTCAACAGGCAGCAAAAATATGTTGTCTGTCTGTCAGCTGGTTAAAAATGTAGCTGTAACTCTGCTGAAAGCAAACAGCCGCTGACAGCATTGATTACCAGGTCAGAGAGTGTCGGGTCAATACTGTTAATTCAATGGTTTCAACTAGTGACCAATTAGCCACCAAAGCTGTGATACACTGTGACACCAATGGTGTTTAAAAACAATGTATTTTAAAATTTAAGGTTCACTTTTAAACTAATTTATTGGTGCTTCCTTTATTAGACAATACACTCTACCGGCGACCATCAACGCAGAATAAAAGCTGAATGAATCCAGAAAATGTGAGGAGGAAAAAAACGTGTTCTGGTATTTAACATCTAAACAATGATGTTTCCATAAACACAGTTTTACACCATCATCCTCAGTAAACTGCCTCCTTGGCGGGAGAAATTTCTGGTTATCATTCCTGATTTCCCATGATTTATAAGGAGTCTGTTGACAATGATATCAGCAATTTATACAGTACCAGTCAAAAGTTTGGTGGAACACATATGGAATTATTAAGTAAATAGAAAAGTGTTAAACAAACCAGAATACTTAACTCTTAACAAGGTGTACCTGTTAATTTAAAACCATTGCAGGTGAAAATCTCATGAAAATGACTCAGAGAATAACAGAAGTGTGCAAAGCTGACAGCAAAACATTTAATCTAAAATATAAAACATATTCTGGTTTAACACTTTTTTACTACATAATTCCATATATGTTCTTTCATTGATTCGATGTCTACAGTATCTAAAATGTTGAAAATAATACAAAATAAATAAAACCATTGAATGAGAAGGTGTGTCCAAACTTTTGACTGGTAGTGTATAGTGGATATGTGAAACTCTGCATTATATTTTCTTTGTTTGAAAGTCTGACATCCACAGTGTCTGCTTTGATGTTCTTCACAGCCTCCACTAAATATACACCAAATCTGCTGTTTCTCCTTTGTATGGATGGATGTGTGTCTTATTTTGAAAAACCTCCACACCTCGATGGACTCCCGAGCGTGCTGCCATTTGAACTGCACACTGCGGTCATATCTCCGCCAAATCATCCTGAAAGAGCCGTGTTTGTTTTTCCTTCAGGTCTGAACTCTTCGCTGAAGGTCTATGTACTGAATAAAATCATTGTCAGCCCGGTCTTATCCTGACCAATGGTTGCCAAGCAACCCTGCCTCCCCGAAGGCCGTTCCTCGAGCCTTTGTGCAGACGCACACGGGTGGTGCACGACTCAGGGAGGCTGAAAGGCTCCGCCGTCTCCATCCCAAACGACTGCTAATCAGCCGCTCTGACACGCTGCACTTGTTGCTGACTCAGCTGTTGATTAATAACTCTTCGCACCTCGCATCTCATTATGCGCTGTAGCGGCGATGACGCAGCCTCATCGGGTTTATATTTAACAAGTCGTGGTTACAAAGTATCAAGTTATTATTCTGCACATCAGATTTCACATTGCAGTGTAGGTAGGTGATCGTCACTGGGGGAAAAGTCCCATGATAACCTTTAAGAGGACTGTACAAAAAAAATCAAAAGTGGTCTAAGAGGAAAACTAGACTCATGCACTTCCTCTTGGCTTTTTTAATTAGAAACTTTAGTTTGTGACAGGCAGTGGTGGAATGTAACTAAGTACATTTACTCAAGTACTGTACTTTGGCAGAATTTTGAGGTACTGGTACTTTACTTGAGTATTTCAACATTTGTAACTTTATACTTCACTACATTTTAGAGGCGAATACTTTAACGTAAAGATCGAACATGAAAAAAGTGATTACAAATATTAAATTAAACCTCATAAAAGTATATTAAGTAGTTAAAATTTGTTTAAATGGCGCAAAAAATCCTATAGAAAAGGTTTAATTTCCAGCTGCCAACAATGAATTACATTGCTAAGTTTAATTATCTACATTGTTTCTTCATTATGTTAACGAAACATAACTCTGGCAGCATACTGTGTCTCTCAAACTTTAAATATAATTTCCATGAGACAGACTTGTGTGAACATACTTACCCGTATATACAGGACTTTGTCTCCAACACGGTAGCAGCCTTTCGGTTGCTTCTCAACAAGGAACCTGGTGGTGCAGCTGCAGGGCGGATTTTCTATAATGTTTCTCACCTGGAACAGAAATACACATTTTACAGCTTTAACATCTGTGAGCTCAAATAAGATTTCTGTCACTGCAAATAAAATACGTACAATATCATCCAAAATGTTGTTGGTGCCTGCGCTCCTCCTGCTCGTGGACCTGCTGGAGGAGCGAGCAGCTGCAGGCGGGGAGGTGAGGGGAGGTGTCGCTGTGGGAGTGTGGTGGGTTACTGAGGTGGAGGAGACTTTGGGAGTTTGTGGCTGTGATGCTGCTGCAGCAGATGTGTTGCAGGATGAAGAGAACAAAGGTGTTTGTGTCGAGGCGGTGGTTGTACAGGGGTTAGAGGCTGAGAGCGGGCACTGAGGAGGGGATAAACATGGAGGCGCTGGGTTTGTTGTGGCTGATGGAAGATCAGAGGAGAGGGAGGCAGCGAGGGGTTCAGGCAGGCAGGTTGTGTTCGGAGTGAGGGGCGCAGGTGGAGGAGGAGGAGGAGGAGGGGGAGAGGGGGCTGGGGGTCGGGATGATTGTGGTGTTGAATACAATGATGCAGGAGGAAAAAAGGAGAAGGGCAGAGGGGATGATGGAGATAAGCACCCCGCCTCCTCCCTCTCGATCTCTCTCTCCAACTTAACCAGCCCCGGAGGCTCCACTCCGTACCTGAGAGACAAACATATCAGAAGGAGAAATCAACTTAATCAGCAAATCTTTACAGACAGCGACACACTTTGAGACAGAATATTTTAGTTTGTGTCTGCACTGATGTGTTATTTTTCTTTTGTTTTGTGTTTTCTGAGAAAATCCTTCTCATTTAGCCTTTAAAGTAATAGATAACTGGTTGATATAGGGGCCTAAAAAATATTTAAATTGTAAGCTCAAAGGAATGGATATGGAATGGAGTTAGATAAATGATTAAAACAGGAGTTAATCGTAATGACTAAACAGTTGAAATGGTTGCAACTGTTAAAAGAACAGAAAAAGCAAAAGAAATTTGTTTATCTCCTTTTGCCATTTCATAAATCAGAAAATACTGCCAAAAACAATTTAAAATGTTTTTAAAAAAATCAAAAAGAGCACTAACTTTTAGTGAATTTGAGAGAAATCAAAATACAGTAGCTATAGTGTTTGTTTTGTAAGTTATCCTTCCACTATTCTGAAAGAAGTAGCACAAAACCTGAAAACTGACCAATGCATGAAAAAAATGATATTGCCTGTTGTGTCTCTCCTTAAAAAATGTACAGTGTTTTGTCTTTGTGTAACCCAGATTTAAAAATGCATATTCAAATCTAAAATGTCTGTAAAAAGGACTAAATTCATATGCAACACTCAATTCGTGAAGTTCATTATTGTTAAAAAGAATCGGAAATGAACAGGAAGTTTATTTTGAAGGAGATGGATGTTCTGTCAGCCAATCAGGACGAAGCCCGATCTGCTGACCTGCAGGGGTTAGAGGTCATGACCCTCTCGAGCCTCTGGGAAAGATAGAGAGCAACCCTTGTGTTGAGCAGAATATGTACGGTGAGGAGAGATTGAAATTAAATTGAAAACGCATGGAGACCATCTCGGGTGGAGCCCTGAACCTGTGAGACAACAGTTGAAGAGACTTGACGTCTCCCTCACGGAAGAAAACGCATCGGTGAGCAAACGGTTATCAGTCATGCTATGCGCTAGCCGCTCATGCTAACTAGCATGTCATTCATATGAGTTACCACTAGCATCACAGCCGATAGCGAAGCGCTAGCTGGAATGCTAGCTACCAATATAGCGGCTGCATCCACTTATGCTAAGAACATTAGCTTTATACTTAAGAACTGGAAACTTAATCCGATTTTGTCTAATTAGTTGAGTTGCATAATTGTTACATGCACATCTAAGTAAGGTGTTGATTTAGCACTTTTGTCCGTGCATTTTAAGCACAGTAAGCCATTTTGAATCTGTGTATGTTTAATTTGTGTTTTGAGCACTTGTATATTCAAATGGTTCATTTTGTTTTTATTATTTAAACATACCCTAGCACAGAATGTGTCCAGTATTCTGTATTGCAATTGCTATGTGAAATATTTTGATGTTAGTATATTTAAGAGGTTTTACAATAATTATCTCTGTCTATATTATGTGTTCTTACTGATATTGTAATGATATATTACAATTTGTCAGTTGATTTAACATGATGTATAGTTATAATTCATGATTGAAAGCTAAAAGAATACCCTGACCTTAATCACTGTAGGTCAAGTTTTTTGATTGGACCTCTTTTCACCTGCTTGGACATTGGAGCTTTGATCGGGACGTTGATGCTACAGCTACAATGGGAGAATAAGACAGAAGGCGCCTACAGAGAACTGAGAAACTTCAGCACTTAATTACATGCACGTTTGAGGTAGGACAAATGTTTTTCACATCCTCAGTGGACTGAACTGACTCATGTGAAGTGACTGAAACAAAGGGAACAATTTGACCTGTGAAATCACTACTGTGAATAATTCTATTGTTTTGGGCGGCGGTGTCTGTTTGTCTGTGTTTCCGCTGCATATACATCCTCTGGCCAACAGAGAGCGCTGTGGGGTGAAGTCTGCCATCTCTGATTGCCTTGTTTTTATTTTGTATTTACCCGGGTAATGTGTGTGTTCATTCATATGTGTTTTGACTAATCCTTCCCTTCCTTACATTAAAAGGGAAGCGCTTTATTTTCTCAAAGAAAATATGTGTCTGAGTCGTTCATGGTGAGTTGTTTGGTTTATCCTGGGCTCCATAGTTGAAGGCAGGACTTCCGATTTCCATTGACCAGTATAAATAATTACATCTAATCTAATTCTGTTTTCCATCTCTAAAAGGGTTACATTTGTCATTCGATAAAGGACACTTTCTTATTGTAGGTTTTTCTACTTATTGTGGTTCATTTGTGATTTACGTTTCAGAAGCTGCAGCACCGGTCGGGGAGTTACCTGGCTGCGATGCGTCCCAGCTCCATCAGGCATACACACACCTCCCGAGGCTGCTTGTGGAGGACTTCACACACAGGAAGCACAAACAAAGAGGGTGGAGGGGTAGGAAAATAAATAAATAAAAAAGTCAGTCATCTGAAAGGAAAATATGTTTCTGGAGATAAACTTTTGCTGCAGTCTGAACAGAGAGAGGGCATCTTTCACAAGTGTTTCTGTCTCTATTGTGCGTCTCTGTCTTTGAAGCTGAGCAGGAATTCCTGTGGATGAGCAGCTGAGGGCATGAGGGCATGAACGCTTCATAAACAACCTCCAACAGCCTCCAGTCCACTGTCTATACATTAACCTCTTCAAAGCCACCTGAAGGAAGCTCATAACAGAAGAACTGCAGACAGACGTGCCTGCATGAGGCTTCGTTTGAAAGGTTAGATCTTCTTGATTATGATTTTTTTCATTAAGTGGTTTAGACCAGGGGTGGAATGTAACTAAGTACTGTACTTAAGTACAATTTTGAGGTACTTTTCTTTTACTGGGGTATTTCCATTTAATGTAACTTTATACTTGATTTCTTAACTTTAGCCGACAGCTTTAATTACTTTTCATGTCAAGATTTAACATAAAAGACATTAAAATGATATGCATTTTCATAAATTAAACCACAAAACAGTATATAAGTAGTTAAAATAAGCCTCAACAACAAGTAAAATTCTGCTTAAATAAATGCTTCACTAATCCAATAATATATTTGGAATACACGTATAAAATAATCTGAGCAGGGCCATTCTGCATGATGAGTACTATTACTTTTGACTCTTTAAATACACTTTGATGCTGATACTTTTGTACTTTTACTTGTAGTGGAGGAATTTCACAGTGTGGTATTAATACTTTTACTTTTTCTGAATACTTTTTCCAGCACTGGCTAAATCACAACCTAAACTACATCAGTTCAAACAAACAGTTATTTGTTTACCCTCAGCCGCTGGCAAGCCGGTGGGTTTAAAAGGAGGTTCTGTGCACTCAGGAGTAAGTAAGTTACTTAATTTTTTAAGATGATTTGGATGAGCATGCAAGAATATAATATTTAAAAGACAACAAAAAACAACAAATAAAAAAATCAAATGTGAGCAGTCACGATGACGACATTGGTATTTGATTTTCATTCACCTGTATCTGACATCCACCATGACAATCATCATGGCTGCAGCAAGAAAAGGAGACGAGAAGAAGAAAAAGAGAAATGATCTGAGGCAGAAAACTGAAGCCTGTCAAAGCAAAGTAACTTTACTCTCCCCGTCACTCAATTAGTCAAGTGAAGTAGGTTAGTCTGCCTGCAGGGTGGGGGGGCTTATTGTTGGTGGGATTAACCTGCACATTATCATTCTCACGCATCTGCAGCCCTGCGCAGACATGTCGGGGGAAGAAACGCGCAGAGGACAGAGTTTAATGATAGAGTTAACGGATGAGAGCGTAGAAATGTGTAATCACTTTAAAAATGTTGCAGCACATCCCACACCTACATAAACCCCCTCATCGAGTTATTTGAGTTTTAGAAGAAAAGCCATTATAATCACCAATCAATCAGACGTAACACAACTGCACAGAAATCGTGTCATTTAAAACTAATTCCGCTTCCGAGCAAATGAAAATGTGTCCATTTAGTACAAGAAATCATGCAATAAATTTTGACAAATCAAACACAGGATGATAAGTTTATAAAATTCCTTCATATGGAGGTGGAAGGAAGAGCAGACAGTCACAAGATTTGTCACTAAACTTCAATCTTGGCTGCCAACATCACTTATTTCTCCTGCTAGAACATTTTTGATGATGTAGTTTTTGATTTTGAGGCTTTCATTAATGATTTTTAACGGCATAAAATGCTACCAAACTCAATGACGGGCGGCTTCAAGAAACACACATTAAAATGAACCGTTTCTGACAGACAGTGTGAGAAAAAAAATGTTTTTTTTGCACATTAAAGCATGTAATTGTGTGCTGGTAGCTCAAATACAAGCATCAACCTGAAAATGAGTATAACAGGCCCCCTTCAGAGAGAATTATAAAGGACACGATGTTCTCACACAACAAACAGACCACAAGACATAAAAACATAAATCCCTAGAAACAGGTCTTGTGGTTTGTTTAATTATATCTCCCTCAGTGAGATGAAACTAAAAGTCAACAGATTTTAGTTTAATTAATCTCATGTTACAAATGTTGCATGACATGATTCACTTCAGAGCTCCTTAACTCCATAATGTGAGGTACAATCTCCGGCCTTAACTCACCCAAATCCTCCGACTCAAAGAGGTAAGCCTCATCAACGCCAGTCTTTCGACACCAGTAGAGGAAGTTGGCGGTGTTGTCTCGGGCGAAGAATGATCCAGAAGTTGCATCACCTCGCCAGTGGATCACTCTTCTTATTAAAGGCTGGGATTGAGAGAAAGTGAGTGTGCAGGGGGAACAATTCAGTGCAATAACACAAAAATCCTTAATACCCAAAAAACACCCCTGCTGTCAGCATGTGCCAGATTTACTGTCCCTTTATACATCCATGGTTCTCTTTGCTTTGCACAGGCATGAAAAGATCACTTTGGTTATTTCCTATTTACAGAGCCAGTGCATGCATGCAGACTGTGAGGAGATATTTGATGCACAGACTGCACCTTTAACATTGTTTTTGAGGACAAATCAAGAACTGGATCTTATAAAATCATAACAAAGGTGAGAGAAAGAGATTGACAGCGACTGAAAGCACCAGCAGACACTGACAGACCTGTGACTTCCTCAGACTTAAATATTTTCTGTAACAAAGTTTCAAGCAGCTTTTCAAGTGCCTTCTGATTCTTGAAAAACAAGCTTAAAAGAGGTATATTTTTAAAGTCTTTTAAAATCTGTTAAAAATCTGGTTTGTAGAGTCACATTAAGAAAGTAAACAAAATAAAACCTAACTAAAAAGATCAAGCAGCGATTATCTTCACACGCTGGTAAAATGAGTTTGCATTTATTGTTTGTTTTGTCTTGTGTTATGTTGTGCTCAAGTTTGCTCTTTTATATGCATGTTTGTGTGTGTGTGTGTCTGCAGCACCTTGCCGTTGTTGGTGTGCATCATCTTCTCCTGGAGCAGCTGCGCCAGCTGACAGAGGAGAACGCCGTTATCCAACTTCTCCATCAGACTGTCTGCTGTGAGGTCCACACCTAAGACACACACACACACACACACACAAAGAATTGACATTTAAAACACTATAATTATTGAGACACTTTTTGGCTCATGCATCAGGAGGTTGCTGTATTTCTGACAGTGACAGTAAACATGTTCCTCTAAAGGTGAAGAAAGATCAGAATAATGCTGATAAGTAGAGAAAAATATGTAAAAATGCAAAAAAAAAAATGTGCTGATCATATTGACAGGCATCTCTGTGGCTCATCGAGCAAATAAATAAAACTACAAAATATTTGACCTATAAAAAGTTCTAATTAATTTTGAACCCAAATGTTCAAGTTATCAGCTGACTTTCAATATTTAAAGTTATAAATTCCCACCAATCAATTTATTTATTTTTTATAAAAAGTAATGATTACTAGTATTACTGCCATATTTCTCCATCTATTAACAGTAACACCGTTGTTGATGAACTGGTAAACATTTATGTGGAAAAATGTTCCTTTTCTATTCATACACATGATATGATGTGAAACTACATAAATATAGAAGTAATCACATATAATTTGAAATAACTTTAATAAGTTTAATACAATGAGACACACTGGGTTAAAAAGGTCTAAATAAAATCAACTTCTTCAGCTTGTTTTTATGGATTTATAGCATAACAGATGTAGCCAGAGGAATGTTTCATCTAAGAAAAGCTGTATTACGCATCCAAAGCACTTTTCTGATGATGAATCTGTGAAACTCTTGGGCCCACAAGCTATTTTTACTACTTCTTTTTTCTTTTTTTTTCCTACTCGTAGTATCAGTCAGCAACTCGTCCTGTTGGAGTCTTGTCACTTTCCAGACACTTCCAACAGGTCGAGGCTTGTGCAGACGCTTTATGTTTTCCCTCACAATGCAGTAAAGTTGGAAGAAACATCCCTTACCCTGCAGTCACAGCCGCAGTTCCCCTCACGGAGAGGTATTTCAAGGATTTGGGATAATAAGTAGGTTAATGTGCCTCCGTGTTTAATGCCACTGCAGCTTTTTTCACCTATTCTTCAAAATAAAAGCCCTACTTCCAAACTGAGACTGTTAAGGATTCTTCATAGATAGCAGAAATTCAAACTGTCTCACCCATGATGGTGTTGAGCCAGAGGGCCAGGTCCTCCTTCATGGGCAGCAGGCTGGCGTCATGGCGATAAGGCAGCCACTGGTTGTACTCCTGAGGACTGGCGAGGCCGGGCCCGGAGTGTCTGTACCTCTCACCGAGAAGACAGTTCATCCCGAGCCCGGTCAAGTGCCTCGGGCTCAGAGGACTGTCGAGACTGGTGTTCATCGCTTCCACTTCGCTGTCCATGCTTCGGCTCCGAGCGGTCTGTGACGGACCCTGGAGGAGAAACAGATGTTTTGGATGCTTTAATAAGATTTCGATTTTTAAAACTGAGCTCAATCTCAAAACATCACTCACATCCCCATATATGACAAACTTATTAGCTGTTTAAATTATCCCTCTTGTTCTTATTGTCTGTAAAAAGTAAGAGATGGGAAACAAAATGCACAGTCACATCCAAGAAAAGCCTGCTTTCCATGCAGAAATAGAGGGTTTCAGTGCAAATAAATGGATAATTTAGTCCAAATTCCCTCTTTCTGTTTTAGACATGTTTCCTTGATGTGTTGTACTGGAGGATAATCAAACAAAAAATGATTTTTACCTTGAAATGTTGCAATAAATAATTAAAGTATAATGGTTTTCCAGAGTAATAATGGGAGGTTATTTGCAGTGAAAACACAGAGCTGTCAAAACACACGTACAAAGGCACCAGTACATGCTGAAACTAATTCAACACCCTGGCTTCCATGCACAGGCCTTACACTCCCAACCACACAATACACAGCATCATTAATCAAAGGGATTAAACTGACTGACTGCAGGTTTAATAAGACGTACAGCTGCAGCCCTGAGCCAGTCTCCTGGTGCCGCTATATGGCTCATTTGTCCTGTTCCCAGAGCAGCCTCCATCATAAAGCTCAGCCCCATGCAGAGACTTGCTCTGACTGCCGGTAATATTCGCTGCTAATCAGCTGGAATTAAGACAACAACACATGCAGTGGGTCACTGGGTCTGCTGAGTAATATACAGCAGAGACTAAGGCTCGGTGTGTGTGTGTTAAAGTTCCATTGTAAAGTAACAAGACTGAGCGGGAATTTAGACAAAACTGCCCCACGTTAAAGCAACACAAGGGGCTGAGACATGAAATACAATCTGGGAATCGAGTTTGAGTAACAGATGTGACTTTTTAGGCTTCTCAGACACCAAAAACACAGAGGATGCACAGAGGTTCAGAATAGTATGAGACTCTCTGGAAAGTCCTCATGGAAGCAACTAGTTTATCTTCTGTTGTGATGCGTACTGAGGCACAGCTGTGAGCTAAATGCTAAAGTCATGGATGGATTACTGAACAGGACCCTTCACCAACAAAATGTCACCCGAAGAGACACATGCCAACCAGGAAGAGACTCTAAATGACCACAAAGAGGCATAGAATGACTATAAATACACCAAAACTTATACAAAGAGAAAAAACAGCTGAGGTGGACAACAACTATGTAAGGGACAAAACAAACCCAAAGGGACACAAAACAACTACAAATAGCTGCAAAGAATGCAGAGAATGACAACAATTATAAGGGACAAAACGATGTCAAAGAGACACAAATAGACGAGTTCTTGTAACTAGTCTGCCGTAAAGTTGAATCAGAAAAGAGCAGAAACCCTCGCACATGATCGCGGAAAAGAAGTAGGGCAAAGAAGCGTACATGCAGTAATGTATGTCAGTGAAATGTGGGCTGAGGTTGTGTAGGATGACTGTGAGGATGTTGTACACACACACGGCTGTGACGGGACGCGGTGAAAAGGCTCTTTTGTAAACACATCGTGCAGACGTGGGACAGAGACGAGGTATATGCAGAGGGGGGCTGCCTGCCAAGTTTGAGGCTGGTTTACAGGTTGACCAGCAGGGCATGAAAGCGCCTGTCGCTAACAAAACATCCAGGTGCAATATTCACACCTCTGCTACAGGACGGCTCTGCAGGGAACAAAGGGCAAAGGTCAGCCACAGGCCTCGCCCTCAGACACTGGCTGCCTTTATACTCCTGCAGAGCTGAGGGTCCATGTCTGTAAACACACCACACATACACACTGGTGCAAACACACACACACACAGGCCCATGCATGTATCAGTGTTTCTATTCCACCTCATTTACTTTGCACAGCCTTTAAGTAAGATGTGCTTCGGTGGCATTTCACAGCCTTTAATTTGTTTTTTCGTAATAAAAAAACATCTTCACAGTCAAACAGCTAAAATTACACACCAGCCTGTCTGAAAAAATGCGTGCAAAGTGACGGATCTGCGCTGAAGCGTAGGCGTGAACACCTGCACAGATACTGTACGTATGCAGATGACACAGTGATTGATGATTTGGTTGCATGCGGCCTTCAGCGCAGCTCCAACACTCCAGAGAATGAAACCAGAGCTCATGTCTGGTAAACAACTAACTTCACAACTAGCTGACAAAATTCTGTTTCCTTACATGACAGGCACGGCCCACATGTTTCAACCCTGTCTCCTAGATATGATGTTCCCATAGAAAAAGTGCATTCTCAATTATGATTCAAGGGAAACTTTTCTCCTGGATTAGAGTCACAGCTCTGAACACATGGTTTATGTTGTCGAATGATGGCAGTTTGGTTAGGTTTAGGCACCAAGACTACTTGGTTAGGTTTGGTAAAAGGCTATGGTTTGGGCATAAATAACTCAACATTGACTTTGGATGCAAACAGCAGTTGACAGGTTGACAAGTTCTGCATTTGTTTAAACAACCTCAACCTTCATGTGCAGAGTTTGACTGGGGACATTTGTTACCTTATATGGAAGAAATTATGTTTTCTTCTAAAAAATTGTTGAAAATGCAGATGTTTATGCATGCGTTCACTGTCAGAATAAAGTTTGGAATTGTATACATATACATCAAATATGAGCACTGCAACCTGATCACATTGAGACATGTAACAGCTGCTTTAAACACACTGCAAACACATAACAACCCACAACACATCGGAAAAATGTGACTTTCCCAGTTTTGAAGATGTGACAATCGATGTTAAACATCTTTAAAACACTTTGTGAGGTAGAAATAGGAACAGTTTTCCCCCCAGGCTGTCACCCTGATAATCTAAACAGGTAATCTCACCATAAATACACAGGACCAATCAGACACTACTTGTCTATATTGTTTATTTTGTCACTATTTGCATATATGTAAATGTGTGTCTTTAGCTTATTGCTCAGTTCATTCTGTGTTGAACTGTTTTTCTTTTTTCTATTTAAGTACCATGAGCATTGTAAAACAGTAAAAGTCCTTGTATGTTGCACACATATTTGGCCAATAAAGGTGATTCTGATTAACTAATTCTAATTCTGGACAAACTTCCAACACTGTAACGTGATCGCCCATCTCCCCATACGTCATATTGCTTATTCACGGGACAAAAAAAACGTTCCAGATTAACGTAACTGTCTTCAGAAACATGCGATGCCAACACTTTTCGCTTGCAAGCTGAGAAAAAGTAGGAAACCTATCATGAATTGGACGACCTCTTTAGTCAGAAACATGTGCCGCCATTTCTACAAACATATTTCTGTGAAAATGCTGCGACTGTATCACCTGCAGGCTTCTACTTTTGTTGTTTCTGTGGCACCTGCTTGAAAAAAAACTATTCATAAAGCATCATTAATAACTTCAAGAAGATGTCCAGCAGCGTTGCTTGTAGCTTTCCGCTTCAGCTTTGTGTCAATGATCTGCTGTCTCAGGTGTCTGTTTGTAGCACTGTAACGGCTTAAAAAGAGGTAAGAGAAAACTAGTGAATGAGTAAAAGGTATTGAATGGATAGAACAGCTGAGGTATAGATTTCAGCTACAGTGCTGCTCTCACCCCGTGGCTTTCCTTCAGCTGCCTCTAGACTAAATAAACCTCATATCAACACCGGATGGAAAGGTCTGTCGCCTGCTGAACACTGGAGGCCCACTGTAACTCCACGAAAACACAATAAAAGGCCGTTTTGGCACCAGGATTTAAAAAAATAACCATTGGTTGATTGTTCTAGTGTGAGGAAAATGAAATAAACAGTGATCACCTCTGAACAGTCTGTGCATTGAGGGGGTTCAGAGGTCACTGTCAGACGTCATAAACATGTCGGAGCGCTTCAGTGATAACTCATCCAAAACTTACATCCAAACAGCTGGAATGTGACAAAGTGCATCAATGGCTGCACTGAAGTACAATCAGGAGGTACTTGTACTTTACATGACTTTTACATATTGTACTTTTTACTGCACTAAATTCTTCTGACAGGTTTAAGTCACTTGTCAGATGTTAAGGTTACTTGTCAGATGAGCTTTATATTCACTTCCTTTCCAGTTAAAACCACGTGTCCAGATGTGTTGATTGTGAATGAATGCAGTAAACTGAAGGATGAAGCTTTTCTTTATGTGGTGAGAAAATTCTCCATCATCTTAAGCTTAATAAACGATTAAAAAACGCTCTTGGAACAACTGGAAAATGCATCATCACAAGCTAGAAACGCCATTTTTTCCAGCATAAAATATTTTTATATGGCATACAGTAACATGTATGGTTCTCAGAGGACAGTGAAGTTACAAACATATGATCTTGTTTATCTTATAGGATATGATGCATTGCTGTGGATTAAAGAAGCTAATGAAGTATTAATATTATTATTTATCACACTTGACAGGGAACATTTTACTCCTAAATGAATACTTTTCTTTTTGATACTTGTATATTTAGTATTTCAACAAAAACTATCAATGGAATCTTTGTAGAAACAGTGATAAACTGAGAGATACCATTTTACACTTCTACCAGCATAAATGTACTAAAATAAATAATATGTGCACTAGTATTAGTATATAAAATACTTTAATACTAGTGTTTTTTTTTGCCATCGTCAATATCATAATCTCCAACATGTGCATAGCTTTCCTACCTTTAATAAAAATGAAAAACACAGCAGTGTGTACTCAAGTTCGGGACATTTTCTCCCTCTCTTTTATAAAAGGTTAAACTTTTATAAAATATAAGGAAAAATATATAAGAAAAATAAGAGTGTGATGTTAAATCACAGAAAATCAGTGACTGCTAAATCCAAAGTAAAATATAGAGAGCTAACTTTGTTATACGTTTTGTCAATATCAAATAATGATAAAATTAAAACTGCTAAAAAAAATAAATAATAAAAAACGCTAAGTTAGCAACTTTAAACCACTATAAAAAAAATAACGCTTGTAGAAAGAGTGAAATAATCAATGGTAGAGATATGCAATTATATAATTAGAGTATTTCACTATTTTTATCATTAACATCAAATTCTTCCACATGTGCAACATAACTTTCCCAACGTTTCTAAGAAATGAATCATGAAAAACATACTTACTCCACGCTAACAGAAGCAGCAGGTTTCCTCTGTCATAAAGTTTCCTGTGAGTTTCTTCTCTCACACACACGCAGCCTTCATCACTCTGAGCCAGATGTTCATCGCCCTCAGCTCCGCCACATGGAGGGACACACACCGTAACAAGGTGGAGTAAAACTGCTGCTGCACCGCCCGCTGCAGGAGGGCGGTGTCAGCTTACAAGGTGGACGTCTGAAGACACGTCAAATCATCTTATCGGTGCGTTTTGTTTTCACAACGCGACAAAAGTTTTAGTAAAAACTTAAAGTAAAGTAAAAGTATGAGGCTGTAAAAAAAAACCGTGAGTCCGTTTTCTATTATAAAAACAAAAACTTTTACCCCGTGAAGATGAAGTTTATTGGTTCCCTTTTTTGTGCTGATGTCGACAGCTAACCGGAAGTGAATTTGGTTTCCATGACAACGCAGTTGCAATGAAACGGTCCATAAGGTAGAAACACAAAAAGAGTCAAAAACAGTGACTTTATTTTACTTATTTATTCATTATTTTTGTTTTAGTAGGGGGGAAAAAAAAGAAATACTTATATTAAAACGTAAGGAATCACACATAATAAAATATAGTTACTTAGGACCCGTTTGCAAGAAAACAACAACAACAACAATAATAATATACAAATTAATACTTTTACAAAGACATACATATACAAAATGTAGATTATGAAAGAAAATGACAAACTTATTGAAATAATTTATTTTGAAATAAAAGTTGTTTTTTAAGAAGTTTGTCATTATTTAAGACAAATTAGATGTTAGATGTTGAATGTATCAGAAAATCGATATGCAAGTAGGACAGTCACCAAAATAAACACTTGCATAATGTCTTCATTAGAAGCCTCAGTGGTATTCTAAGTAATGTTACGTGACAGAGGGCTCGTGTTGTGTGTGTGTGTGGTTCTGCCTCTCCCCCCCTCCTTTCTGTTTCTTTCAGGTGTTAACGACCTGATTGGATCCACCTGTGGAGCTGATTTCCACCTGCTGAGCCAATCAGAGGTGGTGTGTGGCAGTTTAAAAGGGCCCACATTCAGAATCACTGGTGGCTGCCATTTTGTCCTTTTGTTAAGCTCTGTCTGTCTTTGTTTTTGGTGATGGTGGTCTTTGACATTTTTATGTGCAACACTGTGGTGGTGAGATCGGGACATTAGGTAAGTTTGGGTACCTTTCATTCTGCAACAGGTAGGTACATTTCTGTTAGACTCATTAGGTTTATTGGTTGGTGCCACACACGTAGTTATTTCAAATCTGTTGGTAGAGAATCCAGTTAGGTCTTTGTTTCCTGATGTTGTTTTGTAGATACCAGAAGTTAGTCAGGCCTTGTTTTGTTTTCTTACTTTAAATTATTTGGCATCACCACTTTGTCCCATTCCTCCCACCTTGTTTTGTGAAGCCTTGTTGCATATTTTTGTTGGAGCACTGTTAAAAAAAACTCCAGTTTACTTATCACATCACATTGACTCCTGCATTTCTTTGGTTGTTGTGTTGCCATCCTCATCATTTTTAAATGATGAGGGAGAGTAACAGTAATGCAAAGTTGGTTTCATATGCAGAGCAGATTATATTCATGTTACAGTTTTCAGATAAAAAGTCCACAGCAGTAGAACAATTCAGACTTTTTCTTGAGTAATGGTATTTATTCATTCACTAATGTGTTTTCCTTCCAAAGCACAGAAATAAAGAGAAAATCCATCTTGTTACAAGATCGTATCAAGGTATAATGGTTTTTAATCAGCACTAACTCATATCTCAATTTTTTTGTCTCATTAACATTTTGATTACTGCTGCCAGGATGTGCACTTTAATTACACTTTCTCAAAGTGATGTAGTATTTTCTTGTTTTTTTAGTAGTGTGTTATGTGTGTGTGTAGTCCCAGGTGTGGCTGCTGGTTCATTTGCGGTCCTCTCCCCGGGGACGTGTCCCTCATGTCTCTACGTCTCTCAGACACGCCCCTCTTTCCACTTTGCTGCTGCTCTCCTGCTCATTTGCACTGGTTAGCATTCATCTGACCTACGCTTCAGTGAATATTAATGAGTGTGTGTGTTGTGCATTAGTCTTGCTTCATGCTCCATGCATATAGGAATAGATAACATCAAAATACTTTCTAATTTTTGAGCTCCACCCCCTGAAATACAAAACACAAACAAGCCTGAGTGAATGGCAGCTTCAGAGAAGCTCCTGAAACAGTGAGCGCTGACCTGAGTGTGAATCACATCCTGTTCTCTGTTTTTGAGGCCGTGTGCCTTTGAGCAGGTATAATACAGCGGACATACTGATGATGTTTTAAAGACCTGTTAAACCAATTTAATAATGACTCAGAAGCGCCCACAGAGTTAATAAACGGTCCCTCAGCATCTGGAACGCAGCCTGGATTGTAAAAAGGAAGCCAGACAACACAGTTCATTCATCTTTTTAAAAGACTTGCACGAGTATTTTTGTATAAATATATGCTGCTTACATAAGTACATCAATAATAAGAATACAAAAGTATATTTAGAATATATAAAACGATCTGAGTGGGTCCATTCTGCATGATAAGTGCTTCTACTTTTGATACTTTGATGCTGTTATTTTTGTACTTTTATTTCAGTAAGTTTTGAATGCAGGACTTTAACTTGTAGTGGAGTTCTTCTGCAGAGTGGTATTAGTACTTTTACTGAAGTATACATCATATAATATATGCTTTTCCATGTGTAATAGTGCAATTTTTCAGCTGACTATATTGTATATAAGGTTAAAGTGTTGATACTTTTTTGTCTTGTCTAAATTGGTCATACTTCGTATTCCTATTTCGTGTTAATGATGCTTTTTCCATTTATTATGTTATTGATGCTTGATGCTTCAAGTTTCTAATTAAGTACAAATAAGAAAAATTAAGAATATCTTGTGTTGTTTAGGTATGAGGACTGTTGCTGGACTCTTATAATGAACATATACAAAGTGGTTCTACTGAGCAAACTCTTTGCAAAAATCAAGCTAATGAGTACATTTCCCAAAATGTGAAATCTTTGTTTAAAGGACTGAACTTCAGTGTGATTTCTATAAAAAACCCTGTTTGTTAAATAGACGCTGACAGGAGGTCTGTCTGGCAGTGAGAAAATGATTGAATTAAAACAATGTCTCGGCTACACGATGTGGATCAGCACACACATGACAGATGGCATCTCAGGTTGCCAAGACAACTGAACCCTAATCCGCCTCCCTCTTATCCCCGCTGCAGTGGTGACGGTGGCGGTGACGGTGGTGCTGCTGGTGGTGGTGGTGGGGGTCGATGATTCGGCACAGGGCACCATGTGCTGTGTACCACTCAAATTGGTCCCCTGGGACCCGAGGCCCATCAGATGGGGACACACTTATTAGAGACTCACAAGTGTTTTATCATTCTGTCAGATTAAAGCAGATCTCATTTTGAGGTGGAATGAGCTGCGTTCGCGTAATTGATTAGTTTTCTGTGTGTGTGTGTGTGTGTGTGTGTGTGTACTCAGCACATGTGGATTTTTACACAATAACAGTTCTTCTAGTTTCTTCTTCATTCAGCTCAGATGTGAAGCTTTTTGTGTAAAACTGGCTTTTTATTTTCCCACATGTAAAAATTGCACATTTTAACCTGACAATACCTGTTATATTCGTATTTAAAGATAATTTCCACCATTTGTACACAAAAAAATAAGGTTATGGAGGACTAACCTCAGAGACGACACATTTATAATAGAGTCCTTGTGTTTTAAACAAAAGGCATGAAGTTTGAAATGTGAGCTTTTATGAGAAGATGCTGTTGGTCAAATTATGGTAAATGTATATGGACTCTGGTGTTTTTGGAGCTTGTCTCATACTAGAGACTAAAATTCAGGATGTTTTGGGCCCTGCTGCATCAAGTATTAACAATTTCTTTTGTAACTGATTTACTTTTGAGTCCAACAGCTTCATGGAAGTACAATCCTGAACTGTACAGTACACATTGGTTTTATAATCCAACTGGAATACCATTTGTTTATCAGAGATGTGGGTGAAACTAACATTCAACTGAATATTATTTACAGAGGTGTAGACACAAGTCCTGCTAAATGCTATAAAAGTGCAATGTCAGAGCTTTTCTATCATTAGGTTCAGTCTAAATGCATCTTTTTTTTTAACAGTTTAATGTTTTATTTCTCTGTTGTTGCTGGGACTTACCTGTGATTTACAAACAATGACCTGAAATCACCTCAGATTATTTACCTGTCACTCATAGTCCTTAATGTCTCTCATTCTTTCATAAAAAATGCTTTGTGAAGTGAGAAAACAATCAAAAATACATGATTTTAATGCATTCAAAGTGTCATAGGGATTTCCTTTGCTCCCATATTCTTATGATGAGCTGTAAGGAAATACTCCGTTCAACCTTTTTTTTTTTTCCATCTCAGAGGAATTTGTTGTGATTTATTTCATGTCACAGTGTCGTCTTAATTACCACTTATTATCCCTAGAAAGCATTAAAAACCTGTCTCACTGTCGCAGCCTGTCGGTGGCTGTGTGGCTGTGAGGCATTCATATAAATGACTAATAAATAATATGTCAGCCAGACGTGCACATGACAAATGAATGCTGGTTACCTCGACTCAGGCTGGCAGGCCGGGGGGTCAGATGCTGCAGGGCAGACCTTTACTTTAATTAAACTACCCGTCACACTGAGCGTCTGAATGTGGAGTCAGGGACGAGGAAATGACTGAACTCCACTTTCGAGTCTACAGCAGGAATATGAGACCAAAAACCAGATTTATTTAGGCTTTTTGTTCCTAAAACAAATGCAACATCTTGATACAGCAAAATGCTTTTTTTAGGGGGTGTTTTAATAAATGGCCACCAGAGGGCAGCATAGCAGCTTAATGAAAAGCCCTTGATGCTGGACTCAAAAGGAAAAAAGGGAGCCATCTTTACTTTTAATGGAGTGGGGCGCAGCCATTGTGTAGTGCTTTCATGCATTTGCTTTCAAGTTAAAAAAGAAAGAGAAAAAAAATCCGTCCAGCACTGTGCAGCTCCTGCAAACAGCAAATGGACAGAAATCTGATGGGAACGGTAAAAAGGGAATACCTGCATTTTAAAGTGCATTTCAGTACCTGTATGCCTATGCAGCTCTGAGACAAAAAGCTTAATGCACTTCAAACCCCTTCAGTCAGACATGCTGAGGGCTCGGCTGCACTGCCTCGCTGTCATTCGTCTCTCTGTCACTGCGATTCCAATCACTGGGATTTTAACAAGATTACCGGGAGCGAGTGGAAGCAATGGAGTACCGGTGTAATGTAATTATCAAGTGATGGAGTGCCTGAAACGGCTGTATTATCACTGGCCAGTCGCTTAACCCCTGTCAACACGTGAAGGATCACACCCTCACTCCCCGTGTCACCACGAACGAAGATTATCAGCAGATTCGAGCATAATTGGAGGTTCATTCATTTGTGAACAGCTGAGTCTGTCCTTGTTTCTGAATCTTTGTGTGACACATGAATGAAAAGATACAAGTATTAATTAAACTGAACCTCCAGTCCACACTCTGTCTTTCAGCTGTTTCTGTAAAAAGTGTCGGGTCACAACATCCGAGTGCGACGCGCCCGACCTCACGGTCCCCGAGTGTCTCCTGACAACCACATTTCTCTCTTTTGCCACTTCCTTTTTACACGTATCCCAGTCTCCATAGCAACTCATCTCAGTTTTAGAAACATGGACAAAAGACACACAGAAGGGGGGGAAAAAAAGGAAAAATAGGCAAGGACATACACAAATAATACATGTTGACGCACGTTAATCAATAGAACGTGTACACAGCTACACACAGGAGCGGAGGCGCACAAATGTCACCGCCACAGCTTTCAGCAGCAGAGGATTAAAAGCATTTGAATGCATTGTCATTTAATTCATTTTATATTCTGTCACAGAGGGATCTGATATGAACGTCACGGAGACGGGTCGTCATAGTGACATCACTCCCGCCTGATGAAATGACTTTGCTTGTGCATCATCTTTCTCATAAAGATGCTTTGTCATGTTTATTGTCCGGCATCTCTTTTCTGTGAAAGTTGATGTTTCATATCAAGTCTGATTGAGTCATTTCTTTAACTCGTTCAGATGCTTTGTGATGGGGTATCAGTCACATCTGTGATTAGGTGTCATTCATGTGACGGCTTCATTCATTTGAGTTTCAGTGGTGGGAAAAGATAATTTACTCCACTGATGCAGCATTTTGCTTTTATTAGTCATTGGACAGCTAATAAATTCCACCTTTTTCTGTGTCAAACCTTGAGCCTACGTTATGCACAGTGATAGATTGGGGTGTGGTATGCTAGTCGTGACTAATGTAGCCTCGAGCTGCGAGTCTTAAGTGGAAACGAGGAGCGTCTGGACTTCTTTCGAACTACACACAACCAGATTTATCCATTTTCAAACTTTCGGATGAGAGTGACCTCTCTTCTTTTAAAGATTTCTGGGGGCATTTTCATGCTTTATTAGGCAGTGACAGAGAGAAAGGAAAGGACAGACAGAGGGGAAGACATGCAGCAGAGGGACCTTGGGCCAGATTCTAACCTGGGTCCCAACAGCAAGGACTCAGCCTTAGTGTTATGCTCTCTACTGGTGAGACACTTGGACAGACAGCTACCATATTAAGGACAAAGGAGGAAGTCAGGCGGTGGTATAAAGTTCAGTATAAAGAGTGACACAGTCCGTGTGGGGAAAAGATTGCTGTTTGTGAACCCAAAAGTCATTGCTGAGTTCATTTAACTAACAAAAACACCACAACATAACCTAAAATATGTAATATAGGTTGACTTATGTGTATAAATTAAGATAATGAAAAAACTCTTCTTTTATTTAACAATTTTTGGGAGCATTTTCTGTTTTATTTTGGCGGTGCGTGAGAGAGATGATGCCAGAACCATACAGCAACCTTGACCATTAGGTTTAGGTAGATTTAATCTATATATGTGTGCAGTCTTTATACAATTTAGTGCATTAAAAGTCATTTATTCCATGTTTACATACTGTGTGTTAATCTGAAACACGAGGACTTAAAGTAACTAATGTTTCCTCTGAAATGAGTGAAGAAAGAAACTCGAGTAAAGTTCCTCAGAACTTCAGTAAAAACACTCGCTGCTGCTCGCAGAGTCGTTGAGCTTGACTGACTTGTTGAAACAAAGACTTTGCATGTGTTTCTGTTTGTGTGTGTGTGTGTGTGTCAGGGCAGAGAGCAGGGTGTGTAAGTGGTTTAAAACTCTGCGTCTGGGCAGAAGGGAGACTGACTGACAGATGGACAGAGAGAGCAGGGGAATGGAGAGAAGCCGTGCCCCTCTGTGGAGCCGCGGATTGACAGATTTACTGTGTGTGTACACGGTTCTTGTGCAGCAGCGGTCAGGGCGGTGTGAAGGGAACACCATTCAAATCAGCTTGTTTGTTTAGTCAGGAGCGGAGGAGAGTTTGAAAATAAGCTGTGTTTGATACGTCCATCATGGCAGCTCACTGTCTGCGGAGCCAAATCTGCAGAGTTTGAATGGATGTAAGTTGTCTTTCAGACGTTACAGGCTGCCAGTGTCTGTGCAGCGTTTGTTTGAGAAAAACTTTTCAGAGATGGACAGCGTCCGATCGGCGTGTGACTCATCCGATATACCATTCAGATGTAGCATCTCTGCAGTGTCTGAGTCACCATGCAGCAGTGACAGAGTGAGGGAGGGAGAGGGAGCAGAGAGGGAAAAGAGCCCATAACAAAGGGAGCTGATTTGATGAAAGAAGGATCATGACATTATCTTATCTTTTCATCCGACTCTTTTCTGCAGCCTTCACTCAGCTTACTTTAGTCTGTCAGAGGTGCTATCTGCCTGTATGAGTGATATTTTGTCAATCCGGGAGGTTTCAGGCTTTGTGGGTGTTTTTTGAAAACAGAAGTGTAAACATCTGGCTCAAGTAATACTGCACGTTTCTCTAATAAGATCTTGCATTGAAAGGTGGGATCAGGTGAGGATATTTCCAAATATGTGGAGAGAATTAAACAAAAGGAAACAGTTTCTACATGAAGTGAAATGCCAAGAATGCACATAAAAACCAACAAAAATGTGGATCTATTGGTTTATTTTATGATATTTTACAACTCTATATGATTAACGTGACTTTATTTTCTAGTAATCTCCACTCACAGCTCTATAACTCAAACATTCAATAAAAAATCAATCCAAAAAGCAGTAAAATATAACCAGTCTGGGTTTACTTTTACCAGGTATATATAAATCTAATGGGTGTTGTGACTTCAGCTCTCAGTTTCCATGTTAAATATCAAGCTGCACATTTTTTTTCCCCATCATCTTTCCAAAGCAAATGTCAGGGGCAGTGTCTCCTGTGTGTTTTATCCTATTTCTTTCTTGTGTGTGTCCCTTTTCTCTCCCACACACACTCGTCCCAAGGTGTCGCCTCTCACGGGCTCGGCTCTTAAAGGCGCCGTGCATCAATATTTCATCACCGCAGTGACACAAAACAAAATCCATCAGCTGGATGCAAATATTAAGTTCTCGTTAAAGGACGGCTGCAGGAAGTCACCAACAAAAAACTATCTTTTTCAATTGAGGCGCTTTAGTGTGTGTCTGCTGCTGCGGATGGGGAGTAATTGCCTGCAATTGCAAAGCAATTTCTAACCCTAATGGGTAAATTGCTGGGTGTAAAAAGGGGGCTTGTTGTTGTGCCATTCATACTGGTAATTACTGCAAATGGTTTAACATGACACGATAAAAGGCTTGTTTTCAAGATTAAGATTGTTTAACAAGTGTTTTTGTGGAGGTTGTCTTTATCTGACACAAGTGAGGGTTGTAGAAAATGGATTTATCACGGTGAGCCGTGGCAGGGAGGAGTGTGTGCTGAGCCGTGTCTCTAAACACAGAACAAAAGGGCAGGCGGCGATAGTGTCGTCCTCGTGTTATCTGGCGCCGCTTTGAGACCTCTCTATCTGACGTGTCACATCACTGTGACTAATGAAATCAGATGGACAAGTATTGTCCATGAAATCAATAAAGCATCAGAGGGTTAGGGTTCGTGTTGGCCTCTATAGCGTCCGTCTGTGGAGAATTCTTGTTGTTTTTTTAGTATTTTAGTGGCATAAAATGTTTTAATTTACTGATTTTCTTGGATATGGGAGGATATATTTTTGATTTAACTTAAACAATTCAAGAATTATTTGTTTTTAAGTCAGTAATATTATCTTTATGGATTATCTTTGTAACCTGCAGACTCATAATTAGTCATTTTATTATATCTCACTGTCTACTTGTATATAATAATGTTTACTGGCATATGAAATCGTATCTTTCTATCATTTTAGTGTTTCTTCTCTTTTTATAATGGATTAAGTGGCCTGATTGAGCACCTCTGAGGGTTTTTTGCACATCTCCACCACATTCTTTGTTGTTTTATGTATATTAAATTGTATTTTTGCATATGAAATCAAATAAAAAGCAAAACAAACAAGCAAATAGAACATAAAAAGTAACAAAAAATCAACTCAAAGACGTGAATATAGTCATGATGATGACTGCTGCCTTTCAGATGCTCATATAAGTCATCACCTGAACCAAGTTTGGTTTATTGCAGTTATATGTTTCCATCAGTCCCATTAAAGACATGAACGCCCTCCCCCCATCTCTCACTTTTTAATGAGATTTGGAGTGTGTGTGTCACCCCACTGTGAAGCCATCGGTGACAGGCGAGAGGACAAAAGGAGGCCTGGCGCTCTGGTTTTGGGAAATACCCCCTCCTAACCAGACACACACACACACACACACTGCTGACTCCCATCTGGTGATAGGGCATTAAGAGGCGAGCCTGAATAAGGAACTATTGGCACACACGCATACATGTCCATGCACACACACACACACACACTTCAGTCCAGGAGCCCTGGCTGCATTAATTAAAAGAAAAACGCCTCGCTCCCCTTCCTCCCCACGCTCCTAATGTTCTTATCATCTATTCAGCATCGACTTGTGCTGCAAAACTGAACTGTTTGGTTTATATCTCGGACTTAATATCTGACTGTCAAAGCACAACGGGGAGATTTTTTAGCTGCAGAAGAGAAAATAAAGTTACATTTGTTTGCATAAAAATGAATGAATGAAACCAAAAATGATTTAAAAGAGAGATAGAAATGTGTGTGTTATCCTGAGAAACCTATTTTCTTGTAGCTTCTGTGAGAAACCAGTGACCAGTGAGTGACTGTGAAATGACTGAGATGACCTGTGAGTGTACCATCATTACCTTCCATGCATTCCTCAAATGTTTTACTCATGATTCATCCTCCAGAAAGAAATCATTTGAGTCAATTTCATCTTTTTAAACTACAAAGACAAAACAACAGATTATTATTACCGTCTGCATGTGAACTAAACCTGCAGAGCTTCATGCACCTGATCTTACATCATACAAGTGTCTCTTCACTGTGTTGCTCCACATGTGCGTCTGTGTGTGTTTTGCTCTTGAAGGAGGCCTGATGAAGGAGAGTTTGTGACTTCGTAATATTAGAGTGCCTCGCCCCAGAGG
>CAFUXE010003153.1:33373-53316 GCA_903364295.1 Serranus cabrilla | reverse complement strand
AAATATACACCAGCTGTGGTGATAGTGCTGAAGGCTGGCATGTGCAACCAATCATGCTTCCTGACTCGTGCAGGAGGAGGATCCTGCTGCTGTTTCCCGAGCCAACCGGCGCTGATCCGGAGCCTGTCGTTCGGGGGGGTTGTTGCCCAGCATTCTTGTAGAAGTGCAGCATATAGAACAGGATCATTTAAGGTCTCGAATACCACCATGCCACGCTGTATTCTGCACATCTATGTACAGCTCGGCGAACACGCCCATGGTCTTGTTACGCAGTGATCCTTCATTGAGCACCATGGACAGCTCACGTGTGGATGTATGTGACTGCAGAGAGCAGGGGAGGCTGCATAAAGTTTCTTTTTTTTACCCAAAACAAAGATTTTTCTCTCTTTGGAGTTATTTTTAAAGAAGCAACTCCAAATAATGCTAATGAGTGACTCAGAGAATGATTAATAATTCATGAAGTTTGGAAAAAGACGGCAGTAAACGCTTTGTTTGTGATTCTTTGAAGATAAGAATCATTAATTCACTCACAACCGAAGTGATCCCCGTGCTTGATCTTAAGTCGATATCCTATCTAAAGATACTTTCTCATCATCATCCTGTGACTCGCTCAGAGCCGCTGCAGGCACACTGTGCAAATCAGGAGCTTATTTATGAGCAGCGTAGGCTCTCAGGGGCCCGAGCACAACATGAGCGCAGCCCCCGAGTCATTAAAGAGTGATTTTGGCATCCACTTCCACTCCTCTCACACACTCCCCCTCTGCTCCCCGGAGACTGTGGCAGCACCTGCCCCCCACCCACATCTGAACAGCCATTTAAGATGCTGAACATATGCGCACGCATTCTCTCAATTTAGCATCCATGCTGTCAGACGCACATGCCCACATATATATTTATATACATGATGCAAATGAAAACATTAAAACCCGAGAGAACATTTAAAGAGCAGCCGGATGACGTGCATCAATACGCAGACACCCAAGCTGATGTTACCGTGATTTTTTAACCTTTTCTGTGGGGAGAGGCAGTGGCAGGTTTTGTGTAATAGGCGGATTGATTGTCACAGAAAGGTTATGGGTCACCTCCCTCACTTGCTCCGGGACAGGATGGCGGTTCTGGCTGGTTGACTCTGAGAAAATAGCATTTAGGGGTGGCTGGTGACACGTTTATTGAGCCTGTCAAATTAACAAAAGCAATGAGATGAGCCGGGACAAGAGTCACAATAACACACACACACATACACACGTGTTTGGAAGGAGAGCATGTTTTTAATATCACCTGATTCAGAAGTTGTGCATCAATCAGACGCTGATCTCTGTGTCACCTTGGGCTTCTCAGAGCTCCTGCAGAGTTGTTTGACGTCAGTGATGCTCGGAGAGAGAGTGTGGTCTGAATTTTACTTCAATAATACGGCTCTACAGAGTGCAGGACTCCATACCAAATGACTTTATAGACGTGTTGGCTGAACTACCCACAGTATACAGGGACTAAAGGTGACTGTTTAGCAGAGGTCGACTGCCACATGGCTGCCATTAATCATTGTAAACACATCGTCTGCTTTGGTGTTTATGAACGATTTATCGATTGTTTTTTTCATGATTTAAAGATCTTTTCAGACATGCTTTAAAAGGAGATGTATATGAATTTAAGAACATTGAAATAGCAGCAATAACTACCAGCTCTGTAAAATTATAGTGGAGTAATGGCATCCTGACCAGAGTCACGCTCCCTCTGTGTGTGTGTGTGTGTTCTCAACTTCTCTATTCTGTTTTTGGTAGCCGGTCCATGTTAGTCTCTCTTTGAAACCATCGTCCTTCCCCGTGTTTATGTCCCGCTGGCTAATAACCGTCGCTCTGCACTGCACACAACTCTGGGTGGGAGTGTGAAGCTCATGCAGCAGTTAGCACAGGTAACGGCCTCTGTGAATATGAGCTAACCCCAACGCTGTTAGCTCTTTCAGCACTGTTGCTGTTAGCTAGCACTTTCAGTACTATTAGCTACGTTAGCCCAGCGCTGCTAGCTGCTGCCATTTTGGCTCAGGAATCTTCACGTTTGTTATTTAAGAGGTGAGAGCTGTGTGCAGCCTGTCCCGGTCCAGGCGATGTATGATTCTGAAAGTCGTGTTCAGCAACATTTTAAAATATATCCTGTTGGAATAACAGTGTCTGGCTTGGTTTTTAACTCTAAGGCTAGTTGTGATATTTCAAAATCATTTAGTGCACCATCATCAATGTAACGCAACGTGACATGTTTTTTGGTTTGTTCACAAAAAAGTGAGTATTGACAGGAAAAGTCAAGTGTCCGATTAAAAACTGTCGCTAACCAACTTCACACATTGCGAGAGACCCTAATGACCTTTAATGTTGTTAGCAGCAAACAATAGAAAGTTCAAGCAGACAGTTCAGTTCTTTCTCTGTGCTGGAGATCTCGGGGGCTTCGACTGAATGAGCTGAACTGAAGAGCAGGATAGTTCGTAATAGTTACGGAGAACACAATGTTTAGTTCAGCCCAACAGCACTGTGTCCGGGCAAGCAGACCACAGGAAAACAGTCTGAAGGAAATCTCACATAAGAACATTAAAGAACGATCTGGCAGCTGGGTGAGTGTGAGGCAGGAGTTTTTATACTGGCTAGACTGGTGATCAGGGGCAGCTGAGTGAACAGGTGAGGGGAGTTGGCTGGTGAGGTGGGAGCGGCTGACAGGCTGGGTGAGGAGGAGGCAGACTGAGTGGAAAAGTACTGAATGTGGTGAGGCTGACTGAGAGGAATGACTGAGCTGGGTGATGCAACCGTAACAGAGTGATATGTATAAAAATAATGACTCAGAAAGCTGAAAGAATATGCCCAGATTGAAATATCAAGGGTATATCAAGATATTTTTTTTTATGTTATTATAATATAACTATTATCATTTGATTTATTTGTCTTTAAAATGTGTCATGTTTATGTTATCCGTAACAGATTATTTCTCAGCTTTTACATATTTCTGTGGTTAATAAAAAGACAGGCATACCTAAAAAAGTCTCTTAGTTCAGCAGAAAGTCTGAGTGAGACCTTCATTGGACAGAAACAAAGGTGTGCTGCTTCGTTCTGTCCGACAGTATTTCCTCCAGTGATCGTCTGTGAGAACTGAGCGCTGAAGCTTTTGTTGGTGGAGGTGGGGATCGGCTCCTAAATCGAAATAACGCCTCCAAATAGCTCAATAAGTGCTCCTCCTCCCTCTCATCTCCATTAAGAGGTTAGAACAGTCGATAGGTCCGGCCGAACACTGGGGACCGACCCTATTGATTTCACCGACGGTGAAGGAGGGCGGCCATTAACTGTGCACTTCCTGTGGCCTTGGTGGAGCAACGAAACACTCTATCTACCAAAACCCAACTGTTAGGGTTTTAACCAATCCCATGTTTTAAAAAAAAATCATCCTTTCAACATACTCATGTTTATATTAGTGTGTCTTTATAAATACGCAGTGAAAAATAGTCTGCAGTGAATTTACTCAGCGCTCCGTCTCAGTATTTAACACTGGGTTGAGTTCATTCTGCCTCTCTCCTCTCAGTCACATTCACACTTCCCCAGGCTCCTTCATGGCCATTTTTTCTACAAGCCTTTCTCAAACTATCGCCTACTCCCTCCCTCTGCCCACCTCCACTTTGATTGTGCATTCACAAGGAGTGTCTGTCACATTAAATGCCATCCAGGGAGTGGAAGTGGCTTATTGAACCCTCCAATAGGGAGTGGAGCCTGCACTGACGTCGGATGCCAACCTGACCACGTGCAGCACCTGTGTGGAGTTTGCACGAGACACGATCCGTAAAAAACCTGCATGCAACCACCTGAACAAACATGTAATATTTTCATACAGACATTGATAACTTAATGTTGCAGTGTATTCAGGATCTGCAGTTCTAGTCTAGAAAGTGGTCGACATATTAACGATATTATCATATTATATTATCATATTAACCCTAATTCCTGCACAAAGAATGAGCTCATAAACATCAAGACAACCAAATGAAATGCAACCAAAGAAGCTGAAGTAAGTTTCATCCGTTTATTTACCTTTAGTTTCTCATCATTTTCTTTTTATTCCTAATAAGCTTCTGTGATTCTTTCACTTTCCCTTGAGTATATCTTTTTTTAAAACTATTTTTATTTGAATATTTTTCATTCTGTCTCATTCCGACAGAAAGAGGGACGTTTGTCCTGAGGCTCGCCCCTTGAATTTATACCTTACTTCTTAATAATAAAAGGTGCTTTATTCAGCTGTGTGTGTGACTCCAAACTGAGTTTACTTCATGACAGAGTAGGAGTAAGAAGGTCTGGTTTGTCCCGGTCACCTGTTCTCCATTTCCCTCATTAGCCCGGCAGCTACTATACCAGGTTATTTAGTTTGGATCCACCTTCATTTTTTAAATGTTTCTACCTGATCATTCTCTAACACCCCACCCTTTTTTTAAAATAAGTTTGCCTGTTCTGACTGCCCAGCAGGTTTTGACCTTTGACCCTTTTTTCTGATTCCAGTATAGTGAACTTTTATTGGAACTAATCTCTGCCTGCTTGTTTTCTAACACAAGATCTGATACAATATGTGTTTTGGCGATCAGGGATTATAAATGATATCCTGCATAGAAGTGGCATATTAATTTATCTGTCATGATTTCCACAAAATGCAGGGTAACCTATACTGAGAAACAGTGACTTACTTATACAATGGGAGTTGGAATATCGTAAATGTCACTCTGACTTCATTGGCAATCAAACTGTTCTGTTCTGTAGTTATGAAGAAGTGTGAACACAACATAGAGTAGAAAGAGTAGAAGAAGAAGTAGTTACTTCTTTACGTCGACACAAATACTCTGGACACAAAGATTTGTTTTGTTTTGTTTTCTTTTTTTTTTATCAAAAAAGGATATAGATTTCATTTCAACACCAACAAACCTCTCAATTTATACACAGCAACAGAAGCCATAGAATCACACTGTAACTTCAGAGGCACAAAAACAGGAAACTTTTAACTACTTCAGGTTGCACATTTGTCATTTTCGAAAATGTAGAATCGCCCGTTTAAGGTTTTCATCCTTAAATGTCGATGAATATCGTGACAATGAGAACAGGGGTGAACAGGGAGAAGAGAGGAGGTTACATGTGGTCAGGTAGGGCAGAGGGGGTCCAGCCACTGAATCAGGAACATTAATCAAATGAAAAAGTGAGAAGAGTGAAAGAGAGAGAGAGAGAGAAAGAGAAAGAAAGAGAGAGAAACAACAGCACACAGTCCATGTGGACCACATCAAAACAAAAACATGAAGAAGAGCGTCCGCTATCAGACGGAGCTCTTTTTATCATTCTCATCTGGTGAGCAGCCCTCTCACAAACTCCTGGCACTTTGTTGTCAAAGACGTTTGTGTAGGACTCTATTACTATATTTTTCATACATATATTTCTAGGTTTTTTTTCTTTACAAGTGTTTATTTTCTACATTTGTTATCACAAAGAACACGACTCTTAAACAAATGCATAAAAAACAGTTACATAATGACTGTTTGTGACATTTTGACCAGAACTGTTACTATGGATTTATTGCTTTGTACACTGAGTAATGTTTTGGTGCCACCTGCAAACCGCACGCAGGAACCTCGCCGCCGATGGTCTGCACTCCCTTAAAAAATATTTGACTTCCAGCTAAAACCCAGCTCTGCTCTTCACCTTTGGTTTATTGTGCAAAGAAATTGAAGCATCAGTAACAGTTTCTGAGACAATGACAGAAAAGGTTTGAAAGAAAAGGGGAACATAAAAAAGGACAGACTACAGACTTCACATTGTTCCATGCATAAATACACATCCACACACATCTATATTGTGAAGTGCTGACTTAAACATCTCCACAGACGAGTGGCAGATAAAACAGAAAAGCCCCCTTCAGGCCCCTTGTCAGTGTAAGTGCAGAATGAGGACAGAACAGATCCAGGAGGTGTTTGCTTGTTCTTTCTACTGAGGAGCCGGAAACACTTTTCATTAGCACGCTCCCATAAAGATCGCTCATTACGTCTCATCTCACTTCCTCTCTGTAATGGAAATGATAAAATGGCACTCATCTGCGATTGCCTCCTCCTTCTCTGTAACTGCGAATAGAAACTTCCTGTTTTGGTGAACTTAATGCAAAGTATAGATTCATGTAAACATTCAAATACTTGTTTGGGAATGTTCACTAATCTCTTGTCCGTTTAGATTTAAAAGGCCTGAAAACACATTTTCTCAAACATCATCATCATAGATATTAGAGAGAAATACTATGTTTTCAGGGACTTTGTAACATTAAACGGATAGTTTGGATTTTGTGAAGTGAGGTTATGTGAGGTTCTTATCCACAGTCGGTGTGTTTCCGACAGTATATCTCAGACAGGCACGGAAACTTAAGCCGGAGCAGCAGCGAAATGTATTTTAACCCTCTAAAAAGAATCAATATCAGCTTAAGTGTGTGCTATGTTTAGAGCATTTACAGCACTTTATGCAGAAGTATAACATGTTGACATTCTAGGGTTTTGTCGAAGACACCAGACTCCATTGAATAAAATTGTAATTTTGTAATTTTACTTTCCTCAATCTGTGTGTTATAGAAAAGTAACTTGTGATTTTGCTCAGTAGAGTCTGGTGGCTTTGACGACAGCATAAATAAAGCCCAAATTTCTTCTCTACGTAAACTGAAACAGGACTGTTTGACAACAAGGTAAAGCAGTGAAAATCTTCTAAATAAAGCACACGCTTAAGTTCATGTGGATTTTTTAAAGGTGCATTTTGCTGCTGTGTTTAATCTCACTTCAAAAAATCCCAAATCCAAATAAATTCCCATTTATAAATGACTCTCTTATCAATTTGATCATCTTTCATTTCATTTTAAATATCTTTTTCCTCTTCTTATATACATATATTATATTAACATTACTAGGTTTGCTGCTCTAATATATTAAGACTCTCATACTGATTTTGGATAATATGTAGTCGTTGCATTGCACAAACCCTCCATAAGGTCCTTTATGGAGTCTTTTGGTCTAAATTTAATCTATAAACTCTTCACTCTCTAGTTATCTTCATCATATATGTTCTATTTAAGACAAATCTTCCAACAATGCGTTGGTACATCTAGACATTTGACAGCGATGGTGAGCATAATAATGAGAATGGCTTTACTCCTGCACTACACTGCTGACATGTGACGGGTTGAAGTCGCTAGAAATCAAACGCTCGACTGCAGAAGTACAAAATGGATCACATGTAGCAAACATCGGACAGACACTTTTTCTGCAAGTACACGCCACTCAGATCTCTACACCGGGTCACACGGACTTTTACACACACACAGAAGCCAGTGATAAGAAAAGAAAATATTGTGCATTAAAAGGACACACTACTCTGAGTGCATTCAGAAGAGATACAGTACAATCTATATCAACAGAGTGTCTAGTTTCTGTTCACGACGCTGTGCAGTGACACATCTATACACTGTGATGGCTGGCTTTCAGGACGTTGTACTGTTACAGTTAATTTGATAAATAAGGGCTCGCGTCTGATGGGCAGCTTCTATGTAAACCCTACAGGCTTCATTTAAGTCGGGAAGCCTCTGCTGATGAATTCAAAATGTTCACATTTACACACAATTGCACTCCAAATGAATATATCTATTATCAATATGCATAATAATACATTTACAGACTGCCAATTCGATATGTGTAACACCTCTATTCATCAAATATCTTTGATTTTTTTTTTTTACACATTTTAGTCATTTTTACATTAAGTTGATACTTTTTTAGATTTTTTTCTTTTTAGAATTTGTGCAAACAATACAACAATGGATTGTAGTTTCCTCATTTGTTGGTATTTTTATGACTAAACTGATGCACACTCAGGAAAATAAGTCTACTCATGTGTCAGTGGATGTGTGTCTGGTCTAGGAGTATCCCTCATCCTGCCTGTATCCGTAGCCTCCTGCCTGTGCTTCCTCCTGGACGTACTCCTCCGTCTTCTCCCAGCCGGAAGCCCAGCCTCCGTTCACCTGCGTGGTGGCCCCGTACGACTTGGCCGGACCCCCGAAGGCACCGTAACTTTGGGTGATGTCGCCCGTCTCTTCTGCCAGCTCGTCCTCGTCTATGAAGCCGCACTTCTCGTCGCTGGTCTCCTCGGGGTCGGCCCACGGCTGCTTTTCACCCGACGCAAAGAGCCCGTAGAAGATCACACCCCCATAATGCACCATGGAGGCGATCAGGAACACGTACTGCCACTCCTCTCGAGTCTGAAGATGGGAGGAACATTTTATTTAAATTGTACAACTTTAAAAGAAAAGTCTGGACATTTTAACCCCTGCCAAGGAGATCATGAGAAAAAATACTGCTCTGATTTTCATGAAACTTGGACCAAGGAACAAGCATAACATTTGAGAGGAGGTATCAATCACGCAGCATTTTTCACTTTTGTTAACATTGCACTATAGGGAATTTGTGCTGCATTCATGTGTCGACTTGAAGCCCAAATTCGGGAGAAAGGAGCATGTGAATACAACATTGTTCTTGGCAGAGGTCGGCGCTCTTTAAGTGTCTTTCTAGTTTAATTTATCTTTCTGTCAAGAAATCCCATGAAAATAACTTAAACCAACAATTAATAGATTTATTTTTTAGTATTTTTAGAACAGATGGCAGTAACAAATATTGTCTGTGAGTAAGACAAAAACTATTAAAAACACACTGGATGAAAAGGTCCTTCATGACATATTTTTCACCATCCTGCTGATGGAAGTTATCACTTGCACACCAAAAGTGTTTTCATTCGCAGCAGAAAATAGTGCTCAACAGATGCACAGTTTACTTCCTTTGAGTGACGTTTGTGAAGAACTACAATGTTCAGTTTCAAAGAAATATTAAGCCCTTTTGAACAGGTAAAATAAATGTTACTGCTATGTTTGGTTTGTGAATGGAGAACCTCACCTTGTTCTTTGTCATCGTACCAACAATTATGGGGCAGACCATCCCAGACAGGGTCCCCACACCGTTAGAGATGCCCATTAGGATGCTGGCGTAGCGTGGAGCGATGTCCAGATGATTGACGTTAAAGCCTATTGGAGCACGAAAAAAAAGACAATGTTATTGATACAACTTTATTGAATTAAGGCCAGACAACTAAAAATAAATGCCAGACTGAGGCAAACACTGGGACAGTGTGTTACAAGAAATAAAAGCAACACGAGCCGGACAGTTATAGATAAAAGTAGCACAAATGGTGACCATCTTGTTGCAGAAATAGGCAGCAGCTCGCCACACATCCTCCCCCACTCTGACTGGCTGAATGAGTAAGTGTCCTCGCGATCTGCCTCACACTGCCTGCCTGGCGAATCCCCCGAGACAGCTAGCGCTGAATTATTAAACACTCCAGGAGAAAGCTCAAGAACAACAGGCAGGAAACTGATTTTGCACACAGTCACAGACCTGAGCATCAACATGAAAGGAACTGTTGAATGAAAGGATTGAGGAGTTTAAAAGTCAGTTTAAATGTGCTACAAATAAGATCTGAAATGGGATGTCTGTAGAAATTATGTAGCTACGCAGTTAATGTGTGATGCAAATTAAATATTACATGCATCTGCAACATCATATTATCAAATAACAGCAGAAACATATCGTTTTGGATGTCAACTAAAGTCTGGAAATAACATAAAAAGTGATACTTCAATCTTGTCTCCCACTTTTACATCCTCTCAACTAACCTGCTTAAAAAAAACCATATAAAAAGGGCAGACTAGAATTTCCCAGTTTCAGGTAAATTGGCACAAATTTACTGCAAGTTTAGACAGGAAGTACAGGCTGCTATCAAATACTAGATTTAAGAAAAAGTTTGACATTTCTAAATATGTTTGTTCTCTTTTTTTTGCAAAGACCTCGATAAGAATATCCAAACCATTGACATGTTTATTGTAAATATAAAGCTGCAGCCAGGAGATGTTTGTTGATTCCGTAGTTCACTTTCTGTACAAAGTACTGGCTTATTTTGAAAGTCACGCCAAGAAACAGTACAGTAACACCAACAATTATTGTGGCTTATTAGACTGATCTTAGACTCTGACGTTGAAAACTAAAGAAACCTAGTAAACGACAGTGATCACATTGTTTTAATGGTCTTAATGGTTCCAACAGTACTGCACACTGCAGAGAAGTAAGCAAAAAGCAATCAAATGTAATAACTAACATTACTTTAATTAAGTAGCTAAAATAGTTAGATTACTTATTACATTTTGCCAGAATCACTTTCTCTCACCTGTTATATTTCAGAAGTAACCGTCCCAACACGTTCACATCTTAATCTGTAACTAAATGACATTATTGTGATTGAGCAGAAAGTGTGTTTGACTTGAACAAACCTGATATAGCAAATCCACTGAAGCCCACCGCCAGCACCAGGAAGGAGATGGCCACCCCTTTGCTGTGGGAATATCCGACCACCAGCAGCAATGTGGCCTCCATGCCAAACCCTAGCAGAGACAGACAGCAGGTCACACACACACAGACACACACACAGAGACACACAAAGCCCACGGGCTGTTGGTCATCGCCGTGCCAATTGAATTAAGCATGATACACGGTCAGTTACATAAGTGACAGATATGAAATCAATGCACAGTCACAATCAGTCACAAGCAACCAACAACACAAAAAAAGAGCAGTATATGGATCTGACACCCGGCCGCCGAGCAGAGAGAGAGGTGTGGAAACCCATAGTTCAGACTTCTCACCTCCACAGTTCATGATTTTCCTGACAGTGGTAGTCGACAGGATGTTATTGCTGCGTAGGTAGTCGGCCAGCTGGCCGCCGATGGGCACGATGATGGTCATCACCAAGTGTGGCAGGGCAGACAGTATGCCGACCTGACAACACACACGGAGAGAAAGAGAATAAATGTTTGATGGTTTTTTATTTAAGAAATGCATCATTTAGTGTCATAGACGACAACAGTGTTTCCAAACTGTTTTTACCCCTCTGAATGTCCCATGGTCTGAATGTTTGAGGGCACTGTACATGCATTTCACAAATAAAATGGGTAAATACAGTGGATTGTATGGTAAATAAGGTGAGATTAGCTGAGTGTTAATGACTGAACTTTTCCCTCTTAGTGCTGCTTATTTAATCAGCTGTATTTGAATGTTTAAGATATGAAGCCAACTTTTCTTTATTTTTTTTAATAAAGCAGGTACTACTTTGGAAGTATAAGAAATTGTGCTATTAAACGAGCAGTCAGGACTTCTGCCAGGTTGTGATGTCAGAAAAATAATGTGATTTTTTTCATATTAATGTTAACATGTTCTGGTAGAAACCTAAAATATCAGTATGAACCTGAAAATGTGCATTTTATGTCCCCTTTAATCAGAAATGTTGCAGTTTCATGCATTGTACAAGATTAACAACAAAGTTAATTTACACCTTATGTCACTTATTATCAGCTTTGTGTTTTATCATTCTATTACAGGCAACCCGTGCATTTGTATCTATTAAAAGAACATCAGCATGTTGTGATGGCAGCCACTCTGACAGTCTCTGTATCCTCTGTGAACTGACGCTGCCTTGTTATGTAACGTATCAGTGCATGAGAGGCCTGCAGGCCACCAGTTGCACTGACATTGATTTTGATTTTGAATCACTCCAACAGCAGAGTGTCACACGCTCGGCTCTAAAGTGTCTGGCTGGGTTTTCTTTCCATAGCATTTGAGTCCATCATTTATTGATCACCCCATTCATACTCTGTGTTTGACACTACTAAGCTCACCTTGCTTATCTCAAAGCCGAAGACTTCCTCAAAGTACGCAGGCTGGCTGATCAGCAGCAGGTAGAAGGTCCAGCTCCTGCAGAAGTTGGCGACGATGATTGCATAGACGGGCATAGAGGTGAAGAACTTCTTCCAGGGGGTCTTGAATTTCTGGAATCGATGAATGTAGAGGATTGAATTTTACACACGCACAGGCACGTTTGATGGTGTAAAAGTAACTAGCTCATTATTGTGTTGGTACTTCTAGTACTCTTTACAACAAAAAGACCTGAAAACAAAGGACTCAAATACATTTATTGTCTTTCTTAAGTTCAAGTTTGTTACCTCAGTCGGACCCGCTAGCCTGGCGCTCTCTCCGATGCTCTCCTCAATGTAGCAGCGCTCCTCGTCAGTGATGGTGGGATGTTCAGCGGGGCTCTCATAAGACACAAGGACCCAGAACATGTACCAAAAGATACCGAAGCATCCTGCACACCACAGACGGATTTACACGTCAGAACTTTAGATAATTACAGATGAAGTGCTGCAGAGAAGTTTGACCTCAGCAGGAAGTACACACACACAATGCCTGAGAGAATAAAACCCAGACAGGAGAGCCGACTGTATCCAGTGCAGAGAGGAACATGGGGGGTTGTTTATTGACACACCAAAACACCAGGGGGAGGAAATCAATACACAGTCTGCCCGCTTCAATCCATTTGACTTTCACTGGACGCTCTGAGTGTCAAACTCTTAAGATTTCAACAATGTTATTTCAATAAACATAACTCTTTGCCATCTTTTCACCACCTCATTTCATATTTGCTCATGCAAACACACATACAATGCATGCATTATCAATCAGTCTTACCATAGACGTAGAACACTGAGGACCAGCCCGAGTACTGAACCAGGATCCCAGCCAGAGGCATCGCTATCACAGCACCAGCATAAGAGCCTGACACACAGAAACACAAAGGAATCAAATCTTGTTTTTGGCTTTTTAACCAATACACTGTAGTAAAGAATTCATTTCTAAACCCAGTCTATAAATGCCAATAGGGGAAATTAGGGCTGGGTGATACAGCTGTTTCCATTCCATGTCTTAATGGAGATATACATAATGATTTAGCATGTTTTCAGTTAATCAGATAAATAAATTGTCTATTTAAAATAGCCACAAAGGCCTTTTTTGTATACTTTTGTGTGAACCAAATACTAAAATGAACTAAAATGTACTGAGTATTTTAGTTTTTTATTAACATTAGTGCAAAATAAATGTAACATTTTCAAGTAAATTTATAGAGAACAAATAGATATTTCCAGATACACAGACTATCTTTAGATGCATGCACACAAATACAGAGTAAGCAATAATTTAGCTACACAGAAAATCCTACACATTGCTGTAGGAAGATGGTACTCACGATTAATTTAACCAGCCTTTAGTAATGTTAAGTGTAATGTAAAAACAAACCATCAAATGATATCCCCCGAAACATTTCACATCAGATTTTCTAATAGATTTAAGTTAGTGTGTCCTTGTTTCTATCGATTCAGACAATCTCCATATGTGAGGTCCTTAGCAGGTATTGACAAATGAGTATTTACCACAGAATGACAGCGTGGCCAGACGACTCCTTTCCAACGGAGGAGCCCACTTACTCCAGATGCCATGACAGGCCGGGTAGGTCACTCCCTAAACACAGCGCACAGCAACAGTCTGTTAGTTCAGGGCAAAGAAACCAGGAACTGGATGTTTCTGTAGCTTATTATTAAGAGCACTAAGTGGTTAAGTGAGTGTGTTGTCAATGCTTGATGTTGGCCAATTTGACAGTTTATATATAGATAAATAAAAACACAATGGTCTTCTTTTTTAAAAAACAATGATCAAATTACAGGAATTAGTTTGCACCCATGTTTTGTGCCAACACAGTAATGTCCCTGTATGGCCCCAAAATACATCCAAAACATTATAAAACCTGTCACTGTCCCACAGACTTCTTCCATTAAAGACTTAAAGACATTTGATGCATTAGGTTTGCTGTGTTTATTAGTCTGTCTTTGTTTTAACACTACTGTTGTAGTAGATCTAGTTTTCCATATTCTGCTCTGAGCTTTTGTTTCATTAATTTCTGTTCAGATTTAGTGTTTCCTGTTTTATTTTGACAATCACACTTCCTGTATTTTTTTTTTACTTCCTGTCTCTCTTCCTGATTACCTGTGCTGTGCAGGCTTTTCCCACATGTGTTTAATCACCCTGCTCCTACAGCTCCAGTCTTCACAACAGTTTACTCAAAAGTGTGAGTGAACTGACCATCAGAGTTTACAAAAGCCTGGAGGAGTATGGATGAAATCTGGATTGGTGGATATTATTCAACTTTGACATCTACTGGATAAAACAGTTGTGTCCTTCCTGACAGGGTGAGTGCTGCTTCAGTGAACTCTCCTTGTTTTTGTCCTTTCACTGTGTTGCAGTGTTGGTTAGTGGCCAGTGTTGGTTTCCTAGTGTTTCCCTTGTTTTCCCAAATCGTTTGGATTCACTGCTTGTTTTCTGCCTTCCGGACCTTCTGTTTTAGTTTGGACTGCAAATTTATTTTCTTATGAAATCATTGCCTGCTGCCTCAGCTTCAGTTTTTTTTTCTTCTTGTGTTTGGTTCCAAATCTTCTTCATTGACTTTAGGCCGGTAATGTTTTCCATTCAGGCTGTATTTCTGGATTATTTGAGTTTCGGACGTGCTAACAGTCTATGAGAGAATGCCCTTTTGGATATGAACATGAGCAGATGTCTGATTTCATAACTAACAAAAATTAACATTTTCACCCTTGTAATTAACATGAACAAATTGCGACGGTGCCATGAGCAAAGAGGACCTGATGAGCTGTTCATGGAGCCAAGCAGCCCTGCAGCTATTAAATGTTCATCAGCCACTAATTTGAACAAACCGTGCCGACGTGAAATACAATCTCCACAGACTTTCTTAGCAGAGCAGTGCAGTGTGCTGTAATATTAGATTGTTTTTATTTATTCTCTGCAAAATCAATCAGATCTATAATTTGGCCCTCGATAAAGATGCAGCAAGCTGCTTCAGTGATGCTACAGAGGAAATCATTCACCACTGAGTGTTTGATACCATTTGTCCAAAAGCATTGAAATAAAATAGAAACCCCTCAGTCAGACATGATCTCCTGCTTATGCAAATGATTCCCACCACCACCGAGTTAATTTTTATATTTCATTATGTCTGTCCTGTTTGCATGTAGCACAACTGTAGCATCACATTTCTGTGTTTCACACTATAACAGACAGATTTAATCAACACCAACTGCACAGCAGGCAAATATCTGGGTGCCATGTTTCATTAGGAAGCCAGAGGACTGATGCACTTTTTGCCTATCAGCATTTTCCCCTGCATCTATCAGTGCACCAGCACTTTGCTGGTGCGTCTCCAGGATACAAAGTGGGACAGCAAAATAGGAAGCTGGACTATCCCACAAACACCGAGCTGCATAGTAGACTGGATCAATACAGCTCGTCTCACGTTTCCTCTGGTTGAATATCCTGTGATCTCTGTACAGTCTTTCCTTTGCTTTCTTGTGGAGTAACATTTGCAGGAAGCCCCTTGTTGCAAATCCTCAGCTATTGATATCCATAACAGCAGAAACTCGTGTCACATGTGTAGCCTTTATGAAAATCATGTACAACAGAATGTTCATTCATGCTTTCAAAAAATATCTATATTAAAAAAAGCCTTCATTATAGAGGCTGAATAATTTTTAAAAAGCATGTTTGACCACTGTAGGTCTTCTTCAGGGTTTTGAAGAGAATCATATGTGCAATGCTGATTTTTATTTGTACTATTTTGAAAGGTTGTAACGTGCTCTTACCTCCACCAGCCCTTGTAATATCCTGACAAAGATGACACACCCATAGTGGGCTCGGGCAGCCGAGGGAATGAACATGTTGAGAGTCGAGGTTAGCACAATGGCTGCACCAAAAACCCTGCAAATGATAAGATGTGTTTTAAATTTAAAATTTGCTATTGACATATTACGCTTTGCAGTGACGCATTAGATAAAATATACCTTTTTTGAGGAAAATATTAATGGACATGAGGTTTTAAAAATATACTTTTTCTGTAAAATTACCCATTAAAATTGTGCAGTTTACATTTTATAACAAAGGTTATTAAAATTCTTAATTTCCGTATGAATATAGCATTTAAAAGCCCTGTGTGGTGTAGGCCTGTAATCATTTTTCACCTTTTCACGTGTTTTTCTGTCCTTGGCTGTGAATGGACCAGCACCACATGCGCTTCACTGACGTCATGGAAATAAATATTTGAAGCAGCAACGCCCTGTCAACAGTCATGTCGACGCGTCGCCTAGCAACCAATTTCACGTGGGTAGGCAACGGTTTCAAGTAAGATGTTTTCCACAAGCTATGGCTTTTAATTTTAATGAGACAGTGGATAAGATGAAAAGCGAAGATTTATTAATTGCTATTAAAAGCAGAAAACATCTCTGTATTAATTTTTCTTGATATCCTGTCACTGTTTTTTCTTCTTTTTTTTTTAAACCTTGAAACGCTGCTTTAAAATAGGATGAGGTTTGTTTTTATTTTCACCGTTAGAGGTAACAAGGAAAGGACATTTTGTTTTCATTAGACCTATTATTTGCATATTAGGATTTTACTCGAGGGAAAAACAACATCCGCTTTATTTGTAGATCTTCCTCGGATCTGATTGGCCCTGCACCGCACGCGCTTCTTTGACATCATAGAAATAAACATTTCGGTAGGCTATGTTTCAGGTTAATGTGTTTTTCAAACATTAGGACTTTTCGGTTGAATAGACGCAAATAGAATATTTATTTATCACTACAAAACAAACCCCAAACATTTGTGTATTATCATTTTTCTAAATATCTGAAAGTAATGCTTCAAAATAGGAGGAGATCGCTTCTTTGTTTTTGTCGTTAGAGGTAAGAGAGGAAGGACATTATGTTTTTTTTTATATTATTATTATTAGCATATTGTATTTTATTTAGCAGCTGAGCATGTGAGCTCGCGCACTGGGAGGGCCAGGCTCATTTCTCATTTATGTCACGTGCTCCCGCCTCTCTCGTCTGCACGCGGGGGGCAAACCCTAATCCGGTTGAGACTACTGTTGGGCACGAGACCGATTGATTTGATTACATCCTCGTGTCAATCAACTGGACGAGGCGCAGACATCCAGGGTGCAGGGGAATAAAATGCACCAAAAAACGAGAAATAGGCCTCCATTAAAATCAGGCAATAACCGATTTCACTGCACTTTTTTCGCGGGTATTAGCCTATTAATTCAGATTATATTATTCTAGTCTTATTATTATAATAGCATGATCAAGATTTGGGCCTGACGTGTTGTAACCGAAACATCTTACCCGTATAGTTGTTTAGACTACCAATATATATGTGTAGGCTAATATCATTATTCAATTCTTCAAAACGTGCACATTCGTATGCGTATTATAGCCCATAGTCTTTGTAATAATAATAATGACGCATCGGCAAGGCTCATGTGTATTAAAGCCTTTGGCGACAACACAGGGTCTGGTCTCCAGATTAGACCCGGTCCCCCCAGGGAGCTCATTAACAGGTGGCAGGAAGCCCTGACACCGGGAGCTGCAGGCCTGGCAGCCCGCTGCATCACTGTCTGCTGCCTGCATGGAGTCAAACCTCAGCCAATTCATAATTCAGGCAAGAAGGACGCCATGTTTTTATGTCTGGCTTTGCTGCTTTTTTTTCTCTCCAGAATTTATTTCAGTCCCCATGTGTTCATTTTCGTTTCCCAAGTATTCTTAAAATAACAATCACCAAATAATGGCAGAAAGGGAGAGTTCGGCCAGCTGTTCGGTTATTTATTTTAATTAAACCTTGATCTGCCAGATGAATGTGACTGAGCTGTATTTCTAGTAATTGACTGGGAGGAGCCCCTACCTGTTCGCTGCCAGTCTGGAGGAGATGTATCCTCCCGGGATTTGTGTGACGATGTAGCCCCAGAAAAAGGATCCGTGAATCAGCCCCACTGTCTCTGGGTCCCAGTTGAACTTGGCTTTCTGGGAGAGAACATAGGAAAAACAAAACCAGTGAAAAATAGAATAAAATAAATAATTAAACAACACTGATGTTATATATTGTTAAATGGCCTCTGTTGATTATTTTTTAATAGGCTACCAATCAAAAAACAAACGAAAAGCATGTATTGTGTGAATTGATCCGAAGCCAGGCCTGTTTATTAAAGGCCTGCAACGGTTTATTTCGATCAGACCACATTGATCTGTTCAGCAAAATCATTCACGTGTCCTGCACTGTGCACCATAAACCTCTGAGAAGCTGTGGAGAAACTAAATACCTGCGTTTAATATAGGTACGATTATTTGGTTTATATTCGCCCTAAACGCAAAAACACAAATATATGGACCAATTTAACCTAAATATCGACACCTTCTTAAAATAATGGCCCAGTTCGTTTTTTCAGGTTTTTCAGGAAACACAAAAAACTGGTGGCTAACATGATGTGGAGAGGATTTAGGCAAAAAGATTTGTCTTATTTGTTTTATTTGCCTTTTATGTAAATTGACACTGTGGGAAATGTATATTTTTTTAATAAACTGTGATTAGCTTATTTCTGATTTTCAGGATTCAGAGATGCATTTGATCCTTTTTGACAAATTCTTACCCAATACTTATAAAAGATACCTGACATTAATCAGCTGTTCTGATTTAAATAACACAGCAGGCCTGAAGAGATCTTTAAATTCCGCCATGATTCTCGTGGATCACCATGATTATTATGACTTTTAATGTTAATATTCTGCATCACATGTGTGTGGTGGAATTAATCCCCCCTTCCTTTTTTTTCTCTCTCTGCTAGAATAGGAATCAGGTGTCTTGGTGTCTCGAGGCATGCAGTCTACGTCGCGTTGACGTCAGGAGAGCTCGGTGCCACACCTCTTTGATGATGATCTTGCCGTTCTGGTGGATGGTGCTGTTGTTGACCATGCTCACTATGGCCACGCCCAGGTTACACCGGATACCGAAGGAGATGCAGAAGCCCAGGCCGCTCATGATGGCGATGATGTAGCGGCGGGGCAGACCGAAGCAGTAGCAGTCGCACAGTGGGGGCTTCTTCTCCGCGGCCTCCCGGGGCCGCCCATCCTCCGTCAGCTCGATCACCTCCCCGGTTTTCTGTTTCCTCTCCACCACCCTGCAACATCCAGGTGAGGACAGTGTGTCAGTGCCCCCTGATTAAATATCACCACCCTAAAACCCATTTAAATATCTCCAAGGAGGCCCATTTTTATGAATATTTCATTGGGTGATTTGTGTGTGAGATATTTTAACATGTCAGTGAAGAAAAATACAATATGCATTTAATCCAGAATCACCATAATAAAGCAGCTGTATATGTGGAGAGGCCTCCATACTGTATTTCCTTCTGACACACTATAAGCAGCTGCAGATCAGAGAGCTTCAAGTCAAATCAACAACGAATTCAAGCAAAAAGGGTGTTTAAATGAATATAAACAAAACGAACAAAGTTCGCCTGTGGGTCTGAACCAGGCGAACATGTCCCTGACTGTACCGCATTGCAGCAGCCCGCTCACTTTCACACTCATTAGCATTCACGGGACCGAGCAGCAGCTCCAGCCTCCAGACACACACACACACACATACACACACACACGTCTGTGGGCATTCCTCAAAGTCTCCCCCCATCCGCCTTTTTTTTTTTTTATCTCCAGGAAAGTCACATTTACTGGCCACACGTTGTTTGTCCGAAAAAATGATAAAATAATCGAAACCTTTAAAATCACGTGTGTGCAATAAATGCAAAGCAACAGGAGGAAATAAAGATACGAGAAAATGAATCGAATAAAATGCTAATTGAAGCAGGCTTGCAGTGAAATCTAAGGCCTCAACATATATAGAAATGCGTTTTTCTAAAAGATTACTGAAACCCTTTGCAGATCATTCACAAATCTGCATATAATTGTACTGTATTTCTACTTGAAATTGGAAGTAATAGGACGCAGGAGGTCCCCCAAAATGCTTTGAAGACAAGAGAGCTGCAGATGCAAAGAACCCCACTTGAAATGGCCATAGTGGTGGATTTTAA
>CAFUXE010003153.1:0-33154 GCA_903364295.1 Serranus cabrilla | reverse complement strand
ACACATTGCATAATTTTCTTCTCACTTGTAGAGGCGTGACTACCGATCCCTAAGTTGTAAAACAGTTTTGGGTGACCTGCAGACCTACACACACCTGCTTGGATAAATTAATGCATGCAAATAATCACACTTTACCGCGAGGAGGTTGGCACGCACACAACAAGATGAAAAAAAAATGCCCGTCCTTACCTGTGTATATGACTCAGGGTCTTCCCCGCAAATTCCTTCACCCCAGTCGCGGCTCTCGCCTTCACTGACTCCATATCCAGTTTCTGTGTGTAGGCCTGTTTCTGACTCTTATTTTAATGCTTAATCGTCATGTTACGGCGCAGGATGGCCGACTGCAGCGGCTACACGGAAAACAACAAACCAAGTTGTGATAAATCTGAGTCCAGGGAGGCGACGATCCCAAAAGTCGAAGCTAATTTTCACAATAAAGGCACTAAAGAGGGGAAAAAAGGGGAGGAATCAAACGATGTGCGCGCCTTCATCCACCAGCAGCTCCTCTCCTGCCTGGCGTACAGTAGCCGCGCCAAGTGCCATCACGACGGAAAACGAAAGGGAGTGAAAGTGATAGCCCGCCTCGTGGATCTGTTATGGATCTGTCCGGAATAAAAAAAAAAAAAAAAGAAAGCGAGAAAGAGAGAGAATGAATTAAAAAAAAACACTCAAAGTTTAGAAAGCACGCGTGTGTGTTTGGAGTAGCTTGAATAAATCAAAGAGGGAGTGAAGCTGTCTAGTGTCTCCTGTGGTGCGCGCAGGTTCATCTGACGTCGTGTTCAGCACCGAGGTCAGCGACAGCAGCTCCGCGTGCAACATCTGGCCAGCTGCTCCGCACACATGAAGGCCTGAGTCACAATATAACACGCTAATGCACATATATGAGTGTTTTATAATATCATAAAACACTGTGGCGAGGAGGAGGAAATGTTTTCAATTCATCTCTTTATGCCGCAGCATTAATAATGTGAGATATAATACATTATGTTTTGATTAGATATATTTAATTGGCGATCTTATGCTTTAAAAGTATTAAAATTAATAAAAAAGCCAGGACAGTGAACCCCATGTATGAAAGCTGCAGCTCTCGTGAGGGCGGTGCTATGGAAACAAAATGAGCAGGAGTGGATTCCCCCCTCCACCCCCCCTCCACCCCCAACATCCTCTGCTCAACGTAGGAATCCATCAATAATTTAAGCCTATTTTCATCCCTACGAAAACCACATCTTCCCACAGAAGCATGCACAAAATTCTGGGAGCATTTTTCTCCATGTATATTTTATGAGACTTTACGGATATGGTCTGTCATCTGTTAACTATCCGTCTGCACGCCAAATTTAGCCAAATAGGAACTAATAATACATAATAATGACAAGAATATAATTAATGATTCTGATAACATTAATAGTAATAATTATTATTATTATTATTATTATTATTATAGAATTTTAAGATAAAGATCTTAGATGTGCGATTGGAGGACAAAAGAGAAAAAAGAAAAGCGATGAGTGTCTTTCTTTCATTTGTTGGTGTGGGGCGCCACCTGGTGGTCACACGTGACCCTACACTTTACTATCATGTTCTTGCAGATATTTGTATTTTGCTAGATCATATTTTGTACATTCATATAGATTTTTCTACGTATTTTCTTTGTCACCCTCAACACAAAATTGTGTTTTTCTCACTGTTGTTTTATGTTGTTGTTGTTTGAGCTTCACTGTGCTGAAGTCAATAGAGAAATCTACTGTAAGTTAGAGTTTACAGGATGGAAGCCACATTTTGTTCATAAAACAAATATCAGAGCCACTTTCCAGTTAATTTCACATAATTCAATCCAAGTAAATCTGCAAACAAGCAGTAACTGATTTATCTTGATTGATTGATTTTGTAGTGTGTCATGTTTTGATGATGGATTTTAAAAATATATACTGTTCACTTGCTTAAGAGGGGACAGTTTGTGTGCTCACCTTGATTGTTAGTTAAACACTGTAAATACGAGGGGATTTTGTGACATCACAGCTAGTTAGGAAGCCAGTCAGTGGTCCAATGTCCAAAGTGGGCTTTTGGAAATAGACGTTACAGTGAAGATGGAGACACCTTGTGTCCAGTAGTTAAACATTTAAAATGATCAATATTAAATTTGGACTCTTTTGTTATAAAAAACAAACAAACATATGAGATGCTGATTATTATTCAAACTGATTTGAATAGGTCTTATAACATGATGAGAGGATCTTTAAAGGGACAGTTCACCCGAAATCAAAAACACATATTTTTCCTTTTACCTGAAATGCTACTTTTCAATCTAGATTTTTTTTGCTTGTGGTGCCCAAAGAAAAATAAATACTTTTGAAAAGAAATCACAACCTGGCTACTCAAGATCATCTACAGACCTTGTTGTGAGCAGTTTTCTATAGGAACTGAACTAGAGAGAAAAAGTTCCTATTGTCTGTGGACAATCTTGAGTAACCAGGCCATGACGGTTGGAAAACGGCATTGCTATTGAGTTTGTTTTGAAGTGTTTTAAAAATATATTCATTTTTGGTGCTTTGAGAACCACAAGGCGAGTGCAATGTAGTTCAAGTATATTTAAGAAATGGAAGACAGTTTATTTTCCCAGCACTTGACAACTCGCATCAAAACAATCTAGACCAATAAATGTCTCTCCAAGTAAGAGGGAAAATATGTTTTTGATTTTGGGGTGAACTGTCCCTTTAAGTTGTAGTAAAGCTCAGCAGTTTAAGCCTTTTCTTGACTTTAAATGTCACAGTGGTTTATTAGGTCATGTTTTTGCCGGCGCGTGTCTGTCTGTTTGATTATCTGTTTGTGTACAACATATCTAAAAAAGTTCTGCACGGATTTGGATGAAATTTTCGGAAAATGTGTGTATTGGGACAAGAAACAGGTGATTAGATTTTGGTGATGATCGGTGATCCGGAACACCAACTGGAATTTAGATTGCAAATTTATATTATTGCATCAGCGACCATATTGCCTTCACTAACATCTAGTGGGCGAAATATTTCATCAGTGTGCTCCTAAAATACATGCTTTCAATATAATCCTTTAGGTGTGTATTTGGTATTGCGTAACTGACCCTGTTGCCTTGGTGGAGGTCAGCGCTCTCAGAGTGCTTTTCTAGTTTTATTTTTTAATCTGCATGACATTTGTTATATATGCTATGTGCAAATGAAACACAGTAAAACTAGTTGGTTAGTTATTTATTGTGAATATTAACAGCATTTCTGTACAATAAGCTGCAGTGAAGAATGTAACTGATAAAATATTTACAGCAGTTCATGCACACAGAAGCAGACAAAGCAGCTAGTTTGCAACGACTCGCAGCAGCAAAACAAATGATATGAAACAAGTTTTTCAATTCAGATAGAAACTTTGTCGTTACAACATCATACAAAAACAAGTAAGCACAGAGGTTTAAGGCATTTTGTTTGTTGGGAAATACATCATGCATGTTGCAGGATCACGTCTGCATATCAACAAGTGATGCTCAACAAACGTTTAATCCTGAGATGTTAGTCACGGTTAGGTTTTGGACAGTCGAATATAATTAGCAGAAATCACAAATGACACATTTACAGGTTAGATTACAAAGAGGTTTCAGTATAAACACAGAGAAATCTGAATGTATGTTAAGCTTAAGAAGATAGAAAAGTGATCCTGTATCTCACAAACGACTATAAAGAAATAAAACCCAGGAGTTTTATCGTTACTTCTCTGGTCCCTTGATAAAGTTGTAATTTATAGCATTCAATCCACTTGAAAAACTGTTTGAACTTACACTGTGTGATGATCATTCATGAGGTGATGAATAGTATAAAATTAGAAATGAGGAGCTGCAAATAAACTGTTAAGACGATGATGTTTAAAGGATTATGAAGTTACTCGAAATACAAATGCTTCAGACTACAGAGCAGAAGCAGATTCATAAATTAATTGCACTATAACCCTTTTATAATATATAATATTTATATCTACAGCAACATTTAGTAACCAGATAAAGTATGAGCAGGTTACTAAAGTCCATCTATTTTCTCTGACATGTTTCCAAACCAGGGTACAAGAAGTTCTTCCTCCGTTCTGCTCAGCTCTGACATGTAAGTTCACGCCTGCAGTACATTAAGACTCTGAAACAGGAATACAGCCCATTTATTATCCACGTGCAACACAAGAACGAGTAAAGCAGACACACGGTGACCTAAACTCACACTCAAACTGATTGTATTAAAACAGAAAATCTGTCGGGAGATTTTCTTTGCGTCGTCTTTGCTTTTTGGTAGAAATCGTATAATTGGTCCCGCAGCAAGTTGGAAACACACGTTGAAGATGAGATGCACGAGCCTGCAGCTGCTGCTTCACCACGTTACTGTTACTGACTCCGAGTGGAAGGAAACACACTTGTGATCGTTACAGTAAGACTGCAGTATGATGGAGGTACTTGGTTTTTAAATGCACAGTTTTTAAGCCTTTCCCTAAACAAAACACACTCAACAACACTGACAATCTCATAGCCCAGCTACAGATCAGTGGACATTATGTAGCTACCAATTTAAAGTTGTAAGTCTACATTCATAGTTAATTTTTTCAATTTTTTTTAACCACAAACACTTTTACAACATATCCTAACAGCTGAGTCCTTCATCTTGTCTTCTCGTTAGAAGAATTACATGCAGACGGTTTAATAAATGATATCACGGCCGACTTTTTTTAAAGGATAATTACATCTAATGTCACATGTTTCACCAGCACAAACTTTAACTCTACCAGCACACACAGAGGTTTTTTTCAGTCATGACTAGGGATGGATATCCAGAACTAAATCGGTACCAGTTTCTGACTGCTCGGTATCAAAATATCAATACGCTCCTGGAAAAAGTTGCTACTATCGGTACTTATGTAATAATTAATCTGAGCAAGTTCCAACCAAGCCCTAATTATGACGAAGCTGCCGACAGGGCAAAACGTTGAAAAGTTTCAGCTCCTTTTTATCATATTCTCATGAACGAGTTAGTATATTTTCTCAAGAAATATTTTGCGATTTGTTTGATATGCAAGAAAATAATAACACATCAAGGACACTATTTTAAAAAGGTGATGATTACTGTTTTAAACATAGTGGTAATGTTGTGATATGGACAATCTACGATTAAGCAACAAAACCACTTGTCTAAAGATATGAAAATATATGATATCGATATATGATATCCATCCCGAGTCCTGACACATGGAGAGTTTGAAGGCGTTACATGGGGAGTGATAGAAGCTGCAGTTACAGTCTTTAAGTCTCTCTGCTGTTATTTTCCATCGATCTTTTTATGGCACAGGAATGTTTTCACACTCAAGAAGCTTTTTCCAAGCAAACCGAAAAAGCTTCATTTGTATTTTTTCTGATGCCTCTACACAGATCCTAATATAGGAGTCCATTCAGCAATAAAAGATCCTTTTTTAGCATTTTTATCCCACAGTCAGAAGCCCTTTGGATGTTCCCCGGGAGGAAAAAACTCCCAGACGTGTCCGCTCTCGGCTCAGTTCGTCGGGATGCTAGAGACACTCGGACAACACTTCATGTTTGTCCGTCATCGAGGACATTTCCGACTGCGGCTCCGTGATGAAACTGGCACTCAGCTGCATTTTGACCCTCTCCACCTCGTAGTTATGCAGGTACTCCTGGATCAGGTAGCGCTCCCGTTTGATCCGAGCCTTCACATCTGACGGGACGTCCGGGATCATCCACGCCACGAAGAACTTCACCACAAACACCACGTGCTGTGGAGGAAGATGTAATCATTGAATTCTGAGCATTTGTTTTGTACATAAGGAGAGATAAAAGGCTGTGTTGTCTTACTTCCATGATGATAATAAAAGCCATTTTGGCGGCCAGGATGTGCCAGAACTGCATGGTTTGTTTGTACTCCTTCTCGTGGCCTGGAGGGTACCGATAGTCACGGTATCTGCAATGTGTCAGAGATGTGATCATTAGCAAAATGTGCTGACATCGGAACACATCGGTAAATGTTAAAGAACTCCAAAACTTATCAGGAAGCTTAAATATAAGCATTTCTTCTTATTATTGAATTCAGCGAAAGGATTCAGATGATAAGCTGCTCCTTTGGAGTCATGTTTCTGAAATTTTACACCATTATTCACTCTCCTTTTAAAAGATGTATCACTCTTTGGTCGCTAAATGCCCCACAATGTTCACCAGCTATATGCACCAACACCCCTGTTTATCATGCCGAGGGTTTATCAGCTTTTTCTTGAAAAAAACAAAACAATGCTAAGATGGTTAAGATTGAAAACAGTCATTTTTAGCCAAAACAAAGAGCTGAAGTGACATGAAGAGTCGGGACAATTTCCTGTGGATGCACTGGAATCGACCCTGTCCCATTACACATTTATTTTGGTTTAAAGCTCTTCAGAAACATAGAAATGAGCTTAAATCCGAAGCTCTTGAGGCTGTAGTACCTGCAGGTGGACGAGGAGTTGAGAAACCAGTTGTCTCGTTCCTCGGGCATGTTGCTCTCGTCTATCTGAGAGATGTTGTAGATTGACAGGCTGTTGTTCACGTAGCCCATCATGCTGGTGTTGTTACCGTAGGCATACAGGAAGACCAACCGGGGGATCATGTCTGATGTAAAGGCCATGATGAAAGCCTGAGGAGGGAGGAAGAACAGAAGGCTTCGATGAAATGTTTGCATCTGTAGACGAATAAGTCACTGAATGCTCCTGCTAAACAGAAACAACACTCACGTTGGTAACAACGGACAAGATGGCGACCGTGTTCAGGATTTCCTGCCACGCTCCGATGTTTCGGGCCTTGGACGCCACCGGCCGCCTGAACTGTGTGGTGAACTTCCAGGCGTCCACCCTGATCTCCAGGATGTTGTTAAACAGAGCCAGCAGCGGCGCCAGAGGGAAGGACGCCACAAACAACGTGATGAAGCCAAACTGAACCACTGAAGGAGACGGAGAGGAGACGGAGACAGTTAGAGATGAAAAGGACACAGTGAATGTAATAATCGGGGTCGGTGAAGCTTCTCACCCATCTCCAGGTACTCGTAAAACAAGCCGAGCTGGCTGAAGTTCAGCAGGACGTGGTCCTGCTCCCAGCGGCTGTAATGGTTCTCAGGATGGTGTCGTCCTTTTCTGCTGCTCCACCAGTTACGCATCAGCCTGTCAAGAAGCCCACGAAGAAGAAAAAGACGTGAAACTGATGAAATCTCACGTTGGGATTTTGTACAAAGTTGAACAAGACAAGAGAGACGTGGCGGCGACTACATCGGCACAGTGACGACAATATCTGTGTCTGCAGCCCTCTGCTCTGAAAAACACTCGACAGAACAATAAACTTTTATATGTTGTGATAGGAACATCAGATTTTTAATCTATATCTTCATCATTTTATATCCAGCTCTTATTTTATAGGGATTTGGGCAAATGATTCTCCACCTGAAGCCACCAATACACTCAAAAATACACACCAAAAGGTTTTAACTTGTAGTACATGTGACTGATAAACTGTAAACTGTTGCTTTTGACAAATCCCGTCTTCCATTAATTCATTTGTCTGATGTGTGTCGTGCCCTCAGGATTCAGTTTGGCTACTCATGACTTCTTCTAAACTCTAAACTCTTCTCCTCTTCTAAGTCTTCTTCTAATCAACAGATATGAACTAACTTCCCTTCCTTGTGACGTGGGTGTGTGCAAGCTGCAGAGTAGTAATTATATTATTAAGGATAAATCGACTTGCACCCACAGATATTGATCTTGTTAAGTGAAATAATGAAATGCACCAGGAACTGCCAAAAAGCAGACTATTTAAAAATGATTACAGAAAACCGCCTCTCTCGTTGTGTCTTATTTTTAGTGCTGAAGAGAAAGTGACGGACTCACGGCAGCAGAGCTTCCTGAATGTTCCCCCACAGCTGTTTCCCCGACATGACGATCACCAGCTGTGTGGTCAGCTCGATCAGACAGCCTCCAGGATCACACTAGGACAGCAACAGGTTTTTTCACTTTACATAACACACTTTGATTTAATGGACTTTCTGTCTGCAGCACTGGATTATGAAGCTGTTCTCACCGGGTGGAAAAATGTCAGAAGTACAGCGTGAACCTGCTCTTTTTTATTGGGGATGTTTACGTAAACCTGTGCCAGCTATCAGCATTGTGTGAACGCATTTGCACTCCAGCTTTAAAGGAAATACGTCTCAGTTCAGATAGGGAAGGAGCGATATATAATTTTATCACAAATTCCAATAAAAACACTGAATTTCCATTTGGGAATTTTTTTACTAAAAGCAACCTTATGATTTACGCTGAATGTCTGTCCCTTTTTTCACATTTTCACTAAAAAAATCTGTGTCCTGTCTGTGATGTTTTCCCTTTACCCCGTTTATATTTGCAACTCAATTGGACATAAGAGGATCAAATGATCGAGTAGAGTGAAACATTTTCTGAAAATTTATCCCTTGTGTATGTTTTTTATTTTATTAGATTTTTTAGTCATTTAAATTCATTTTAATTATTTATTCACCTGTTTATTTGGACTTTTATGTGTATGTATATCTTATAATACATACATAATATTTATTTTATTTTTTTCTCCCCCTTCTCCTTAGGCTTATTGTATGAGCAATGTGAGCGATGCCTGTGTAATTTCTTACTGCCAATTAAATTGAAACTATGACACAGAAGCTCTAGTAAACAAATCTAAAAATGAATACATAAATATATCTTTTAAAATGTAAAGTAAACCAGCTTCGGTATGCTTTAGTGCCATTTTATCGGATAATTCTGACATGAAAAGTTCAGTGCATACAGTAACTTTAATCAATATTGCATAAATCGGAAGAAAACTCACCTCCTCATTTCTCAGATTGCTCGATTTGCCGAACATGTACGAGTAATTTCCGGGATGACCCACGAATTTCCCTTTGAAGAACGCCACGTAGAAGCACGACGAGTAGTAGTTCACAAACTGGAAGAGGAACATCTTCATGGTCAGCCTGTTCTCATACTCCAGGTGGGTCTTTGGGATCTCTGCAGGAGGAAAACACCAAATAAAGAATCAGTGTTAAATGTTACTACTACTAACTACTGAACACTCTCTGTGCTTCTGTCAGATCTTCACCCATGTCAGTGATCCAAACAGCCACCCGCTCGTAGAAGAAGTTGAGGATCATGATGATGACGAAGTTGATGCAGGAGGCGGTGACGGAGGTCGCCAGCTGCGGCGTGATGAACCTGCCCACCACCTGGATCTTCCTCATCGGGTCTTTAATGACACTTGCGAAGGCAGCATACACAGCCAGCCTGTACGCGATGACCCCGATGATGCACGCCACGATCAGAGAAATCTGCAGGGAGCAAACGCACTGTTGAGGGACAAGGAAGGGAAAAACACTCACTGTGTTTTACTGTAAATAACACAAACACAGGAAAGAGTCAGTTACCCAGAATAAAACAGTGGCACCCGAGAGGCAGAAGCGAGCACACTTGCTGGTGATAGGAAGATATGGCTCCATTTCCTGAAAGATTAGTCATTGTTTTAGTCAGTTTTTGTACCACGTTTTTTTCTGCAAACCACATGATGCGTAACATGTGTATTGGATGTACCTGAGTGATCTTGTTGAGTCTCCTGTTGGTGCAGCGGATCTCGAACTCGGGTCGGATCTGAAGCTGCTGCTGCTCCTCTTCAAAGTCCACCAGGTCCCACTCGTACTCCAGCCGGGCCTGACGGCGTTTCCAGAACTCCAAAAACAGAGTTACTGCCAAACAGATGTGAAGAATTGATACAAAAAGTTGTAAAATATTAGTCTGGGAGTCGTCTCGAACAGATTGATTGCCGTAAAATGAGATGTCTGATGCTGTGCGTCCATGTTTTATAACCTGAATCCTGCTGCACTGAGTGGAAACAGACAGTCTGCTTTGAGCTTTAGGAGTGTAATGTGTTTCAGCTGTGTCACGACACCTCTTGGCTCCTGAGAGCACTTTTTAAGGCCTTCAGTGAGCCGGGAGAGATTTCCGACCGCTCGGTACATAACAACATAATTGCGCTGGCATCTTGTTCTGGGCTCGAGCGGTACGGATAAAGGTTGATGCTTTGGTGTGAAAAGGCTTTAACTGTGCGAGTCTGTCTCACAGGAGGGGGAACAAATTGGATCTCAAACACGGGTTAAACACAGTAAGAGCGGCAGCGACTGACACTCACCCCAAATCCCCATAAATATGGCAAAGAATACCGTCCCCTCATTATCAAACAGATGGGATTGCTGGAAGAGAGAATATGGAAAAAAGAGAAGTTCCTCAGTGACACGCTGGGCATAAACACAGTGACATACTGCTGACTCAGCAGGACACAATTTACTGCAGATATTTGAGTGAATCTAACACTCAGATGTGTAGTTTCAGGTTGTCTCTGGTTTAAAAAGTAGAAGTGTTACCCAGGAGGAGAGACACGTGGAGTTGAGCTTCCAGAAAGGACACTTTTTATCACAGAGCGGACACATCACGATACTGCCTCCGATTTCAGGGTCACATATTTCTTTGCTGGAGGACAAAAAAAGAGACAATGAGAATTAAAATACAAAGTGGGCTGTTTTTATAACAGGTTATAACCTCTTAAGCATCCAGTTTTTAAAAATCTGTCAATCAATCGTTACGACAAGAATAATGCATGATATGGATAAAAGTATGTGGATACCTCCTTCCAAATACTTGTGTACTTTTGGTTTGAGGCTGTTTTTCCTGGTTTAGCTCCACTGAAGGGAAATCTCAAAGCAACAACACACTATTTTATCTAAGATTAAAACTTTGTGGTCCCAGTTTTGGGAAGACCTTTTTCTGTTTCAACATAAAAAGGCACAAAGCAATAAATGTCCATAAACAAATAGTATGCCTAAGAACTGACCTCAAGTCAGTCCAGTTGCATATTGGATGCAGCTTCTACATAATGTGGTTCATCCTGCATTCAGACTGACTCCAGTGATGCTAAATGGCCTATTTGTGTGACGTCATGTTACTCCTCCAATATAGCAACAGTAGACTTTAGATTTTATTGTTTTTGTGATCGCGACATATTTAACAGCACTTTAAAGCAACTTTTTGTAACACTGCTGGAAAACAAGCATCCATGTAATCAGCTGTCCTGGGAAGTTGGGGTCCAATGTTTGTGCTTTGTAATTACAGAGATGCAAGGCGGTTGGACAGATTGGTCAAAAGAGCTGGATCAGTGATTGGAGCCAGGCTGGACACACTGGAGGAGGAGGAGGTGCAGAGATGCTCCATGAAGGTGTTGGAGACCATCATGAATTGCCCGAATCATCCGCTGCTCAGCAGCTTCATGGATCTGAGAGGCAGCAGTGGACGGATCCTCTGTCTTTGTTGCAGGACGGAGAGATTTAAAAGATCCTTCGCTCCTACAGCCATCAGGCTGTCTGCTTCAAGAGCCATCAGACTAACTGAATTTCCCCTCTGGGATAAATAAAGTCATTTTGATTTGATTTGATTTGGATTTTGATTGGCAGCCATACAGTCAGTTTACTGTCTCCTGCCTCCTATTAGACTCAAACTTAACACACGCATGGGTTGTCTTCTGACTTTATCTTTTCTTGTGTTATATTTACATCCTCTTTGGATAAAAGCATCAGCTAAATGATGTTTTCTCACTGATTTGCACATTTAAATAGGACGGCCTGTTCTGCTCTGCAGCCTCAGGCTTTTGTGGCTGAATGTGAGCAAAGTGGAGTTTACAGCCGCAGATTAATTTTCATGGTGTCCATGTGTTTATCATCTCCCTGCTGCCCCCTGGTGGTACAAACCTCGACATGTTGTCGTCGTAGCTGAGCACTCCGTAGGTGAAACATATGACGCCCATGACGGCGGCAAAGAACAACATCTCTGTGTAGAAGCCCAGCCAGGCGAAGTAGATCCCGATCTTCTCGCCGTAGTACTTCCTACAACCGGGAACAGCATGTTTAACTCTGCTGTGAACATTCAGATTCAAAAAGATTCAAATGTCTTAAGTGTAAAAACAAAAGCTGACAGCACGGGTTGTTTACCTGATAAGATTGAGAGGCTGTTCTTTGTAAAAGCAGAGGAACCGGGCCCAGTGTTTGTACAGGTTGTAGCGCTCACTCTCACACTCAGCATTTCTTGCCCTTTTCCAGTATCGACACTGAAAGAAATGAAAGAAAATGTGACTCTAATTGAAGTGCTAATGTGTAAATGCACACTGATATGTTCACGTTCTTTCCTCCATGTTTCTTACATCATGCAGTGGAAATGCAGTCGTATACGTCCCGTTGCTGATCAGACGCTTAATTCCCGTCTTGTCCTTTTCTTGCCGACCCTCTTTGTAATACGGGCAGCGGGCCAGGATGTAGAACACCTTCGGACAAGGGGGGGATTTAAAAAGAGGGATTAAAGGATTTCCAGGAACTTCTGAGCTAAATGCATTTTACATTTTTGCTTCATTGTTGCACAAGCATGTTCTAACACTGCAGAGGAAACAGTGGAACAGGCAGTTACAGTGTTTTAGGGTCAGACTGTTCGGAAGAATTGTGAGAAAAACTAATTTACCATTCATAAAGACAGAAATTTATATTAGATTTTGATATTTTGACTAGAATTTAGTCATATTGTTGCTGTATTGTCCAATTTGTAGTAGATTTTAAGTCATATCGTTGGTGAAACGAACTTTTTTGACAAGATATTTACAATTTAACAAGTGAATTCTGGGCTGAGATAAGAAATACTCACGATCCTGTTCCTCGTGGAAGGCGGGAAGAACGTGTCCTTGTCATTGATGAGGAAGAAGTCGGTCTTGTTCTTGTCGAAGGGGTAGGTGAAGTAGTCCGGCTGCGGACGCATGATGTGCTCCGGCAGGCGGAAAGGATGGGAGAGCCACTCCAGCGGGACATCCTGACCGTGAGGGATGTCACTCAGCTTGAAGGGAACTTTGATTTTTAAGACATCAGCATAGGTGGCCAGCACGTCCCATGGAGCGTGGATCTTTAAGAAATATGTCTTCTGATCTTTGGAGTCCTGATGTAGAATGGACAGAGGAGAGGAATGCTTACTAAGATGCTTATTTTACACAATTTCCTTCATGTAATTTGATGGATGGCAGTTTATTCGGTGTGTTCAAATACCCAAACTATCATACTGTTTAATATGCCAGAAAATATTTGGTGTGACCCAATTTAAAGTATGTGAAATCCCCAAAACACCAGGATGTCCTTTTACATTCTGTTGCATGTTACAGTACACAGGACAGCACGCTTTTCAAGCTATGACCCACAATCCTTTGCACATTGACTGAGCGGCTGAGAGAAAACAGACAGACAGCATACCTGATTGTTTGATCATGATTATATGAACAAAAGGGTCAAAGTTCACGGCGAAAGTCTTAGTTTGCACACTGCATGCAGCAGTATGTTCTGTGTAAAGGCAGCTGCAGTGCAAAGTAAAAGTAAAAGTCTGGTTTGTAATGCAGCAGTAGTGTTGATACGGAGCCATCCCTTTAAGACTTCTCAGTCGAGTGTGTTGTGCCTCAGCAAACTGTCCACTAGGTGGCGCATCTGCTCCGTCTGTGGATTTCTTACTGTTTTGTCCTCCGTCTCCAGCTCCAGTCCTGCTTTCTCAAGGTTGGCTTCAAACTCCCTCCTCCTCTCCTGTAGACACACAAACCACAAGCATGAGAGCCACGCACACTCACAGTCTCAGCACGTTGTCTCCTTCATCCAGACTGGTCCAGCAGCGGGCATGAAGGGATGTGATAACGGGCGTGGCTCTCACAAAAAAAAAAACTGCCGCTGGGAGGAAAATTCTTAATTACTGACCCAGATAAATCATGTGGGGAGTTAGAGTTGTGTTTTAGATTTTTTTGGTTGAGTGGACACATCAAATCTATACCACCTTATATCATCTTTCAAACATAAAATGCTTAAAAAACAAACATACAATTAACATTTAACACATAAACATGATCCAATATGGCAAACATTAAACTGCAAGAAAGCAAGAAGAAAAAAATAAAGCTACAGACTTCTTGAGACGTTTCTAAACGCATATTCCATTATTTTTTAATTAAGCTAAATTGCTTCTGCATAACAAAATGTCGGGTGTCAGCCTCTTGTGTGTTTGATGATTGATTTCCTGTCTGTTTGTTTCATCTCTTTTCAAAGGTAAATGCTGTGCTGTCTGGGCCAGGTTTACACCAGAAAAAAGATTTCCATCTCAGTGGACTTCCTGGTTGAATAAAGGTAAAATTAAATAAAAAAAAATAGAGAGTTTGGATCCATGGAAAAACTATTTCCAGAAATAGAAAAAAAGTTTCCACTGTGTGATGTTTGTCACTGTGCAGCTTCAGGTGTGAGTGTGAACGTTTAAAAACAACCTTCATTAAAAAGAGAGTGTTGTTAGTGAGAATAAAAGCTGAAAATGTGGCGCTATGACTGAGGAGAACCAAGAGAGAAACTGTCTGTGTGATCAGTCATTCAAGACTTTCACTAATAACATCTCTGTGCTTTGACCTTTTCAGATTACTGATTGATGATGAAGCGATACAGTAACTTTCTTCATAAGAACTCAAACAGTCTTCTGCCTTCTCTGTGCATGTAGAAAGCGATGCAACACACTTCCACTAAAGGTTAATACGAGGAGTTGACCTTTGAGGTCTTTGCTTGAAGCACATTATAATTCAATTACAGTGATTACACAAAAGAAAACAGGGAGATTCAAACCATTCTTCCTTCCACAAGGAAACAGGATCCACAAAAGTATGGATGAGCTAACAGTCGAATTAGTTACAATTTAATTCATGCTAGAAAAACAAATTATCGCCTTCGCCAAAAGAAGTACAACACAGAAATAATCTAGTTAACATAGACAAACATGTAGAAGCCCATTAGAGGAAACAATGAAGAGCAAATTAAATGATGTATGTTTGTAGCCAACCAGGAAGTAGCATCGCCATGGGGACTACTGAGAATTCACCTATGAGGTTTTTGAATTGGATTTTGGATCATGGCAGAAAATAAGTTCTGTGGCAAACACACGTTTCTGATACTTACAAGTTTTGTTCACCAGGACAATCTTCACAAATGAACGCCACTTTTATTGCGTTTAGCTAACGTTATGCTATAGCAAACTACTCCACAGTCGCAGGACTTCAGCGTCACAACCGTTATCTTCAGACGGTCTCCAACAAGCTAACCAGCAGTTTTGACAAACTAGCGAAACTGCAGCCTAATAAATATTTTTTTTTGCATAATATACAATCTACAAGAGCACTGAAAAACAGGAATAGAGGCTGTAAGGCGGACTAGTGAGAGAGTCTTTGTCTATGTCTTGCGTGATGGCGTTTATTATCCCCAACAATCACTATAGTCTCATTTAGCCACTAGTTAGCAACCACCTTTTAAAAACTTAAAAATTCACAAGTGGTGGTGCTAACTTATTTTATGTCGTACAACAAAATTCGAACATCAAGCATCTAACCACCAACCCATTTAAAATCCTCATTATGTTTGAGAGGATGGACCCTATGGTGCTAAAATGCTAACTCACTTCCTGGTTTAAGGATTAATTCCTAATGTGCCTTATTGCCAGACAGCAATGATTATAAACAGTTCAGTAAACAGTTACTAAAAATGAGTGATTTTCTTTTAATCTTGGGTATCTGCTGACACATAGTCTGATCCCATCCTTATATTTACCTAAATGTTGATGAAATATGTATAGAGTTAGTAGCTGTGGCTGACCTTATGTTTCAAGAGCTACTTGACCCAAAAACCGAAGGCCATACATTTCTGTGAAAAATATCCAATCTGAATCTCACTTCCTCCTTGCAGCACCACACGTATTCCTGTCCTGGATATAAATTGTGTAACTTTAACAGAGTCACAGTTAGTCACTGGCCACGCTGTAAAGAAAAAAATGCTGAGTCGTCAAGTGAAGCCAAGCTAGTTACTTCTTCTGTTTCACTCACCTGCTTCTTCTCTCCATCTTTGTCATCTACGTAAGACAACACAAAGTCTATCCTCCGAACTCCGTCCCTGAAGAAGACGGTGTCTTTGTTCGGCTGCAGCTTGTCTGTCTGAAGGAGAAACAAACAAATAAACAAACAAACGACTCCTTCAGTGTCTCAAAGAGCGGGAAGCGAAAGCAAACGCATACGCAATATTTGAACGACTAATACTGACACAGCAAGAAACAAAACTGTCATATTCCTGAACACATGAAGGGTTCAGACTGTAAAACTGGTAGATGTAAAGTATTATATGTATAGACAGAAGCACATTGTGTCCCAGAGTTACACATGTGATTGAGGTGACTGCAGGCGACTGATTCCAGTGAGTTCATGGTGCAAAAAGTATTTCAAGAGATCGTGTTTCCTTGGGAGAAAAGTTTAGAGCGAGGCCACAATGGCTGCAGAAAAACCACAAAAAACAGGAAGTTCTGGACACGGTACAATCACAGTCTGTCATTATACTAAAATAGATGGAGGAGGAGAAACATGCTCTACATTTTCTATACAAACTTCTGAATTCCTCGTTGTCTTAATTCCTTAACTGCAAGTTCTTAGATGTTTTTCTCAGTAATGTTAAATTGTTTCTGTTGACACTGATTAAATTTCCGGTCATTCGGGAAGAGCACTCTGACTGGAAATGATCAACATAGGAAAATAGATTAAAGGTCAAGTGACTTACAGTGTGTGATTTACTTTAATGAGCGTCTACAATATACAGTATGTGTGTTTATCTGTAGAGCTAAATACATCAATATGTATCTCATAATCTGAGGCAATATGTGAGCTCTCTCTTTAGTCAGGGTGTAAAGTTTACACTGAATGACAGGAACGTCCTGATAGGATCTCAAACACTAAGAATCGGGGCTAATCAAGGCATTTTTAACTGTTTAATGTCGGGTATTTAGCCTGATTGATCCTGTGTCAGCTGTCAAACAGGTGGTTTCACCGTGAAGCTTTAACTCATATGCAACCAATTCCTCTGAGACAGTCTGAGACCAGGCAAAGAGACCTATTCTGTTAAAAAAATTAAAGATAAAATAAAAAAAATAATCAATTAAAGGCCTTTTTATTTCCTAATGAAATTCACTTGCCAAGCTTTTACATTGGATTGATTTGAATTACTTCATTTACTTGAAGTGTTGCACTGTGCAGCTTTATATCTCAGTAAAATAAGAATCTGATCAGGTATTGATAGATATTTAATATTGACTGATTCATAACTAGAAAAACTTAAGTTGAAACTAATTAGTTGTAAAGCTGTGGAGATGTTTGGTTTCTCCAGAGACACAAGGTTTGTCTTAGCTACTCTGTCTTGTAAAGTCCAAAATAATCCAAGTATTGTTGCAGAAAAGTTTCTACTTCTTATGGCTAATCAGTGAAAAGCACTATTTATATCTGGTGCAATGCAGTGCTGGAAACACAAATACCACTGTGACCTCACAGTTTACTCTTATCACACATGTTGAATGACCCAATTATACCAGCTGTACACTGACATACATTTCTTATTATGAAATAACTTTGATGATGGAAAAGCAGAGGTATAATTTCAAACTTCATCAAAGTTTGAAATCAAAAGTATGCTTAAAAATGTTATTATGTGAGTTACTTTAACATCACAAAGAAATTGAAAGAAGTTTCTGATTTCTCCGAGTTGATATCTGTCATGTTATTGCCTGTTGGGTTAACAAACTAATGGTAAAGTACACTTACAGAGCTATATAAAGGGTTAAACTCAGTTGCTTACTGAACTCCACCCTCCTGTTTATCAGACCCTCACATCCGCTAACAGACCTTCTTTAACAGGGGCGTGAACGCTGCTCGTTACAGTGTTATTTAATCATGATTGACCTAACGAGCAGTGAAACAGAAAGTGTTCAGCACTAATCCATCCAGGCACTGAACCCTGGAGTCATACATCAGAATCATAATATAATCAGTGTTATGAATTAGGATGATAAAGCATCTGCTTGTGGGCTTCGCCGTGTCACTGTAAAGCCAACAGGCTGACAACAGGCTCCTGTCTGAGCAGCGACATTTTATTTCTGTCTGGCTGTGAGAGAAACGAGGAGCTCTGTGAGACTCAGAGGTCTTGTGACTCAGCGAGGAGAGTGGTGAGTCGGCAGGAGGTCAGCCAGCGAAGCCTACGAAATTACACCAACAAACAAACAATCTTGTATATGAGAATGACTAACAAAGGCTTTGGAAATATAACAAAAGAGACCTCTATAACACCTGATCAACATGTTTTATAAAGGGCAGACCTGAGAGACGCTGCTCAGCTTGTTATTGTTCTTATCGTTATTTTATGTAACTTGTTTTCTTTCATTTTTTTGTATTAGGTGTTAGTTTTGTATATTTATTTTTTATTACATTATTTAAATATTACTTTTGTGCCTTACAATAGCTCCTGATGACTCCAGGGTCATGTACTGGTGGTGAAAATGAGTCTTGATTGCAGATGTGCAATGAATGTTGAATTTAATCGCTAGAAAATGGGAAAATGAGAAGTTGGAGTTTGTCAAATAAAATAAATTCTAGTTTCCAGTTGTAAAAAAAATAAGACAGACAGCTAATTTTGAATTGTGACAGATGAAATTTTAAAAAGAAACAATCTCACCATGTTATAATTAAAGGGACAGTTCAGTATTTTCACACTTTTATGTTTTTGTACAAATAAAAACAACAAAACGTGTCGATAAGTGAGCTTTACAAGTGTTGGTATGCTGACGGAGCCATGCTAGCTGTTTCCCTCTGTTTCCAATCTTTAAGCTAAGCTAAGCTAACCAGCTGCTAGCTGTACCTTCATATTATCTACCAGACAAACAAAGAGTTGTGTCAATCATCTCCTCTAACTCTTGTCAAACATCGTCCTTAACACTTTGTGAGCGAATACATCAGAACTCACCTCTGTGTGTCCGGGCAGCGTCGATCTCTCTGATGAGTTGATGCCATTTCCACCATTTTCATCTGCAAAAGAAAAACATTGTTTTTATATTCAGTGGCAAGAAAAAAAGATGTGAACCCTTTAAAATATCCTAGTTTTCAGCATTAATTTGTGCAAAAATGGGATCTGATCTGCCCCAAGTATAGACAAACACAATGTGCTTAATCTAATACCACACAAACAAGTATAATCCTTTAATTATAATGTGTCTTTATTGATGATGGAAAAGGTAGCAAACCCGGAGTCAATGAAACAAGATTTGAGTAAGGTGTAGAGCTACTTTTTGAGTTTACTCTTCACAGGAATCATCTTCTAATGTGAACACCTTGCAGAAAAAAGGGATTTTTGATTTGCAGAAAATTCCTAGTTCAGGATACACCTGTCCTGTACCAATGTAGGCATTTAAAAGTTGAAAAAAACTAAAAAAAAAAGTTGACATTTGAGTCATCTGTTCCACCTTCCTGTTTACACGTACCCACACCCAGCAAAGGAAAAAATACCTAAAACAAATAAGAGTGCTGTTAGAATTTCAGTCTCGTTAGCCTGACAAGTAGACGGTACAGTATTAAAAACCTTTAGCAACAGAGTGGGAATTCTTCTCTACTTATCCCACCACATCCAGTCATTTAGCTAAGACAGATTAAGCTCTGTTTATATCCATGCAGGCTCCGTCGTGCAGGATAATAATAAGGTTCACTCATAACCAAACGATCCCTTTAAGAGCAATGAGCCGGCCGATAATCATCACGGCTGCACATGCATCTCAGACAAACTCGGTTTAACAAGGGCCCAATAAAACCCTACGGTCTCCTGGCAACATCAGCAGATGCACACTATAGCCATATTGGGGAGCAGTTAAGGGAGCAGAGAGAGAGATAACACACACACACTCCTCTTCATCCCTAATACAATGACACACAGCATTCCTGCAGTGCCTCCCTCTCCCTCCACGCTGGCAGAGGGAATGTGCTCATGTAGCATTGCTCCGCTCGCTGCCTGCTCCCCTATTATTCCTGGATAGTGGGAGAGCAGCACTTCCTGTGGGGGAGGCTGGCTGGAACGTGCAAGGAGCAGGATCAGTGAGGAGGGAGGGGGAGGGGCCCGGGGCCTGGCACTGCTGCTGGACCAGAAGTCTTACCTCCCATCTAAATGAAACACATTCGGCACACAAAGGACACAAAGATCTCCAGCCTCCTCTGATTAGACGCAGTAACGTGACGGACAGCAGCGTGAGCCAATGAGAGCGGGCCTGTGGTGTCTGCATGTGGAAGCTCAATGATAGGGCTGCAGACTCACTGGGAAGGAATGGAAACATGCCATCAGTCAGACCTTAGGAATCCCTGAGGTGCACAAAGGACACATTTCCCCAGAAGGCTCGTGGGAAGCATCATGGACTCTGCAGCTTCTAATCTCAGAAGCAGCTTTTTTTCTTCCCTTCTTTGTCTGACTTTTTTGGTCTCACTCCAGCTGAGCACAGCCAGTTATCAGAGCCTGCTTGAGCAAACAGAAGCAGAGGGCCGGCAGTGTGTTACTTCAACTTCCACAGAGAGACAAATACATGAAGAAGGGAGCGATACGCAGAGAGTAACCTGAGTTTTATAGACCAGCAACACAGATACAGTGGCTGGCTCACATGGAAATAAACATTCAAAACACCGACTGTATATTCAAATCATACAGTTATAAATTCATGGAAGATTACCTCGGCAAATGTTGCTTTTTGAGGGTGCAAATAAACCAGATTACAGTGTTTACTGACACGTTTTCAACCCGAGCAACCTGATTATCCTTCAGCTGCTGAATATTTACAGTAACTGGGATCAAGAACACCAGAAGAATACCACTTTACTGAAAAGACACGCCAGAAACCTCTGGTGGGCTCCAACTCAAACGGACACTTTTAACCACTAATATACTAGTGTCCCAAATAGTCAGTGACAGAAATCCATAAAGTGTAATATATACTTTCTGTGTCTGTGTGCTATCCTTGAGGGTCCACATAGACCCCTATGCAGAGAGACAGGTCTATCTGCAGGCCTTACAGGCTACAAGAAACACCTCCTAAAGATAACTTTCAGGATCAATGTAGTATTTTAACCCAAACTATGATCTTACCTAAAACCTAACCAAGTAACCGAGCGTGCAGACATGTGCAGCCCACTGCTCCTTGCATGGTGTGTTCACTTGTGTGTAAATAAGGATGCAGAGGATGAATTTCTCCATTGTGGGATTTATAAAGTAATCAATCTTAATCTTAAGTAGTTTTTGCAGACACAAAGTATTTGCTTACTTACTGAATTATTAAACCTTTGTGCAAGAATAATACATGTTTTTTAGTCTTTAATACAGTTACACTCAGCTGTCCGCAACTGGGATCTAATTATGTCAGTTTTTCAGGTGCATGCAACATTGGTGACAGAATTTTATGATAATTTAAATCAGTCTGTTTGTTTTGTTCCCATTTTACTTCAATAACAGTGAGCCGATTAGACTAAAAACTTCATGATATTAGATAAAACACGTTTTCCTCTGGGGACGTAACAGAGCTCCTGTTTGTTGTTTTCAGTATTCATGCTCACGTATTTACAACTAAATATCCGTCTGTGTAATATGTAGTTGAAATGATGCTGCACATGCTGAAAACAACAAACAAAGAAGCTCTTCTTCTTGCTGCCATGAGGTCGCCATGTCCTTTCCATTTTTTACAGCCGTTACCACCGACAACTGGAATGACGTGTGGATCAGTAAATGTGCGTGACTGCAGCTGTGCGGGACATGGGAAGTGTGTCTGAGCCTTGATGTCAAAGCCCTTACTCTATGAGTAGCATGATGAGTCGTACGTTTCTCTTTACTTTCGATCTGATGTCTTACTGTGGGATTTTGAGACATTTCAAATATTTATGTACGGATTCTAAATCCTAATATCTTATTAATGTAACAGGTAGTGATTCAGCAGAGGCGTTTGGAAGAGAAAAACCTTTACAGTTGGTTGATAAAAATCATAGCAAAGAAAAACTCCAAAAACATTTTGTTTAGCACCTGTGTTGGCAGTTACAGGTGCTAATTTAGCACTTCTTAGCACACTTTAATTTGGCATTTCGTGATTTGTAGGACAACAAGTGCCTGAAGACGACCGTCTCCCTGTACAGGTCGAGCAGCACTTTCAGGTCAGACCCGTAGAGAAATATGTCTCTAAGACAACAGGACTATAATTGCTGCTTCACCTTAATTAGCCAGAGCGCTGAAATCCAATAAAGAGTAATCAGATTTATGGTCACACAATCCTCTTCCACTCTGAATAATTAAAGAAATCAGTGGCCTACAGTATTTCAGATGAGGGTTGTGTCAATATATCAGCCCAGAGAGCCATTTACTGATCATGACGAGAGAAATAAAACTGTGCATTCTCTCTCCCCGAGCAAGTAAATCCAATGTCCCCCAGAGAATTACGCCGAAACCTAATTCTCTACAACCTGATGAAGTTTCCACTCCCGGTGACGTAAAACCCGCCTCTGATTTCATGCGTAGCCCCCAGATAAGACTCCACAGTTTAATTTTACATACCGGCCTGTGAAACGGAGAGCGGCCCCCTTCAGTGTATCCCAAAGTGACTCATCAAAACAAATGTTATGAAAACCTGCTTCTCGCAATCGGAACTGACATCCAGGGTCTAGTATTTGTCTGTGAGATGATATCTCAGCCACCCACACACACGCCCCTCTTACCAACACACACACACACACACAAGCACAAATGCACTCAATGCATATTTTCTAATATCAAGAAGTCATAAACTCGCCACCTATAGCTCTAACACTCGACTGGTTGAAAGCATTTGTACATCAGCAGGTGGAAGTAGTTTAATCAGTTACAGTTCGGATGTTTACTTTAGTATTTCCACTTTTTCCTACTTCAAATTTTATATCTCCGCTACATTAAAGACGTTTTTTATGATATGTATAGTAAATATTTAGTTTGAAGATTAAAATGTACATATAAAAATGACAAAATATGATGCAGTTCAAAACAAAAATGGCTGACATAGCACTCTGGTGGCTCTTTCTGTCGCCCAATGGGTGCTTTTACTTTTTGTTATCCTGCTAATAATTGTATATTTTACTTGAATACCACTGAATCTTTGTAATTTGTAGCTGAGTATTTGTGCTGTGTTGTATTGTTGCTACTTTAAAAAAAAAAAATCAATACTTCTTCTAATTGAGCACATTATGACTGAGTAACTTTTGCCATAGTGGTTTATCTGCAGAGGCCTTTGGTTTTATATTTGCCTCTATCTTTGTATTGAGTGTTTAATCCCTTGACACGTCTGATTTGAAAGATGATTACAATGCATTTACTTTGAATGAAACATTTGAAAAAATGTTGTTATTTTGTGTTCGATTTGCTCAGAGCTTTGTAATATTCATCTATCTTTGCTCACAAAATTGTAGCCTTTTTTCCCCTCAGGTGTCAACAACACACCAAACCGATCAGTAACTGTTTATGAATTCTTTATGGGCTGCAGAGTCGATAGCATTTCCATTCAGTGTTGTTTTTCCCATCCATCCAAAGATGCACTTCATGGCTTCATCCATCGATCGGCTGTAACTAAATATCTTGTAAACAGGCTTAGTGTTTGATCTTTTTACTTTAGATATTTCTAGTTGTCAGTGTTTCGGTTCATTTTGTAAAAGATACATTTAATGAAATCTTTAGATCAAGAGGTTGAAAATGAAACACTAAAGTACAGTTAACGTTTGTACTAACTTTGTCATTTGCAAGTGCCTTCCTCAGTGTTAATTGCAACACCCTCAGGTGTTTTGTTGACACGTTTCGCGGCTTTAGGTTACAGAGCGGGGCGTTCTAAAAATAGCAACATGTCATATATACACGTACGGTTTGGGTGTAAAAAAGCTGCAGTTTCTGTGAATTTAGGCTATAAAACCACTGATCTAGGTTTAGGGCAAAAAACTGGGTTTGCCTGGTAGAGCGTTATAAAAGACAGTTTAGACAGTAAACAAATGTACGTACATGTTGGCAGTGAGGTAGTTATGAGGGTGTAAAGCTAAAAAGTCGTCTTTTGTTTTCATATGTGAAATTATCACTTTTCATAGAAGCAGGTGACAGTTGTTGGTATCGGCTGAGGAAATTCATCATGCATCCCTAAAGTGATATATGATGTAATATAGTTCTTATTCCAGGAAGCTAATTGAGTAACTGTTTGTGGATAATAAAAAAAAAACAGACAGGGCAAATTAATGAAATGTCATACCTCACAGATCACAGTGCTCTAACACACTGATGAAACATTTTATGACATAAAGCTTTCCTGCTCATTGATTTGCAAAATTACCCACATTGGCATAATGCAACCAGAGATATTACAGAGAGAAATATCACAGTATAAACAGTTCAGCTAATTATCCGGTGGTTGACAAACGTGAACCTCCTCATGTTACACTTTGCCAATGAGCCCCGGCATAATTGACCTTATTTCCCTGTGCACATGCGTCTCTACACTATATGCATGTATACTGTATCTGCAGTATACATGACTGCATGCATCAGTGCAGATTTGACACTCCAGCCATGAACACAGCACACTTAACTGCCAGGAGCTCTGCAGATACAATCACAAGCTGAGATGGAGGCTGAAAGAGCAGACAGACACACGGACATCTGGGCCTGATTAGCAGACAAACCGGAAAAGCAGAATTTACAGATCAGAAGCAGAAATATGGTCGTTTATAAGGAGAGTTCGGAGAGAGAAAAGAGAAAGAGTAGATGATGGCAGATGATGAGAGGACGGTCGGACAGACAGGCAGGCGTCACATAAAGCCTCTGATCTGCCCGTACCTGAGTGCAGGTTTATCCTGAATGCGGTCAGCACAGCAGGACCATCTTTAAAGGACAGACAGACACAGGTTAGTGTTAAACTGTAGGTTAGGAGAGGTGAATATGCTGGCAAACAAAGTGCAGAAACAGTCTCATTTACTGCAAAATCCATCAAAGACTCTCACGGTGTGTAAAGCAGTGCCCTGGGCCTACTTACTCTGAGCGCTGCAGAGAAAATCAACAAAATAAAAGCTCAGCAGAACATTTTGTCTCTTGTGGGAAGCCAAACCAGGGCTTCCATCAGCATCCAAACAAGCAGATAATAACCTGAAAATAACGCTGTGTACATTTGATTCAATAACAAACTAAATTGTTTTTTTTACTATGACTCAAGCAGGATTTGTGGGTGTCTACTGTCTGAAAAAAGCACCGTTAACGGCTCTTGTGTAGCTCTCCCACGAGGCTGGCACTCAGCTCGACCGCCCTGCTTACTCCTCTCCAACACACACACCTCGGATCATCGCTTTGCTTTGCACTTCAACAAGTGCAGACCGACTAACCACAGCTCCGGATTATGACGGCATGAACCTTTTCTCAAGGGAAGTGAGACGAACGAGTCACAGATTGCCGTACAACTTCCCTCTAAACAGGAGTTTTAGTGCTACATGGAGTGTGATTAGATCTACATGAAATATTGATGTGATACAGGTTGGAGCTTTAAAAGGGTCACAGTGAAAGTCATCCACTGTACAGCAGGCAAGTCTTGAGTAAAAGGGTGAGTTAGGTAAAATGTGGCAGGCACTCGCATATGACACTGTAAAGCACGAGACGGTTATATTAATTTCATGTTAGTAAACTGGATTCTGGCCTCGCAGAGACGTGGTGTGCACCATGATACAGTGAAACCACAACATCCTGAGCTCTGACTACGTCTAGGTCTTTTCTGACAAGACATCCTCTCTATCTCTCTCCCCACGCTTCCTGTCAAGTCTGCCAACTATATACAAAAAGGGAAAATTCATAAAGTACTCCAGTCGAACATGGACTTCGCTATTAAGAGTCTGAGAGGCGCATTAAACCAGCTGTATTTACAGTGTGTCCAACTCCACTTCTGCTTGTTAAATTGTGCATGACTGTCATCTTACATTTCCTTCAAAATCCAGGTATACCTGCACCTGGTGCATGGCTATTTAACTGGCGGATTCAGCAAATTAGTGGTTTTCTGCTGCCACCGTCTTCTAATCAACTACATTTGACTGCAGATGAGAAATGCTTCGATTTACCTGAGGAGAAGCCCTGCTGCACATCTGTTTGTACCAAGCAGTGTGTGCATGTAGAGGACCTAAATAATGAATAATGTGCCCTTTCAGCAGCAATCATATAATGCACCATTGACTTTAGACCGTGTTTTTGTTAGTCGACTTCTGCTCCCTCAAGATAACACTGCACACAAATGCACCTGAGCACACCTCACTTCTTTGTGTAAATGACCACTGCGTCAGTCCGAAACTAGCAATGTTGCGATGCACTATGTGCACTTTGCATCCACTGTATGAAAGGGTCCAAAGGGTGCCAACATGAGTCCTGAAAATAATGGAATCTTGTTTGGTCAAAACAAAAGTTGCAACAAGTTTCAGAGTTCAGTCTTGATCTTAGAACTAAGAAGTTGGCAACCATCTCAGGTCGGGGTCTAATTAGTAGCCATTAAGGGGCTTTCAATCACATCACATTAGCTTCCTCTGGTCATGGAACTGTAAATGTTCACATTTTTCTGAACACTTTAAGGGCTTTTCGTCCATCTTGGCTCAAAGAAACTTAAAGTGAAATGCAACTTTCAACGGTGCAAACTCATCTGGTGATGAGGATCATGTGAAAAGCTACTAAATGTAGGTTAGAGGGTCAAATAATTAAAAAAAATAATACCAACTTATGGCACATACCAACAACTATAAATCATGAATAGTAGAAGAGAAAACATCGATAAAGGAACGAAAACATCCTGTTTTCCTTTTAGCAAACAGAGTTTGCAGTTGTGTTTTTGTTTTTGCATCAGACTTATATTGTTGTGAGAAAAGATTTTCATTCTTATCATCAGGATATTGTATTCACAATGGGGAGATTTCCTGAGATCCTAAGAAGTGAAACAACACTCTTATACATGAGGTCGTGCGGAGGGTAGAGGGGGGTTTTATTTTTAATAAGATATAAAATAAAACACCACGTTCGATGTCTCTGATAGTCTGCTCAGGGAGGCCTATTTGGGGAAAATAAATACTTTTTCACACAGGTTAGGACAAAGAGTAACGCTGTCTTGCATGATAACCAACCTTTGAACCAGTTATTTGGTTTTCATATAATTTGCGTGAGATGACAACAGGGTAACAAAGAATGCTTGTTCCTGTGCTATCGGTTGTCCTATAATAAGATTAGGTGACCTTTATTAAGAGATAGTGTACTATATGACAAATATTATTTCCATGGCGCCGCTGTTCTACAAACAGCCCCATGCATAAAACATGCTTTGGCCTAGAGAGTGTTTGTTTTCCCTCCTCTGAGTGTGTCGTGTTCATGCACACAGAGGGAAACAGGCCGCGGCAGAGGGGCGGCCTGTGAAAGCCTTGTTCTAAACTTAGACCTCAATATTTCAGAATCAAGATCAGAATCAGCTTCGTCGGCCAAGAATGTGTGCAACAAACAAGGAATTTGACTCTGGTTTTACAAATCTCTCAGAGGTACTTAAATAGAAAAAAAGAGTTAAACACAGAATAAACGGATTAGTAAGTTAAGGGGAAACGTGCACAAACAATGACCTATTAACTACTGTAGTTAAGTATAATTTGATGTACTTGTACTTGTGAGTATTTCCATTTTATGTAACTTTATACTTCAACTCCCCCACATTTTGAGGCAAATATTGTACTTTTTACTCCAATACATTTAGCCAACAGCTTTAGTTACTTTTCAGGTCATGAGTACTATTACTTCTGATACTTTAAGTACATTTTGATGCTGATACTTTTGCACTTTTACTTAAGTTTTGCATGCAGGACTTTTACTTGTAGTGGAGTAATTCTGCAGTGTAGTAATAGTACTTTTACTTCAGTAAGGGATCTGTATACTTTTTCCACCACTGCAAAAATGTATATACTTTATAGAAAAAGTGACAAAATGCACAATATATATTTATAGTGGATGGTTGGTCTGGTGTATTTATGATGAGTGAACTTTTGGATCACTGTTTACTTTAATCTGAAAAAAAAATTATGATTAAAAAATTGCCAACACAACACACTTTGTTGGTTGCTCTCCAAGTCTTATTCAGTATCAAGCCTCCATCAAAGGGGGTAATGCAATTACAAGCCCCGTTTCCATAGCGACTCCTTGGCTCTGTTGGAAGATGACTTCATCTACCACGGCTGCAGAGCGCAGACTGAGATAACCTTAAATGGAAGCAAATCCCTTAAAAACATGAGTAATTACTTTAAAAAGCCATGAAAGTCATTTGATAAGAATTGCCGGACTGTTCCTGATCGATGACAAGAGAGATGCCACAGAGAGCAATTAAAAAAGATTATCTTAATGAAGATGGCACCACTTAACTGCTGCGTGACTGCGTATGATGTAACAGTAAATGTGCTGTTCATGCAGTAGTCAGTCTATAAATCAGTGTTTGTGCAGCTGTGAATGAGGTTATCCACTTCAAACACGTATATATAACAAGGTGAGGACAGTCCTCTTCCTCTGCTGTTTCCTGGCTCGCATGTGGCCGAGGGTCGGCCGTGATAACAGCCTGAACAAAGCGTCTGCAGAACAACAGTGGTCTATTAACCTGCAGCTCGCTGGAGATAAACAGACACGTGTCGCTGTTTATAGCTGATTAACACATTAAAGAGTGCAAACAGAAAAGGTCTGATTGGGATTTCATTATATTCACTCAACACATGTTGGTCCCATGTGAGTGCGGGGGAATAAATCACTGTTATTTTTTATTTACCTCTAATGCTCTTTCAGTGATGCAGTGTTATGAGTGCTGCAGTTGCAGACTTTTTGTTTTTCCAACATAATGTGGCTGCAGATTTAAACCCTTTTTTTTGGACTATTTTGTCCTTTTTTATTTTTTTACACAACCTCACATATATGCCCTGATAATTATTTATTTCACTTTGACTTACTGGATCAACATTTTGAACCCAAAAAATCAAACATCAAAAATCGATCATGCTCAACAAAGAATTTTAAAGCTGCAAATGTGAGCACAGGTTACAAATATAACATATAAGAGGTCAAATGAGGACAACATCTAGATCTATATTTCTATACTAAATATGTTTGACCTTATCTCCGGTTTTACTTTGTATATCATCTCATGACATCATAAAGTCGTGTGATTTGATCATGCTAACTCCAGAGGGTTGATATCAGTTAATCTGACACATTTTTATCATGTTAAAAATATAAAAAGACCTTTGAATTTTCTATTTTTCTTATGTTCTAAATTGAATTTCTAAATGAAGTCATCAAGCGTACAGAAGAAGCAGTTCAAGTGGCTGTTTACAGTCATAAGTACCACATGTAAGGACAAGGATACTTCACAGTTTCAGTCCCATTCAAGCACTTTTCAAGTAGTTTCTATCTCTTCCAGCACCTTGCAGCTGTGGTTCATACAAATAATAAACTCAGTGGTGTAAAAGTAAAAAAAAAAAGTACTTTTTAGTATGCCTCAGCACAGTTTTATTATATCATCAGTCTCGTATTTTGTGTGAAAGGCTAAAGCAATTAGGCTGTCTCCATCTTTATTTATTTATTTATTTATCAAAAAAGCGTATTAGTTCAGCCACTGAAATTACAGTTTAAAGCCATCTGAGGCCCAAAATTCGTATGAACCCTGTGAGTCATCACTTAAACGATTATGTCACAGCTCTGCTATATATAGGTAGAAAGTGCTGTGACAGTTGTTCTTCTGGCTGCAGTGACGGTGCAGAGACGTAGACAGGGAAATCAATGCAGACGGGACTTTCATTAGTGAGGAATTAAAGATACAGGCAGAGTCTCAGACAGAGAGCCAATACAGTTACATCCAGACAGACAGGAAGAGAAAAAAAGTGTTCTTTTATAAAAACACGCTTTAGTTGTGACCTAAAATAATTAGTACGAATTGTATTTATTGTATCAAATGCTCATGAAATTCAAAGATGCACTTAAAAATGAGCATTTGGAGGTTTCTTTAATTCATTAAGTTGTTTAGTGATTCTACAAAAACCAGTTTAATTACAGGAATAAATGCAATCTTCAGTCGCTGATTCTCAGAGCCGTCTTTTTTAAAGAATACAGCACTGTTCTTATCAGAAGAGCAGCAGACTTTTCCAGTGCATGGGGTCAACAGATACGCTCAGTAAAACACATCATTCACTCACTATATGTCAGAGTATCCACCATTAGTGAACCTGCCAGTTTCTGTTGAAAGCCATAATGTCTCCTTACCTATATGTGACATGTTACTGTATTTCTAGAGACATCGGTGCTTCAGCTGCTGTAGATTTTAATATAACACTACACATCTGATTATGGAGTTTAAATGAGGGTTAAAACTAGTTCCTGAGATAAGTGAAATGTGGATTATAAACAGGGATTCAGGACATTACATCAGTGTCAAAGCCGTTACTTTATTGCTGCACGTCAGACCAATCTGCTTCTTGAAAAACAAGAGTAAAACAAGTATTTAGATTCATGTATTGCAACCAGTCTGTATTTCTTCCTGTTTAACAGTTAATGTTCTTTCTCAAACAAAGAACAGGGGTGAGGCTAATAGGCAAAGTAATCCATTGCAGCATAATTTTTCCCACCATCCGGCTAACATAAAATTGCTTGGAAAACAGCGATATGGCACTAAACTTGATGAACTTATTGTTTCACACAGTTAACTCACAGACTGTATATGAATTAGCATTAATTATATATACAGTAATGTTGACAAGTTTGCAGGATGATGCGTGACTTGAACAACTAATATGGTAAATTTCCAGTCTTTCTTCAGCTTTGAGCACATTTTAAGTCATTTGTCTAAAAATGTTTGGCAAACAGTGTGGCTCATCAGAATATGAAATGTTCATAAAAAATAGCAAAATACACTGGAGGGGTTTTTTAAATGGTAGATCAATTAGTCTTTTACCACAACAGGCCATAAGTGGCCTTTGAAAACACTCCCTTTCCTTTCCATCTCCACTGTCTTTCGACATATAGGTCGGCGGTAAGTCTCTGTTTTCCCTGTTTGGTAGATTAGTTGCCCCAGAGCTCCATTAAAACAATGTTGTTTTGCTGTGGGAGACGTAATGCAGGACTTAAAAGACCGCAGTCCTCATGTATTATGACATATGGAGCTCCATTACAGTGGAAAACTATTTATCTTAACTCATTCTGTGTCCCAAGACATGAAAACATGTCATATATAATGGCTAATTCAATCAACACTAATGGCTAAAAGCAACTCTACGATCCGGAGAAAGTGTCCAGACTTTAACCTCCAGATGGGCTCTGGTGTCTGAACCTGACTGAGAGCGGCTCGCTGTTTAGTGAAGAGTCGCTGGAGTCTGACTATCTCTGAGTAAGCAATCTAATTAGGCATGGACACACACACTAAGGCCGACAGAAAGCAGAAAGGAGGAAAAACGGATTTGTTTACTCACATGCTTCAGTTCTGTCTATACTAAATTTAATTTACAAAGGAAAAAGATGCTTCTTTCTGCTTCAAATTCTGCTGAGATTTTACACCGATAGGTATGATTTCAATTAACCCACATCCGACACATCTGCCTGAATTCTGTCCCAGAGACAGACCTGCCAGTTTTAAGGGACATTCCTGCAAAGCAAAGCTGAAGTCTGTCTGCTGCCTCCTGGCTTGTCATGAGATCATCGCTAACTTGCTGTAAAATATCTAACACAGCAGCCAGAATGAGCGCTTTGTTGTGCACATTTTTTTTTTTCCACTGGTGGGTTTTTCCTTCCACTACAGAGTAATTACTGGGGTTTGACATGTGTGACCTCCTGACTGAGATGCCTCTAATTAATCTTCCCGATCACTTCCTCCGGCTGCTCGTGTGTTATGTAATTGCGCAGCAGCAGCCTCAGTGCTGGGAACTGACAGTAGTGAAAGTAATAAACATACCTTGATAAAGGTGATAGAGTTAAGATGGATTTCTATAATGGCTTTGAAGATGCACATTATCTATAGCTTTAACATGACATATAGGCATCAGACCAAAACAAACATTTCCGCCGATAGGATGATGCACAAACTGCTGACGAAACGGCTGCAAAAAATATGTCTGTGGTGTTGAGGTGAGGAAGTGGACTCCTCTGTGATTCAATCAGTAAAGTTGTTACGGAGTTTAACCAACAGTCTGTAATTTATACGTATTCATTTATGTTCATGCATTTACCAGTGTAAGAAAGAGTACGCTTTGTGTATTTATATGCCCTCAGTTGGCTTTAACTGCTGTACAGTTGCACAATGTATTTACTTTCACATGATCCCTGTAGACAGAGATTACATTATTTGCTTGTTTTGCAACTTGTGAATTAGGTCAGATTTGCCCTGGTTGGAGTCAGGACTATCTGTAGGACAGCAACAGCTTATTAAAACCTGTTTAGGTAGGATGACTTTTAGTGTTAAGTTGGAAAATATCACAACTAATTCCACTATAAAATGTGAATATATTCAAAATTAGTTGAAAAATATCGGCATATTAGATTTCGAATATTGAATATCGTGCATCCCTAGACAGGCTGCTCTTCAAAAGTTTATTTTAATAGGATTGTCAGTTCTGGGGGATAAGGATTACTACAGCATGTACTGTGCTGTCCTCCAGAGTAGCTATAATACAACCTATATGACAATATGACATATTTGACACGGCATACAAACCCCGCGTGACCCCAAGTTACAGGATAGAGAGTGCATCTTTATTTAATTACCTCCAGTCTGTGAATCCGTCGCGCTCTGCAGCTCGATTAAAGTTTCATCCTTCGCCTTCCCCGTTATTCGCCTCATAGCGGCCGGCGGTGTTATTCTAACGGCTTCACCTTCTCAGCGGAGCGGGGAGAGGCAGGGAGAGATGCCGCTGCGCGCGAGGAAGAGTCCACCATGCAGGCGAGGGCCGATCACACACCGAAATCAAAGAGTCCGGATCAGATCAATGGTTGGGAAATGGTTCATATTTACATTATGACCGATCCTCACTGAAACTGTACCCTGCTGGGCTGCTTGGTGCTACCCGAGATCACCAGGCACACATAAAGGGGAGTGGCACGGCGTTTTTTTTTTT
>CAFUXE010003152.1:93858-104897 GCA_903364295.1 Serranus cabrilla | reverse complement strand
AAAAAAAGACTGATGTTTGTGTTTAAAAGATGCTGAAAAGTTTTGCCTTAAAAATCACATAAAAAATAACGTTTCTCTCTCATACAAGAGGAGCCTCATTAAAACATAATAACACACATGATTCAGCGTCCTCTTCAGCCACAATCACAAATGTTTTTTATCGTCCGTATCTAAACTCCACATGGCTGAAAAGATGCTCGGTCTGCTGCTGCAAAATGATTTGATTTCTCAAAGGAATGCTAAAAATCCCAACATCCACAAACTCCACAGCCGTAACCCACCAGAGGTAACGTATGAAAGACTATTTCGGCAGCGTAATAACAGATAACTAATGTTGGCTGTGCGGCGCAGAGTGACCACAAGTCGACCAAACAGGAAACGACAACGCTCCTCACAGCCACCTCTGCAGCTCACAGGGGTCGAGTGCAGACTGTTTTTTCAGTCCCTTTGAGCAAGAACTCCAAACACATTGTATATGTTAAACAGCACCTCAAACCACCTTGACACATCTCCTGCCCAGCGTCTGGTTCGACTTTAGAGTGCCAACAGAGGATCGGATCGGCTGTTTTTCATGAGGTTTTTTTTGGAAACCACACTTTGCTGCATTGATCCATTTCAAAGCGGGATGATTTAAGAGGTGAAACAATGACAGAAAACTCAGTGGGGAAGTTAACAAGCAGCAAAAACATGTGCAGATGTGTGGGTAAAATATCTACGCTCTAATTACTCTGCCATCCAGTTATGAGATGCAGACTGTACAACAGTGCAGGAGCAAGAAGAGATATTATTCCTTTAGTATTTTAAACAGTCAGTCAGTCAGCACAGGTGACCTGCAGGTGAAGGTTTGGATTCCTATTGCCTTTAAATGACCATATTTCAATCTAAATAATTGAAATATTACTATAACTATAATATACTGGAATGCAAAATACTAAGAAAATCTTAAATTATTTGTCAGCATCTAATGTTTCTCCTCAATCCACACTTAGATGAGATATTTTGTAATTAGTATGGAGAGCAAAAAGCTGCAGAGATGCTTAATAAGATAAGATAAGATAAGATAAGATAAGATAAGATAAGATAAGATAAGATAGTTAAGATAAAATCAGCGAATCTCACTTTAGAACAAAAGAACCAACACAAAAATAAGAAACCTCATCAGAGCTCAAGAGATTTATCAAAGTTTGATCTCTAAAATGTCAATGTTGCAAAATTTCCGCGCTGCCGTGATCGTGACTGGTTTAAAGATGTAAAAACAAGCCAACAATCCGAATGTGTGCAGGCGAATCTACATCCACATCAAGGCGGGGGCAGAAAGTGGAGGTCCAACAGCTCCTTCCCTACTCCTACCACACTACTTCTGGCTCCGCCGCTCGAAATCTGACTACATTTTGATCTCAACTTCACACCTGTAAAATGTCATGACGGCATCTTGCACGGTTGTGTATATTGCAAACCTGTCCACAGACAGACAGTCTCACATTTAAACACATGGTAAAGGGCTTAAAAACGCATCTGTGCTAGTTCCTACTGCACACACACACACACAATACATAAAAACAAGCAGTGGAAAATATTGTGGTAAACTGAATAAAACTGAAACAATATGTCTGGTCATAAAAATGAACAGAAATGTAATTTACATCAACTCTGGTGAAACATGAAAATCTATCAAATGCATGGAATAAATTGGAAGGACAGGATTGAAATATTGCAGTCAATCAAAAAACAGCTGTGGTCAGGATGAAAACTGTGGTCATTAAAGATTTCTCAAGCTGATTCCCAAATGAAATGATTTAAACATTATGGCCTCTCCTACACAGCTCTGCAGCCACTCATGTTGTAGCTAAACACTTATATTATAGCCTGACAAAACAAACTAAAACAAATTAAACAAGAAAAGACATTTAACCAGCAAATAAAAACAAATGAAAAACTATTCTAACTTTTGTTGCAATGCTCCGATGGGCTGATACATTCATGCTGTGCACAACACGTGATGGGAAATGACGACTGTTTGACCAGCAGGCAGGTCGTGACACATGCAGGACAAACTCTGATCAAAAGCTACAAAGAAAACTCCAGGAGCCCCCGGAAAACAAACACATTTGGACATTTACATTCAGGGATTTCCTAACAGGCGCACCAGACTCAGGGGGCCCCTAAGCCCAGGCCTCAGAGTGAGACGCTGTCATTAACGTGGCATTTCTTTCAAAGGGTTAAGCCCTTTCTGTCAATGACAGAGCCAGAAAAAGCCCAAAAACTGAACGAATAACTATGAAAAAGTAACCAGAGTGCCTAATGCTGCCAACAAGAAGACAGGAAAGGATTCGATCAAACACCATCAGAAAACTCTCCTGATCACCGAAGATAACACGAAGAGAGCAACACACATGTAGTCACTGTGGCTCTCATCAGCTGCCACTCTCACTGCCTGCGCCGGGACACTGCAGGGCGGCTGCAGATTCACAAAATCAGATTATTGTCTCATTGTGTTTCTCATGTGAAAAACATTACTCAGTGCATCTGTGTACGTCTGTGTAATGGATAAGTGTGTGCTGTGGAGTGCGGTTCACACACACGCTGCACTGTTCTGTGACTGACGCTGTCGTGTCCCCAGGTGTCCCACATCCGTCCGACATTTTGAGATAATATCCCACATTTTGAAAGAACGGGGTCTAGCCGCTCGTAGATGATTCTCAGATGTGTGTGTGTGTGTGTGTGTTTTTAAAAAAATAATGAGCTGGTTCAAAGACAGTTGCCGGGCAGATAAGGAGACAGAAGTTGAAATAACTACAGGAAGTGTTAACAACACTGCAGCACTCCACAAACAGGAAAAACACATTAAAGCCTCTTTACAGCGTTTGGAAAACAACTATAAATGGCTGAAAGTTACTTCAGGTGTTACTACTCAAAAGCTCTAAATTTGACCTCTTGATCTTGATCTTTTTTTCTAGGGTTTGTGGAATTTTGCACAATTTTTATGGTTTTCAATAAAGACATATGCAATTTCACATCATTTAGGACCTTTTATATTTCTACATCTATGCACAAAAATATCTAAAAGCTACTGAGGAGCAGATAATAAATAATACTTGAAACAAAGACAAGACTACAGGGGACCTGCTACAACAGGGAGATCTGGGAAAAGTCATTTTGTTAGTTAGTTTAGGTTTTTTTATTATTATTTATTTGAATTACCAGAAACAGAAGTCCACATTTGGTGAGGTCAGGGTAACGGTCCACTGTTGGCATTATAGGAATGTGTGTGTGTGTGTGTGTGTGTGTGTGTGTGTGTACAGATTAAAGTCTCATAAAACTGCACATGAGACACACATAAACACCAGCCCCACAAAAAGCTGCTTTAAGGAATTTTGTTAATAAAAAAATCCTACATAACTGGCATTCAGCTAAAGAACTTCAAGGTTTCTGGAGGAAAAGTGGAGTTTCAGTCAGATTCCTCGTTCCTTTGTCCTCGGACAATGTTAGTGTTTGTCAGTCTATTAGCCTGAATGAAATACAGAAACCAGTAAGTGATCGGATTATTTATGAACTGGCAAACATTATCCCCAAAAAACATGCCATCAACTTAAAAGGGGGAACGGGATTTGAGCGTTGTTCCATTAGATTAGGGACACTGTTATTAGATTAAAGTGAAGAAAGTAGGTTAACACAAACCTTGACGGCAGAACAACCAAACAGATGGTACCAGTTTCTATAAATGCGCCCCAAAATAATTGGCACTTTGATGAAACAGAAGTTTTCACACAATAATCCTGATACTGTGACGAAAAGCAGGAAATCAAAGAATGCAAACATGCCGAAAAGTTATAAAAAAGTAAATAGGTGAAAAAAAGACTTGGTAATTAAGGCCGTTCCTGCTCAGGCTGCCGGGTTTTCCCGTGTAGGATCACTAAGTGCTGCGTGTTTTCTCACATACATTTTAACGCACACTTTCTGTGAGTCGGCATTTATGCTCTCAAGCTACCCCCTGCACCCTCTCCCTGCACGCCTCCTCTTTGGTTTATAAAACATCCATGGATGCAGACCGACTGACCACATGCAGCGTCGCTTTGCATTTTCCACAAAGCTTTCTGCAGCTTCCGGTACAAACGAACACGGCTCAAACTAAGATAAACATCGAATACTGTCAGATACTAAACAGTGACGCTGCATGAAGGATCAAACCTATTCGATAAAACTGTACAAATGGTCATTTGATTTTCAGAACCAGAATCGTTTTGGAATGTATTGGTGCAAAAGAACAAACGTATAAAATATAGATTCAAATTAAGGCAAGTACTTCAGCAGCTTAAATATGAAATATGAAGAATGTGCATGTGTTGTATTTCTACAGGGACTAAAAAAAACATGCAGCTTAAAAACGAGAAGTGTTCAAAAAAAAGAAAAAGAAAAGAAAAGCTCGGGAGTATGTTTTTTACATATATATATATATTTAATTTCTTTCTTCATTTTAAATTTTCTCTTCCGTTTTATTCTTAATGCTGTGAACACACATCCACTAGAATTTATCTCTGCACATTACTGCCTAGGAACTACATATTGTTGTACATAGTGGCCTATTTTTTTATATCATTGTTGTATTGTTTTCTCTGTCTGTTTCCGTCAGAGAGTGTTCAGTTTAAAAAATAAAAAGAAAGAAAAGAAAAGCTTGGTATTACGTTTCGTTTTTTAATTTTAAATCTTATTTTAAATTCTCTGTTCCTGTGATTCTTCACACTGTGAACCTACATTCACTATATTCACCTACCCACAACATTTTCTATCTGTTTCTCACCGACTGTTTCTGACAGAGTTAAAAAAAAAGAAAGAAAAGCATGAGCGTATGTTTAATTTTTTTATTTTTTATTTCTCATATTTGAAATACTCTTTGCTGTTTATTCTTAATACTGTGAACCTAGGACATACATATTGTTGTACATATATATTTTTAATATTTTGTATTATTATTATTATTATTATTGTTAGTAGTAGTAGTAATATTTTCTACCTCCTTCTCCCTGACTGTTTCTGACAGAGAGGGAAGTTAAAAAAAAGAAAAGAAAGAAAAGCGCAAGAGTATGTTTCAACCTCGGACTTACATATTGTTGTACCTATATTTTTTAATAGCAGCCTATTTTTAAAAATATTTTTATTGTAACATTTTCTCCCTCTTTCCCTGTCTGTTGTATCTGTTGTGTGTCTGTTGTATCTGTTGTGTGTCTGTTGTATCTGTTGTGTGTCTGTTGTATCTGTTGTGTGCCTGTTGTGTATCTTGCGGCTGCCTCAGTGAAGCTGTGAGTGTAAAGAGCTTAAAGAAAAGCTCTTTGTGTTCACAAGTTACCCACAAATAACAGCGCTGTGGAATTAAAGGTACCTTCATTAACTTTACATTTACCATTTATTTTAACTCTACTTTTGACCAAAGACGAGTCCGTTTATTATTCTCTAACCGCCTCTCATCGACTCACATCGGGCACTCGCTCTCTTAACCACCTTGGCTGTGAGGGCAGTAAAAATGTGTTGGCATCATCAGGGTAATGTGATTTGTTGCCACAAAGTTCTGCACTTTTCCTAGAGAAATGGCTCCAAACCCTGGCAGCCTCTCAGCAGCACTGCAGCCGTGTGGGTTCAGGGTCTGAGGGCAGCGTCTGTATTTGGTCCATGACATGATAATTAAGGGAAATCAAACTGTTTTATCAGACAAACAGTATCTCAGAGGATCAGCTCGGCTTTCACTGGTTACACTAAAGCACAACATCTGACTTGCATTGGATTAAGGGTCCCTCACTGCAATTTGTCTGTTCAAACACACACACACACTCTCTGGAGGGTTGTGTGTGTCGGGGAGTTAAACACACAGGGTTCCACTTTGAGTTGCTTCTGGCTTCACTTTCACAGGCCGACTTTTTCCCTTTGCTTTAAAGAAACGGTTGGCAGGACAACACACGCGGCCCGCAGTATTTCATCCTATAAGTATTGTGTTCCCCTCATAATAACGGGTACAAGCGTCTTTAAAAGCTGTGAAGGAAACGGAGAGGAATCAGTTTGAGTTAACAAGAACACACCTTTAATTTTAACTGCTTTTTTTAAACCGAAAAAAACTACAATTCTTTTTTTTATTCACAACTCTAATGGGACACAAAACAAAACTTTACTGAAGAAAAACTGAGAAATAATAATAATATTTATTCTACGTTCAAATGAAAAACCTTTTTCGTTTTTTCTCACGCAAAACTTACAAGTTTTATCACTTATTTTACGATGAAAATACTGGCTTTAGAATAAACTGTATTAATATGTAAATATATTATAAAACAAAGTTCACTGATGAAGATTAAACTTGGCACTTTTATCTCATGAGCAAGAATTATTTTTGGGATGCATTAAACATTTTAAAAAGTAAAGTACTGCAACCCTGAAGAACATAAATACAGAATTACATTAGATTTAATTTGGGTTTTATGGCCCTGAATCACGGATTGAAGCGCTTAAAAGTCTGTGTAGATACAATAAAAATACTGGAACATATAATAACTGTAATAAATGTAAATGTAGCTGTTTTTAAGAGGGAAAGCTGTGCAGTTTTCTGCCAAAGTTCCAAGTACGGAGAAAAAAGTACAGAGATAAATCCCAGCATGTGGGCTGACACGTCAATGTAGCATATGGACGGGTGAGAGCGTGCACCAGCGGGGGGCCCGTCTGCTGATGGAGCCATCTGCAGGGAGAAACTGTGGCGAGAGTGTTTGTGTTCAGGCTCGGAGGCTCGGAGGCTCGGAGGCTCCCCTGCAGTGTTTCCTGCCGCCTCACGGAGCTGAAGCCTGCAGGCCTGAGCAGCCCGACACACTGCAGCCAACCACCTGCACAACAGCAACATCTCTCAGTCCAATGTACTTCTAACTCCTCTGCAGGGTTAAATAATCCATGCATCTATATTTTCTATTGAGTTAACATTATCATGAATTTAATACTTTAACATTAATAAAACAAATATTTGTTTTGTATCATTAGATTTGATGTCCTGAATAACAACGTATTAAGATATTCTGATGAATTAACATCATATTATTCCTCACTGAAAACACAAAAGTGCTCTTGTTTTATTCTGTTTACTAATTAGGAAGTTTCTAAAAAAAAAAAAAGACCCAGAGGAGGTTTTCTCGTTAAGGTTTAGGTTTGGTTTGCGGTCACATCTGCAGTTTTAGGTTCAGATGTAAATTAGTCCCGTTTTCTTTTCGCCGCACCTCGTCTGCAGCTCGGCTGCAAACATGCGTTTCTTTGTAGCTCTTTTCTGTGCTGCAGTTAAAGCAAAGCATCTCAAATAAATAAATAAAATACGCTTTACCAAAAATCAAAAGCTTGCCCCCTGTGGTCTCCAAAGAAGTCTGAAAAAAGGTTTTATATCGCTCCTCGGTGAAAAACTGCAGCTGGATTCTGACGTTATGGTTTTACGATCAAAAAGCAAAAAAAAAATACTGAAATGCCCAAAGCCCTCGTGAAAAATCATCCACTTTTGATCCACATAGTCAACATGTTCCAGATATTTATGTATTGATAAGATAAACAAAGCTTTGTGAGCGGCTTGTTTGGTGAAAACAGCTGCTGGGAGCAGGTTAATAACAAGGCTGCAGTTTAATCAAACCGTAAACGTGCTGTAAAACCCAAACCACAAGCTAACAGGTTAAACGCTCCGCAGAGTCTCGTCCTTCCAAAGCTCGTTTACACATCTGCCTTTTGAGTTAATGCCAGTGACGTATAATGACTTATGAGAAAAAAACAAGCTAAATGAGTGTCTAGAACCGCTAACCTCACACTGCAAAGTTTACACACGTTGGACGACTCAAACGAGGTTTCCGTTCCTTAAAGAATTGCTTTGAATATCGTTGATATAATAGTTTCCAACATTGTTTGGGATTTTAGCAAACAACACAATGAAAAAAATCTCTCTGAAGAAATAAATCCAACTTCTTTAAAATCTCATTGGGTCAAAACTAAAACATCCGGCGAGGCTTTTTAACTCTTTAATATCCATTTATTTCTAGACTATTGTTTGCTTTGGAGTTATGGTGATATTTCTCATACTTGATCTGTTTAATGAAGACATAAGAACAGAAAAAGAAAAAACTATTTGCAAGGTCAGATTGGCAAAAACAAAATATACACAGATAGTGTAAAGATATGTGCCAGTAGAGAATTGTAACAATATAAAAATAAATTTGCACTTTCAGGTGTATTTTCTTTAATGTCTGAGTATTTTGTGCAGCTTAATCCAATAGTAATTACTTATATGATGGTTTAATTATGATTAATTCCCAACTTAAACTCAATCATTATCACTTTAAATACAAGTTTAAATGGTGTATGAAAACATTCTGACTTACTAGTATTATTTTTTAAACAACTGTTTATTATGTAACTTTATAGGTATTTTATATTGTGCGTACATATATTTTCCTCTAATTAAAATATAAATTAATTATATAATATGTGTTTTTATGCTGTGGTTAAAGTGTGGATAATCTTTCTGCTTCCTCTTTTTTGTTTAGACGGACCAGAGAAGTTTTATTCCCAGTTATCTGTTCAGTTTTCCAGCCTTAAAAAAAGATGAGAGACTCCTGGCAGATCTGCAGTAACGACGTCCGGAGGACAAATCACCCCGAAACGTTTTTACGTCTGTCACGACACATCTGGGGCCTTTCATCTGTTAGTGTTTCCACAGGTACACATAAAGTGTCCTAATCGGAAAAGTATTTGGGCAAAAGGAGTTTCCATGTGTAATTCCTTCACTTTCCCACACGGAAAACATGTTCCCATATAATTTGTACGCTTAACAAAAGTGTTCAAGCAGCACTGAAGATACCAGCTGACCTCAGGCGTCCTGATAACGACATGACGCGGGCTGTTTTTCTTTCTCACCACCCGAACTCACTCCACAGGGAGGCTCTGAGGCGGACACACTTTAAAAATAACAGTAATAAGACTATTTTCTATCACATCACCGTACACTGAAAGGTAATAATGGTGAAGTTTCCTGCAGTTTCAATACGTTTTCTATTCCGTTCCGTGTTTCAGTGTGAGAAGAAACATATAAACGGCTCCATGGCGAGAGTTCAGCGCCCAAAAAGAAATTACAACAACAGATCTGCTGTTTTGATTCCATTTCAAAGGCGTCACAGTCACTCATCTGATGCATTTATCATTTGTTCTGGACAACAAATCACTTGAAACGCAGCAGTGTGTGAGTCGGCCTTTCAACGCTTTCTGACTTTCCGACACGTGTTGCACAAGACTCCGATTGAAGACGCCCAATGGTTCCCTTTCATGGCGTAGATCATTAAAACTGCTCACAAATGTATCGTTTTATTTATTAAAAGGTGCTCAGTTATTTCATAAATCACTTGTTACTTTGGTTACATATTTTCCTGCTTGCCCGCGGTGCTTTTTGTCAGTCTTTGTCAGAAACATGGGCCGTACGGATGTCTGCTTTCTGATAAATAGAACGTGGCACTCGGCTTATTGTGCTTCAGTTACATTTAAAAACTGTCCAATAATCACGGGCCAGTTGACTCAGTAATCCGCCGAGCTTTATGTGAGCAGTTTCATGTGGGAACTATTTTCTTTTTAAGTAAAGAACATGTACTGCGGCTCATCCTGAGTAACTGGATCATGACGTTCCTGCTTCCTATGTATCAAGTAGAATGAGATAATTATATATTATATATGTCATACTTTCATTAAGTTTGAGAGAAGATAGACGTCCAAACAATACAGGAAAAATATAGATTTTTTTCTTATTTTGGGCTGAACTGTCCTTAGAACAAACTCCAACAGAAGGAAAAAGTGCATTTTTGGGGAGGCACTATTTTCAGCAGAGGACTAATACACATGTGGAGCTTTAGAGACTATTTGGGGAGTGTGTGTGATTCAGTCAAAATAAAGACAAGTGTGTGTGTGTGTGTTCATAGTAAGAAGGAGCAGCTCACTGATGTTTTTTAAGAACAGAGATGCAGCTGTGACTCCAGAAAAGTTTGGACATTATCTAAAACTTTATTAAAACAGAATGTGAGAAATCCTTCAAATCCTTCAAGGTATGTATCCAATTGAAAATTGTACAAGACATTTATTTAAACTCTTAAAAGAACAGAGGTTAACACATTTTTTAAAGTACTTTCTGTTGTGCTTTTGTCACAAGCTGCAGAAACTGGGCGATGTAACCTTGAATTGGGTCTCAAACATGTATTTTGAACTGAAATTGTTTTTAATGAAGTACTAAACTTTTTGGTTTGGAAACATACTCAGAATTCTGACTTGAATAAATTCAATATATCTTTTGTATTAATCTTTTCATTGTTTGCAACTGTAACTATTCCTTGTTTTTTTCCTGCTTGTTTATATGACAGTTTTTGTTTTTTAAATGGTTGAAATAACATTTAAAATTCAAATTTAAATGATTTCTGTTTTACAGTGTTAGTTCATCGCTAATATTCATATGTAAAGAGAGATACATCAGATAAACAAGGCATAATCTGCAAAAACAATTAAGTATTAATAAGCATATTTTCCATTAATAAAGTATTTACATGCATTGTGTTGACGGTGTGGTCCTCTCTAGTGAACTGTGACCTTAAAGTAATATTAATAAAACTGGTGTTGGTTTATTTAAAAAGTACTTTTATTTATTTTTGAGCTTTTTTTAGTGGCTCAGTTTCCTTTTAACATCATGCAAAAAAGGTATGCAGTTCCTGGGAACCCATTTCTCCAGAAGACGTGTTGTTTTTTATGACCGCATGTACAGATAAATGAGTTTCAGGCCAGCTTTGTGTATGCATGTGCAGTGAAACATTATTATGGCTGTGAAGCTGCGTAACAAAGAATTTTTCTGTTCCAGATAATTCAGCGACTGCCCCGACACTAAATACACTCTGTTTAAACAAGCCAATTCAGGTGCAATTTGCTCGTAAATGCACTATAAGTACAGAGCGCGGGCGCGCACACACACACACACACTCACACACACAGACACAGACACACACACACAG
>CAFUXE010003152.1:80342-93817 GCA_903364295.1 Serranus cabrilla | reverse complement strand
CACACACACACACACACACACACACACACAGAGCCAGGAAGCAGGGTCCATTACCGAATTAAATAAATAAGGCACAATTGCCATATAATTACAGCGTGCTGAAGCGCTCTATGAAAACACCGCGAGCTGCACACGAGACGCATCAGATCACCTCCATTTCTCTGTGTAACCTGATTATTCAGATTAATCTGGTTTATTCAGCGCATGAAAACATGTCGATACATCGGGAAATTATTTAGGAAGGTCTAAAAATGAATTTCTTCCTTTTTTCTTTGCCTTCTGTATATTTTAGCTTCTTATCAACAGGTTGTTCTAGCATTGCTCTTCTTCACTGTATGATGTAACAATCAAAACAGGGAGAATCTCAGTCTCACAGAAGGTTAATTTCCTGGAACGATAAAAGCAATGACAGCGCAACGTGTCTGGTTGACTTTTATCAACAAGGAGGAAGAAGTTTCACATCTGGACATAGTTTGTGAGGTCAGAGGAGGATCAGGTCTGCTCCTCTGATCCTCTGAATCCTGAATGATTTCTGAAGTGAAACCTCAGCTTAGGCTTCTTTTCCGTCAGATTCTGTAAATTCCTTGTCAATAAAGTGTGTTAACAGTCAGAACGTGCCCTGATGCGACCCTGCTGCCCATGATTAAAGCTGGGGCGACGCCATTCAACCATCAATTTGTTGACACAAAGAGTCACACAGATGGGCAAAAAAAGCTTGTTCTCTTCATTAAAATGCTTGCTCATCAAATATATATAAAAAGAACACTCAAATATAAATATTTTTGAATTCTTCACACACTGATATCATCACAAAGACTTTTACCCCCTGCGGTAAAAAACTGACCTCACAACCTCCCAGATTTAAAGTGGCCAATCAGGTAACCAGCGGTGCATTCTGGGTAGTTTAGTCAGTCAAATCGAGCAGTGACGGACAGAGTGAACAGTCAGGGACAAAAGGAAGAGGACACTAAACTGACCCATCACAGCAGAGAATGATGCAGCCGAAAATAGTCAAATAAAAGGAAATGAAATTCCCACTTTTCCCCCCAATGCAACAACTGAAAACAGGAAAGTTTTCTTCTCGACAGACCTCTCACAGAGAACACGACTACAGCAGTTTAACGAGCACGTGGCCGGTCCTCTCAGCACAAACCGCCTTCAGCCGGAGAAAATTAGGGTAAAATATTTAATTATATCAAAATGTGTCTTATTTGAGGATAAAGTGACATAAAGTTATGCATTTCTAAAACGCAAATTCAAACTTTCAAAGTGTTTTGATACAAAGAAAATATAGTTATTTTCTGTACAGCAAAATGTGACTAACAAAACCCTCAGAAGTTATTAAATACATCATTTTAAACCAATTTAATAGCAATACTGCTGATTTCTGAACCATCATGTAAAAGATGTTTACCACAATGCAGTTAAATAGCAAGTGATGGTTATTATTAATTAAGTCAGATCTAAAAATATATCCCTTTATTTTTATTATGATAATTTACAGTTACTACTTTAATCTTTGTCAGTTATTATAGAATAAAAACTATGTTAGAATATAAAGAACTCATGACTCAACTCATGAGAATAATACATAAAACAGCCACAATTTAAATATTATTTAGTATAATGACTGTGGTTGCTCTTGAAAAAGCATATTTACATGCAGATATTTCGCTCATGCATTCTAAGTACTATGTAATTATAAGCATTTTCTCATTTAATCATGATAGCTGTTATGAAATTAATTTTTTTTTATTTATTATGTGCATTATCTTTCTTTTACATTTGTAAATGTCATTTTTTCCCTCACAGGCAAAATGACAGAGGATCTGTTTCATGCAAAATTTATTCAAATGCATTAAAATGATTCTATTAGTCACTTTATTCAGGCGCAGATAAAAGTTATTTTTCATTACATAAAAAACTATGCATATGGAGCACATAGGCAGAGCTTTATTTATCCTGAACAAAATGTGTTTTACTGATAAATTAATAACTGATCATTAATATTGCGTTCAGGTGAAACTTTTGCTGCAGCAGCGGTTATAGATCGTGCAAAAGCTGCTTAACATTTGATCAAAATATAATATATGAACATTATATTGTGAAAGAGAGTTTAACGTGTGTTAATGAAAGAAGTTTTTCCACTGTTTTAAAGCAGATTCTTATTAATCAGGAAGCTGTTGATACTCAAATTCTGTCTAAAACTTGACTAACTTTAACAGTGGAGGTGCTGTTAAAAGTGCTGACACACTGGTTCTGCAGATTGCTGATGATGGACAGAGACCGTGTAGTCGATAGATGGAGCCCTGACAACACTGCTGCTCTGCTTCAAACTACCGGGAAGGATACACTCACACTCTCTGCACATGTTGTGGTTACTTAATGTAAATACAAAGAAATTACTTCGGTTCACCTGGGATTCACTGCAGAACCGAACATATACGGTTACAGCTCTCTGATCGATCCGGTTCCAGCTTTTCATCAGTGGCCGAGCGTGAAAACACTCGAAGCCACATCAGAGAAGCCGTGCACGCATCGGTCACACTGAAAAAAACGGCTACATTTCAGCCTATCAACGAGCGATTCGTTCATGTGTCCCACATTTCTGTTTTTTTGTTGTAATTGTGCAATGAGCGTCGCAGTGCATTTTACAGGCCACACATGGGAAGTCCTTCCAACGCAGCTGGCACCAAAAATGTTGAGGATCTTTTTAACAAGTTCCCAGAGAATTTCATTTTTTTTCTTCCTCTGATTCGAGATTAAAAGAATGTTTTGAAATTTCCCAAACATGCCACACGTGCTCCAGCCTGTGATTTGGGAATTTTTATAATGTCATCACTCAAATGATTCCCTGTAATTTAAGATAAGATCAGAATGTCCTTTCTCCTTACCTGTTGTTCCCAGCTCGGCCGTCTGTCTGTCAGTCTGTCTCTTCTCGGTGTTTCGCCTTCACTCTATAGTGTCGCTCTCCTTTTGCCCCCCCACCCCTATTTTCTTCGTCTTTATTTCTCTGCCTCTTTGGTCCACAAGTCACCGCTCTCCTCTCCTCTCCTGCCTCCCTTTTCCACACTTCACCTCTGTTTGGATTTCTGCCCCGTTTCACGTCTTCCTGCTCGCTGTCTCGATGTCCCTCGTCTCTGGTTCGTGCTCTGTTTTCTTTCTCCAAAGCCTCCTTTTATCCCCCTCTCCTCCGTTTCTTCTTTTTTCTCTGCTCAAGTAGCAGTACCTTGCGCTGCTGTTGATGATGAAGACATGCTTGGGTTTTCACTGGGGGCGGGACCATGACTGCAGTGGGTTGGGGGCTGGGAAAGGTCAAACTTTGCAGATGATGGGCAGATAAATGCGAACCAGATCCTCCTGTGAAGTTCTTTCTGGTACCGTCTCTGAAGCCCACTTTGAGTCTGACATCGGCCGTTTAGGAAAATCCTCCTTTCACCTGTTAGATCTGTCAGTGATGTTCACTTCTTCTGTGGCACATACTGGAACATCTGCAAAGAAAAAAAGGTCAAAATCCCTCCAAGATGCTACATTCTGCCAACTTTAAACTGTGGATCTGAAGATGAATTGAAGATGCAGCTCAGCACTCTGTGTCAAGATGTTCTGATGTCATAAATCTCTAATAAAATTACATTATTAATCATTATCATTTAATCATTAGTTAAACCCATCAAGGTGTATAAGTGTTCAGAACATTAATGTTTGGCTTTCTGACGTCCCATAAGTTGTTGCAGCATTTTTTGGGTCGATAATGTTTGTTCGACACATTTGGTGCAGAATGATGCAATTTTTCTTAATTTGAGAATTATTAATATGGGTCGCAAATCCATGCTGTTCTCCAAACTGCTGATAACCCACTTAATGCCAATATACCTCAGAAAACCATTCATCCTCTGAATGCTCCAGGTCTCTAGTTTATGGTTGTAAAGTTTCATGAGGCTGTAATTTTCTGAGAGGTCACAGCAGCTCATTTTTACCTTCGGGATGAATAAAGTAATCTATCTATCTATCTATCTACACTGAGGTCAAGTTTCAAGAAATGATCTCACTGCAGTGAAATAGCTCCTATGGGGACCAACATCATCACACATGAAGAAAATTTGGCTCTTTGAATCCACAAGAGTCTCAGCTTTCCAGTCAATTTATGCAATTCCAACACTGTTAAGGGACCCCAGTGAGGAGAAAGTGGAGACGTGTGTTCACACACAGGCACCCTCCAGAAGAAGAAGAGGTTAAACACGACTAAGAGACGACAGTCAGGCTGCACATAAATTGAAAGAGTGGTTTATTTTCCACAGAAGTAGTCGTGTTGATGGTTTTTCTATCTCTATCTCTGCAGCTAAACCATCAGAAAAATAACATCTGACAGTGAAGAATAAGAGCTATTTAAATGAAGATGCTGATAAAACTGTCTAAATGTAGAGAGGACTACATTCAGGAGCTTCTGTGAGTAAAGGCAGATGCCGAAATTATCAGATCAATCCAAGTAACAAGAGGCACTTATTGTGTCCGATCAAATTACAAACAGGCTTTGTGACCGTGGTGCAATCTGCTTTGTCCCGCCTCCTGCACTCTCCGCCAGGCTCCGCCCCTCACCTGAAGGAGGTAAACATGTCCGACTCTCTCCTGCTGTGTTCTACGTGTGAGAGGGGAACAGTCTGAACTTTGAGATTTAAGGCGAAGTGAATCTTTTTTATTTCAGTGTGTTTATATTTGTAAAGGTTCTTTACATGTACAAGGTTCTTTAAATGTAATTATTCAATGATTATGAATGATTATTTTTCTGTTCTTAATCTGCCTTTTGGTTATTGCCTTGCCGCTGTAGATCTAAAACAACACACCCATGAAACTCAGATCAGTCTGAGCACAAGTGAGGCTTAAAGGTCATTCAAACATGATTGCATCACTAATTGAAATCAGACCTCTAAAGCTTGTTTCCTTGTCTGGTTTCAGGCTAATTAATACACTGACAGAAGTAATTATTTCCTGTCTTCCAAAAGCATCTTCATAGCGACTGTCACATCTATTGAAACACCTGAACATGTTGGAGTTTTACTGTCTTGACCCTGTTTTATGACTGGAGAACATTTTAACACAAAATGAGCCACATCAACTCAGCTGATCTTCCTTTTTTTATCATTCAAAATATGGGCTTTTTTTTATGTTTCTGTGCTATAATGAAGCAGCGAGCCTTGAAATCTTTGGGGGGCTTTCATCCCCTCCCTCATGAATAACCCTTTTTGAAATGACACTCTTCATGTGTTTCTTATTCTTACTCAGAAATCTTCTTTCCTGACGCAGAAGTTCCCCGCATTGTTTAATTTAAACATTGACATGTAAGAAATGAAATAAAAACAACTTTGAAAGTGGAATGTCTTTTCTGATTTTCTTGCTTGCATATTATATAAAAGGAGAATATTTGAAGCTTTTGGACACTTCTACTTGTCCAAACATGTCAAATTTTAATAATAATAACAGTAATAAAAGAAAGTACTTTTTCTAAACACTTTGCTTCTTCGAATAATTTATTTCCATGAAAGCACAGTGTGAAGCAGCCCCAGATGTCCCATAACATAACAGACACAAACATAAACTACTGTTGGGCTGATTTACCCTCATGAACTCACCCCCCAAAATCTGGTTCTTGTCTTTTAAAGTTACTTCCCAAACCGAGAGAGATAACTGACAGAGTTATGTTCTCAGGTCTGTCCCAACAAAAAAGGTCAAGACACACAGGACTGTCATCCAGCTTTGACCTCTGACCTCTCTACCAGTGCGTTCTTTGGATTGTAAATTAGCAGATCTGGAAGGTGACCTCTGCTCTGCAGTCTGTGAATACCCTTACAGAGTCACTGACCTCTGACCTTCACAGAGGATGATGTAAACACTGGCCGTAAAAGTTTAACTGCTGCAATAATTTGCTGCAATAATCTATGTAGCTGGCAGAGTGGTTCCCAAAGCTGCACTTACCACTCATTTTTATTTTTTTTTTACTGGACTTTTCAGTTTCCCCCCTTAGAGAACTTTAAATTATTGTTTTGGTTTTGTAACGTGCTAGCTACACTCTCATCACTCCCAGCAGGACCTCCCTAAAAACTCGGGATGGTTTTGCAGGAGTGCACGCTTCGTTGAGCTCCATGACCATGTCAGCCCAGTGCTCCGAGCGAAATGCATCTGAACGAATATCCTGAATTATTTTTGTTTTGATAGAAATGAGATAAGTTGACTAGTTGTAACAGAATCATTCTTGCAAACAATGACAGATCATGTCATGCATGAAGTCATTCAGAATATATTTGTTCATCCATTATTCTTAACCGCTTCTCCGAACTCCTGGGATATTGGAGCCAATCCCAGGTGACACTGGGGGAGAGGCCGGGTACACCCTGCACAGGTCTCCAGACACACAGAGACGGAAAACCATGCATACTTTCATTCACTCCTACGGGTAATTTGAGTCACCAATTGAACCTAAGCTGCATGTTTTTGGACTCTGGGGGATCCCAGAGGACCCAGAGAGAACATGCAAGACAAGTAGCCTAAGAACAAACATCCTGAGTTATTTTAGATATGAAACTAAGTGGAGAGGTATGGGAATGAAAGCAGAATATATGTGTTTCTATATTGCGCATTTTTGGTCTCACGCCTATTTACATTGAAATGTGGACTCCAGAGATTGATAGTATGCATTTATGTAGAATTTGAGATGGGCATCTAAGAATGCAAGATGCTACATGATACCCATCATAATATTGAGCAGCATCTCTAACACCTATATTGCAAAGGCTAGATGAAAATGCGTGTCCCTGTTAAAGGAATGTAATCAATTGCACCAATCATTATTCTGTTTTGGTTGCCAACTCAAAAACATTATCTGTCCAGTAAGGCATGCAAGCACAAAAAAAGTAAGTTGGAGGAGGCATAGAAAAAATATCTGTGAACTGGAAGGAGACTCAAATGAAGAATAAAAGTATCAAGAAAGTTTATGATGTTTTTGCAGTGGTGGAAAAAGTATTCAGATCCTTTACTTCAAAATACTTGTTATGCAGAATGGACCCACACAGGTTGTTGTGTTCATAGTCGTCCATAAAGTTGGAATAATTTGAGAATAATTGTGGTTTCAGAAGATGTACACTTTACTGTGTATATTCTGAATATATGATTAGATTATTATTACTGATGCATTTATGTAAACAGCGTTTAAATGTTCTCTTAACATATTTTATCTAGTTAATATACAGTTATAAGGTTTGATTTAAAAAAAGAAAAAGAAAAAAAGTAAAATCACTTCAAATTGATCATGTTTTTATGTTAAATCTCGACCTGAAAAGTAACTAAAGCTGCCAGCTAAAGGTAACTCAAAATTTATTGGAGTAGAAGTATAAAGTTAGATAAAAAGGAAATATTCAAGTAACATACAAGTACCTGAAGATTATACTTAAGTACAGTACTTGAGTAAATGTACTTCCACACTACATGATTTTAGAGATCTCTGGCACTTCCTGATTTCCTCTTGCTCTACCTCCTCTGAAGTGCTTCCCAATCAAGGAATACCTACAAGGGCACAGCTCCATCTAGTGAACTGAAAATAAACATTGTATTTTCCACTGGGCTGTATAAAGTGTACTTTCAGCTGGTTGTGCTGCTCCCAAGTCAGTATCGCTGCCAGAAATCACAGTGTGGGAGAAAATGAAGTGGGCCTACCTCCAAGACTCTCTTACTTAACTCACACAGACAGATGTCAGTACAGAACCAGCAGCATTAATTCATACGGACACATAAGTAATAAAACAGAGGCAGTAGTAAAGAAAATTAATGAGTGCATGTGACGCAGCAGTATAACATTCTGGCTCTGCAGCCACATGAACACATAAACACACCTGCAGACAAAACATCCAATCCTGCAGGGAGAAACAGCAGAGGACATGTCGCTCCCACGTGCAAAATAAACAGAAATAAGGAACACTGATGGGATAATAAACAAGGTGAATATCTTACCTGGAATCACTCCACATGCCCTGATACTACTTCATCCAGTATCATTGTAGTTTGTGATGCAGTGTGACCAGACAACAGGTTCTCCAACCTAAACAAAAGAATAGAAAGTTTTTCAATACCACGCATTGATCAAAATTACTTTAGTTATCCCTGAGGGGAAATTCATTTAGTCTGATGGCCTTTGAACTGGACAGCCTGGTGGCTGTAGGAGTGAAGGATCTCTTTCATCTCTATGTCCTGCAACGAGATCCACGAAGGTGCTGTGCAGCGATGATTTAAGAGATTCAGTTTTTCACTCATACACTGAAACAGTGAGCAGTGAATTTGTCCTCTGCAATTAACCCATCCTTTAACACACCAGTGAGCAGCACATCTCTCCACCACCTCCTCCAGTGTGTCCAGCCTGACTCCAACCACTGAGCCAGCTCTTTTGACCAGTCTGTCAAACCGCCTTGCACCTGTGTCTGATGCTGCCTCCCCAGCAGACTGCAGCATACAACAGTACACTTGCCACCACAGACTGATAAAACATCTGCAGCATCTTACTACGGATGTCCAAAGGTCTGAGCTTCCTTAAGTAAAAGAGGCGGCTCTGCCCCTTTTTGTAGGGACCAGTCCAACTTATTATGCAGGTATACATCTAGCTACTGATAACTTGGCACCACCTCGATGTCCACCCCACCAGTATTCACCGGCTGAAGAGGGCTTGAACCTGGGGAAATCTATTATCATTTCCTTCATCTTTGAGGTGTTCACGAGGAGATAGTTCTTGATCCCTGTCCATTCCTGATACACTATCTATCACAATTCAAAATGAGATGATATCTAATTTGATTTATTACCTCAGAAAAACATCTTGTGGCAACATTATGATCTCAATCACTAGTTTCAAGTCTTCATCAAGACAATATGATGCCTCCGCTTGCTAACTAACCAAAACGTGAAGTAATAAACACAACAAAGACACCGTTTTTACGTTTCAAACTTAACGTTAGATTAACGTACAGGGGAGACACTTGAACAGCAGCTAACATTTAAGCTAGCGTTACCGTAAACTAGCGTTAGCATCAGCTAGCGTTAGCGTAAAGTAGCGTTAGCATCACCTAGCGTTAGCGTAAACTAGCGCTAGCATCAGCTAACGTTAGCGTTAGTTTAACGCAGTCACACAGACCTACATCGACATATACGTCTGACGCTAATGTTAGCTGCTATTCAAGTATGTTTCCCCGTTAGTTAGACAAACTAAAGTAACAGCATTTATTCAATAACAGCTGTCATTTACTGTTAATGTTATGCTTATATCATTATCTGCTCCACTTACCACTGTCTTTCTTTATTTTTTCTATATCCTCTTTTCACTGCCAGATGGCCAGCGCCTTTTCATTTTCCTTCAGCATTATTTCCAACTAGCATCACACAGACAGAGGTCAACGTCAGGTGGGATCATGGGACTGACCTGGGGCCCCTTTCGGGAGGTTTCCTACATAGATGTCATTGCAACTCGCCCGTTGTTGTTTAAGGGGGAGGGGGATGCGGTCACTGCAGCTTCGATAAAAACACCGAGTCTCGGGTCCCCAAGTAGTTGCCTATGGTCTTGCCTGTTCACAAGCTGCGCCTCTGGTGGCTACCTATGGTTGACAGGTCGATAACACAACTTTTCCTTGTTTCCTTATCAGAACTGTGACCCTTTTCATCCTGTGTTTTCAGTTCATGAAAGTTTATTTGAACATTTTGGTCATTTAAAAATGTCTTGTCTTGTCTTGTAATGTCTTGTGTTTGTTTGTACAAGACATTTCAAGGAGTCGGCTGTTCAATATTTCTGGTAAATGACATTAATTTTGTTTTAATATTAAAAGTTATTTTTAGATTCATCCATCCCAGTTTCAAAAAACGAAGATGGTGACAGACGTAAAGCATGATTGCCACAGTCAGAACGCCAAAATCAATGCTTCAAACGGGGCAGTCCACAAACCAGTGGGTGACGTCACAACCCTCATTTATAAACTGTCTATGGTGACAACCATAAGTTACATTAAAAAAAAAGTTATTCACAAAACGTGAACCACGGAAGTTATGTAAAGTAATTTACTTGTATTTCCACATCGGACACAAACCCTGTTTCCCGAGTGTGACGTCTGCCACTTAAACTCTGCATCACCATCAATCATTACCACTACGTCAGCAAGATGGTAGCTGGGGACAGGCTAAAACACAAACAAAAATTTGTATTTTGCTGCTTGTACAAGTGCCCTATATTGTCCTTTTCGAGGGGAGACCAGTCTGAACCGATGGACAAAAAAAGTAAATCCCTCCACATACCCTGATAATATTTGGTCCGACATTATTGTCCACTATTCATCTTGGTTACGTTTTCACTGGGTCTTAAAACTTATGTTCTGTTCTTCATCAAGGAACAGAAAGTCCACTGGCAGTGAAAATTGGCTGTTGGCAGGTTGATGTAGAGTTACATCAGCACCCACAGCTTTCTGCTTACTGTCACAGAGCATTTATGTGGATGTGAATTTCCAAGTTCCGCGTTTTGACGTTACATAAACTTGATTTTGATGAAAAGTGACACGCTGGAGAGGTTCCTTTTACTTTTCTGAGAAGAGATGGATGATGAACAGATTCGTTTTTTGAGAGTTTTACAAAATTTTGTGGTAAAAGAAATATGATCAAGTGGTAAATGGCCAAACACAATAAATAACCAGACCTGCAGGTGTGTATCAACTGGGTCCAAGCCTCCGGCGCAAGTTGGACCCTGTGACCCGCAGATAAAGGAAGGTTTGGTAAATCTTTTAACCTCTTTTAAAAGTGTCACCTTGTGGCCAAACATGCACTTAATTTAGTCCAGAGCCTCAGTTTGGCGTGGCATGCTGCTTGCCCCAGTTTCATGTCAATTCAGCAGAATTTTGTAGAGATATTACATCAGTTATTTTGTGTGTGTAGAAGTTTATTCGATATATCTTCTGCATTTTTGCAGAAAATACTGAGTAATTGTTGCTAAGATATGCACCTGCTTTTACTGCAACCTACAGGAAGTACTTCCTCTATAACTGTAGATGCAGATGTGCTAAGTTTCATGCAGATCGAACCTTGGACTTCGAAAAATGAAATAGAACTTTTTTTCACACGTCTTAATAGTCTTTTTATGTCTATTACTGTAGTGCACGGAGACACTCTGGAGCACAAGTTTTATCCGTAGAGTTTTGCCAACGACATAGTTGCCCTCTAACATATAATTGCCGTGTAGCAGCATACAGAAGAAATGGCATCTTAATTAGAGAATAAAGCCTCCTTGTACAATTGATTGGTTGCAGAAAATTAGAACTTATTCCAACGGATTCTTGTTGGAGTTGCTGGCCTCTCCTCCTGTGCTACTGCACCTCAGTTTGTTTGTTTTTATTTTCCTGGTTCTTCAACCAGCCAAACAGAAATGAAACGATGCCTGTGAGCTTGTTCAGGCAGGCCGCTCAGCTGCTCTGCTACACAGCCTTCCAATTGGACAGTAAAATCTGCCTTGTCAGTGCCTTTCTTAAGATGCATCAGTGTCAACAGCGTCCACCTGCTGGCTTCTATGGGGGAACGATATTCACTCATCACTCCTTAATAACTCTGTAAATGATGTGCAGGGAGTGATGAGGTCAGAGTCTACATGCCAAACTCTAACTGTGTTCTGCTGTTGCAATACAGATTTAAAACATGAGTTGTCTGCCTGAACGTCCTGTGAGAGTCTGAACCATCCAAGAATGTTTTCACATGCTTGATCTGGACGAAGACCTCGAAGACCTTGGACCAAATTTTGGCTATTCACTCCTTGGGTCTTGGGGAGGTTTCACACTCACAAGCAAAACAAAAAGTTTCAAAGTCCAGACCAAAGACTTTAAAGGCCTAATCTGATACCCTCTTCAGGAAGAGTATCAGAGGTTAAACTGCTGACATGATATTTTGGCGGTATTAAACACCATGAGCACACAGATGGACAGTGGAGAAGTGGTTAGTGCTTCAGTGTTTGTTTTTCAAGTCTAACCTTCTTTTCCCCTAAACTTAAGATAAAGGTTTGGGTGCCTGACATAAGGAAGTTAAGTGATTGTAATGTTTATTAAAAAAGTATTTATACTAAATATCTATTTGACTTCACTGTGTGGTCCTCTTACACATATGCACCGGAGTTTGCGTTGCCCCTTGTTGACATATTGAAATCATTTTGTGATTATTTTCCTTTTATGATGTTCTTCTAATCAGCATCTAAACTGATCCTGATGAGCAAAAGATTCTGGTAGGGTTTTTCTCAATATGGGTACATTTTTTTAAGCAGCAGAGCACATGTGGATCAGTTGTTCTGGGTCCATTTTATACAGATGTGTGTTAAACTATGTGTGTGTTCCTCAAAGAGATAATTCAGACATGTAACAACTACCAGAATTATTAGGATAGAGACACAAGCCAAGTGGTTTATTGTTGTTTGGAGACATAAGAAGGGTTGATATTTAATTTCAAACTCGTTCAAACCATCATGATTGCTTGGCTTGTTGTTATGTACTTCTTTCCACATCAAACTGAAGCCTGCATCTCCCCAGCCATTTCAAACACTGATGAGTAGCAGAAGATACTGAGCTGAGATCCAGAATAGCTTAAAACCTATTTGAAAGAGGCCGAGGTTTGAAGCCGCCAAATATTGTCTCCCAAGAGCTTTGCAGCAGAGAAAAGTAAGGGGCTGTTGATGACTTAATTTTGAAGAGCTGCACCACAGTTAAGACATGCCATAACAGATGGTTGCAGCCCAGCTGTGGGGTCGGTCAGAGATTATGTGCCATGCCAATGCTCCCCATAAACCGTTCTGCTTTATTGGCTGTAGAAGACATTGTAATTTGCTTTATGGAGTTGTCTGCAGAACTGGAGACTGAATCCAGCAACTATAAAAAGATGTTCGGCATCACATGAATTCAGAAAGTATTCAAATAGAAATGCAATTACAGCTTCATTTAAAGGTTTTTTGTTTTCTGGTGGGATTGGAGGCTCAGTTTTTCCGTAATCATTTTGGTTTTAATTAGGTTATGGTTTTGTGGCAAAAGGGGTTCTTTTGGATCCGCCGGCCCATTAAGGGTTGGTCCAAGTGTCCCCCTTTCTTTGGTTGTTCAGCAGTTTTCTGATCTGTGCTCGGTTGTTTGGTTTGTTTAACCTTTTTGTAAATAAATCACCGCTTTGCACCACTCGTGACTTTGTGGCAGTTCTGTTGTATCCCCTTTATTGGGAGCCTTTGGTGGGGGTCGTAACAGTAACCAACTTTTAAAATTCTTAATTGAGCAGGATTGTGTTTTGAAAGTTAAAAAAATTAATAATGATTGTGTCAAAATGTTGATCCAGTAGTCAAAGTGAAAAAAAGAATGATCAGATCATATAGGAAAGGTTGTGCTGGAAAAAATTGATACCAAGATGCCATGGTAAACATCTTTTAAAGTGGTGAAAAAAAAAAA
>CAFUXE010003152.1:49490-80323 GCA_903364295.1 Serranus cabrilla | reverse complement strand
AAAAAAAAAAAAGGGGGATGGCCAAAATAGCCCCAAACACCAATAGGATTTATAGTCTGGGAATCACGATCCAACCTGTAATACAAACTAACTGGATGAGATTATCGTAAACATCATTGTATTTTTGCAAATGTTATTGTGCGAGTTCTATCAGAACAAAGCCTAAAGTATGCTACGATTTGTTCTGCTTCTCTCCTGATGTTAGCCCGCTGTGTTAGCCACCTGTCAATCAAAGGTAGCCATGCCTCAAATCATCCCCTGCTTTATCATCTATTTGTGAGAGTGAGAAGTTGTCTCATTTTGCATTGAGATAAATAGGACTGGACTTCTCTTTCAACTGCTGTTGGCTCCCCCTGCAGGATTTTTGAAGGAATGCAGGCTGAAGAGTCTTCTGGGTTTGTTTCACTGCTCAGCCCGGGAGGTTGCCGCCTCGGATCAGCTCACCTTGCATTAATTATCGCCATTAAATTGTCCACATCCACTTTGTTCAGACCAAGTTCTTAGCTCTAAGTGAAGCTCCTAACCTTCCCATAATTACTGTCCTGTCCTTATTATCTTTAAATGGAAACATATGCAGTCGTGAAACACACGCACATAGACAGGACAAGTAACAAATTACATGGAAGCCAAACTATTTGGGAACTCAGGAAGGAACATATTAGGACATTTAGTCGGTTCCGTCTGAAATCATGTTCACGGTCAAATCAAGCAACAATCTATTTCTATTGCACAATGAAAAATACGAACACACATGCACAAAAGGACATAAAATGCATCCTGCTGTGTTTATCCCCTTTTATACTGAAGAATTTTGTTTCTTTATTTTATGGGCAATTAAACAAAACAATGCATTTGTTGTTGGTTATGCAGCTCCCTGAAACAGTGGAGCTGCTCAAGATGAATCAGTGCCGCAGGGGTGAGGGTATATAGAGTTATAAAGTAATCACAAATTAGGGTTAAATGAAAAGAAGAAGATCACGGCATCTGTTGCTCCTGAATCACAGGTGTTTTATGGGGTTTATAAAATAGGAAAACAGAGTGAAGAGAATAGTTTGCGGTGGCGAAAAGGAAGAATGCTTTTGAAGGAAGATAGAGACGTTATGCAAGATCCTGGCTGCCTTCAATGAAGATTGGAAAATGCATACAGATGTTTGTTTGGTTGTTTGTTTGTTTGTATTATGGCTGTAGAGAAGAGACATGAAAGCCATAACAGCTAAGCAGACGAGTGGATCTGAACTTTAAACTTTGGCCACTGTTGTGACCGGTGAGTTTAAGTGCCTTGCATTATGCCATCACCACTCCAGTTGATGGCAAAATCGAATGTAAATGAAAACCACATTGGTGTGTAGAAGAAAGTCTGTGTTGGGTAAAAAAAACTATCACCACATGTAGATTCAGTGAACCAGCCAGACGCAGTGAGGATTGGGCACAGCTTGGTAACAGAAAAACAAGCAGCTAATCCTGACAAATGGGAAGAAAAAATAAAGGACGTCTTATCCCAAAACATATAATTAAACGTGAAAACTGTTTTAGTGAAAACAGTTTTAAGCTGGTATACACAAGTAGTCCAGATGGGAAAATAATGGTCCAGGTATATTGATGCGAACCACAACACTTGGGCTGCACGATGTAGGGACTAAATCTGACTGCAATGAGCAATTTTCCATTTGTAATAAGACTGGAGAGAATTATTGTATTTTTCACCATTTAGTTTCTTTTCAAATATCACAATAGTGTAATTTTCTGCTTTTTTCTTCAGTCTGTATCCAGTTTATAGGCCAGGACGCAACAAATTCAGAATATTTTGACAAATACTGTGCCTTTCATAAATATTACACCCACTGCAGTTTCAGATATTACACTAGTTATATATATAGTTATATATACATATAAAACTGGCAGGACAAAGTTAGTAAAAGAGACACTTTAGCCGCAAAACACCAAAAGCCATGAAGCTTTTTTGTAGCAAAGTTGTGGCATATAAGATAAAAGGAAAATAACATTCTTGAGTGGAGTGGGAATTCACACAAATCTGTTATCATCCCATGATATGTAATACAGTATTTTACGCCGCAAATACAGTCCTGATTAAAACCAGATTTACTTCAATACTGCGATGAACGAAAGCAGGCATGCATTATATGTAATTGTGCGCATTAGCTGATCACATTTTCTTTCCTTGAGGTTTCTGCCAGGTGGATTACTTTCATTTCTTTCTTTTAATGTGGTTGGGAAACAGCTCTTGAAGTTGCTTAACTTGAATCCAGAGCGGGTCCTGTTGCACATTTAACACAAAGGGTTGGATCCGTGGAAGACAAATCACCATTAGTCTGTTCCTTTTTATCTTAAGGTTTCCTGCACTCCTCTTGTGAGGCTCATATTTATCTTTTCTTACTCAGACCATCTGCTCTCCTCCTCGTCCAGTTTCTGGGTTGCTGCCTGCAGCGCATCCTAATTTTTCTCGCTTGTCATAGCACTTTGTGTCTCTTCATCTGGTTTAAGACTTTGTTTGATTGAAATTCGATCATCTTTTGTTGTTTGTTCGTGTCAGGCTAGCTGGCAGGACACCCTGCAAAGCCCTGAATAATTCAACAATGGAAATAAGTATCTTTGGATTGTGTTTCCAGAGGGGAAATATCATGTTCAAATATCGTGTGAAAGGATTGCTTATAGTGTGTTATACTGTTTAAATATATTTGTATTACCCCAAGTTAACCTACATCATTTATTTACCCACTCAACAGCACTTTCAGCCTGGTGGTGCTCCAGAAGCAGTGGTGAAGTATTCAGATCCCTTATGTAAGTAAACATAATGATATTTGGCTGTGTATTGACTGTATTAGCAATACATTTATTAACTGCAACAAAAAGCCAACAATTAGAGATTGTTGAGCCGTGCAATGCCAACACATGTAAACAATTACAGCACAGCTCTGGCTGCTTTTTTCCAACACCTTGACACTGATTGCTTCCCTATACTGTAGTGTGTTTTAATCAGAATTGGCCTGTATTTTACTTGTCATGCTTTAAGTCCTAATTAAAGTGCCAATCCATACAAATGGATGCATTATTTGCATTAAGGTCAATTTTAGTCCAGTTGTGCACGTGGCAGCCCATTGGTGTCGACAGTGACGAGCCCTGCCGTTGTTATTCAGCAGTATCTTTGTTCCCAGTGTATAAAAGCGAGGTCCTGGTACGCCCAGCTTATCTCTTGGTCTGCTCGCTTGAACTTTTTGTCACTCATCTGTTCTGCAGGCACATCGCTGTTCGTGTGAGGACAGCAGTTGTACGAGCCTTACAACACCCACACACAGGACTCAAAGCTTGCATGATGTCGCCAGAAAGCCTCGTTTGAGAAATTGATCCTAATTTCAGTGTCTGCATCAATCTCATTTTTTCTTTATAGTTAGGCACCCAAAATAATAACAACAGTATTATTGAAGCACTGAAAACTTGTGTTTTTACATTTGTGAAACCACAGACACGTTAAGTCACAATAGGGTGTATTGTTTGCAGAAATGTACGATGCCAAGATTTTGTCTTACAATTTCAAACAATTTCTGTCTAATAAACATGACACATTCGACTCCTGCTGTGGCCATGCTTGTGTGGACACAGGCTTCGGGTATTGCTTTTAGAATAGCTCTTGAAATACATTTCTCTCATTATTTTCTGTATTTCAATATTTGAGGCTGTGGCCATGTTCATAATTGTGAGTGGCTGCAGTGTTGTTGCGGTCTGTTGTACTGATGTACTATGTTCTGTCCACTGTGTGCTATTATTTCAATGTTTTCATGGAGAAGAGCAAAAGAAAAATGTTTTCTTGTTATTGTATTCTATTATGAACTAATATGCATTTGTAGTATCTAGTTTACTTTAACCACAAACTCCCCTGAAAGCTACGTTTTACTTCAAACACTGCCGAAACACTAATAAACTTCTTATTCACTGATACTGACACTCTAGGCCTCAATGACTTATGAAATTAATCTGTTTTTGTCAAATGTTAATGTTACAAACTTTAACTCAACCCTCGAGTGTCTGTAGAACCTATTTACTACAGTTTCCTGGAATAGAAAAGCCCATTTGCACACACAGCAAATGTTTTGGGCTCAGTCGCAGCTGTAAAACAGAATCTGTCTGAAACATTTAGCTCTAGTATTCTTCAAAAGGTGTTTTGATGCGTGACCTTGTCTACACAGATTTGTTCTCTTCAAAGCTAATGTTTGTCTGATTCTAGCCAGGAGGTAATAGAAATCATATCAGTGACCGCACAGAAATGTTAAACATCCCTGCAATCTTTCTGTCATCCAAACTACAGCTAAAGAAGATTTCCGGAGCATTATTCCTGCTTCTAAATCTGTACAACACCCCAGAAAAAAAAAGGTTTATGATTGAACAGTATATTTCAGCTATTGCGCAATTTAATGGTGATGTCAAAGTAGATGGATCTGTGTTTCTGCATCTGTGTGTTTATTGGCAACACAATAAGAATTATTATTATTATTGGGCAATTGCAAAATGCATAGTACACACTATACAAGGAACTCTAGTAAGGTCATCATTGTCATCTGGAAGCTGTCTATAATTCCTAACGGTGGTTACCTCCCTGTTTGCAAAAAAACAGGCTTTTTTGTAATGCATAATAATTCTCAATGAATATCTGGGCAACACTACAAAATAGCAAACATACGATGTTGAGGTTTGAGAATGTCGTTCCTCAGGAAAAGTATAATAGCACAAGTTGTTTCAGTAAATGCTTCAAAATGTTCACATGCAAGAGCCAAAGAGGTTGTGTGAGGTTAATGACGGACGTCTGCATGGATGGTCTACTCAACTCTGGACTTCCATGATCCTTGTAACCTTGAACACATTGTTTTTGTTGTCACCATGATGTCAGAGTTCCTCAGCAAAGTACTTGTTACATAAACCACAATGTTTCTTGAAAACTAGCCAAACTTAACCAAACCTTGAACAAAGTGTTATTAAGGCTTTTGAAATGGAAGACAGGATGTCAGTTTTGACTTTTTAGGATAGTGTGAAAATGTTTGGTGTTGTTGCTTTGTTTACATGTTTTCAGCTCTGTGAAACTTTGTGTACCTGCCTTTAGTTTACAGCCTCTGATAACTAATCTGATCCCTAATTACGACATTGTGTGTTTGGTGCAGCTCCCACATCTGGATTCAGGATAAATAATGTCAGCCTCTTCCTTTAATTCAGTTGATGCTCGGGGCAGTTTGTGAAAAGGTTTGCTGCTTCCTCTTCCAACCTCTCAGCCGGATTAGGGTAAAGGCAGAAGACTGTATGAAACGTATCAGGAACAGCTCACAGGATCAGAGTCTTAACTTTATTTGACAGAATGATCAATGCAACTGTCCATTGTTTTTTTCCAGTATTCCCAAATACAACATTGTTTGTTGCTTCCCATGCCGAATTATGCAACATCTCTGGGACTCATGAAGGATGTGATTATCAGGTTTAAAGTTTTCGTACGTAAGAATTCTCTTTTGCCTTAAGTACGATCTTCACAAACAACATTTACTGGAAAAACAGTTAAATTGGCATCTTTTTATGGGAACTGGTTGCATACTCCCTCTGGAATGGTTTAGGAATATGAATTCCAAGTATTTATGGATTTAGAAATTGCATTCGTGCATGCACTCACACCATCATTCCTTCTTTCCATTATCCCATATGTCGAGGTTTCCTTTCATCAATGTCCCCTTGGAGCATTTAAGGCCCATTAACATCTGATTTAATGAGGCAAGTTAAAGCCCTGTTATAAGGTCAACAGGATTAAAGATTATATTGCTTATATAAACCCCTGTAAGTGCACCCCAAATCAAGATTAAGTCTAAAGGGCACCATGCTTTTGTTGTTAGAACATCTCCACTCAAATAAACTCACACTTTCAGGATGATTGTTTTCTTTTCTTACTATAAGGCTTTTCAAGTTCATTATCCTTCCCTGAATTCTGGTCACGGGGGGCTGATCCCAGCTGAGGCTGACGCATACAGGCAATTAAGAGTCACCAATTTAACCTAACCTGCATGCTGTTGGACCTGGACCCGGAGGGAACCCATGACGACATAGATACCCCTTTTTGACTAAAGCAGTTTCAGGGCTGTTTTGGAGCCAGAGCCCAAATTTGGAACCTTTTCTTCGCTTTTTGAAAGCTAAAGAATCAGCTCCCAGCTTGGAAAATTGTTTCCAGAGCAGCACCAACTCTTTGCTGGTCTTGAACAACAAACCACTTACTTCAGAGGCTGGGGGCAGGATTACTGCAACCAACAAGACCAACTGAAACATTCATTTTATTAGATTTGTCAAACAGCAATGTGATTGACAGGTGTAGCGTTAGCAGGCTAGCATTAGCGGGCTAGTGTTAGCGGGCTAGCGCTACTACAAAGGCTAAAACCAAAATAGAAAATATTCTCCTCCCACAGCGATCAAGACGAGCAGCACAAGTGTTTGTACCAGTCGTGTTTGGATGCTGATGTTGGTTCGCAAAGCCAGGAGCAACATTTGTAAAGAGACGATGTAGAGTCTGCTGTTATTATACAAAGAGCGGAGATAAACGCAGACGTAGAAAGTGATATAATGACGTGGCTCTCGAGTCTTTGGAAAACTTGTTCTCAGAAGGTTTGTACGTTGAACCAAACGGGAACCAGCACCAGCCCAGCAAAAGAACGAGGCTCGCGTTGGTCGAAAAGAGGTAAGAGAGAACATGCAAACTCCACACAGAGGAGCCGGCCTGAGGCTCTCTTGCTGCAATGAAAAGTGCTAACCGCTAAACTGCATAATATTTTGGCTTAAACATGCCGAACTGCCACTTCAGAATCTTTCATGCAACGCAGAATTGACACAGATGAGTGTGAGTTGAAAATGTTTCAATGTTTCAATATGAGGACTACACAAAGTACAAGAGAGAGAGAAAAAAGCAGCTCCCTGTAATCATCAGTCCAGTTCTGAGCTTTTTACAAAAACACACATTGTTTATTTGTGGCAGTAAATGCATGAACAAACTGTCCAATACACAAGAGAAAAAGAGGCAAATAATGCAAAATAAAATCATAAGTCAGTTGTTTTTGGATGTTGCAGCATTTTCAAACACTTCTCAAGTAAGACAAATAACTGATGGCGATGGAGATTCACAGGGCTGGAAAGCAGCACCTCTGTGTTGTCGGGTGTATTTTAAATATAACTAAGATGCTTCATCCACACATGACGAACTGCATCTTTCATCTTTTCTGTATCCTCATGGTGGATGAGCTGCTCCCCTCCAGAATTCCGATCTGATGACGTGTGAAATCCGAAACAGAAATGATGATTCATCTTCTGATTACAAGAAGTATAATTTTCTGTTGATGGAAACCAGCTCACTGTCTCCCCTGTGAGTTCTGCATCAGTAGAGATATTTGGCCGGGTCCATGCAGCCATGTGGTTGTTGCGCATCCTGCTCGAGGGCTCTGGATTCTGTTTGTCCCCGTCCTAAGTGGAGCTTTATAAACCAAGAGTCAGTGTTGTTACTTTGAGTAAAAGCGTGTGTTCAGTAGTGTGTTCAGTAACAAACACGGAGGGAGACACGTCACCAGAAGAAATCATTACCTTTTGAATTGTATATTGGGCTTATTAAGCTTCATGGAGACAGGCAGTGGCACCACATCATAAAGCATCGTAATGAGTGAGACGTTGAAACTGCATCATTACTGATAATGAGATGAAGTGCATCGAGATCTGAAGCGCTCACTGAAACATTTTATTAAATTCATCCGTTCCCTTCATTATTGGGTAACTCATCTACTTTCTGTGGCATGGCAGCTCATATAATTTTATAGATAATAGATTTATAGTTTCGTGCTGATCGTGCATCACTGAATGCCTCATAAACTTTGTAATAGGAACAATATTGAAAACAGTAATAGCATGGTAGGCAATCTTCTTAATGAGCTATAACAAAGGTCTCCATTACAGTGATTGAAAACATTGTAAAATCTAAATAATGGGCAAGACTTCTTCTGTATTCACCAACCGTAGAAGTTTGAAGTCCTCCAAACCATACAACCTCAAACGCTGTTTGGTTTCTACCCTGAACTATGATTATTCTTATACGTAACTTTAACAGTAGACATTAAAAACATGTTGTTAAACTGTGAAACCCTGAAGTTATTGGTTAGGCTTTATAAAACACTTAAAAAGAGTTAAAAGTCTTGTTTCTTTGACCCAAACATCCCCCTCCCGCACTCCATAAAGGGACCTTTCGTGCTTTATCCTTCCCACTTTCCCCTTTGCTTTCACACTCAATACCTTAATTTGCAGCTAAGTGTCGTTCATAATACAGACATGAATATGCAGCTGCACAAACAACGCTTTGGGTCACGTTTTGAGTTGACAGTCTCTAAAATAATCTGGAAAAGATGGCGCCCCACTCGAGCCATTTATAAACCTGCACGTTACAACCTGTTCAGACCATCAAGTGTCAAGCAGTGAAACTCTCTGTGCAGTGTGCTGCAGTAAGTGTACAGTTTAGGTTCCAGCTTTCCAATGAATAAACATTTTCTGTGTTTCTTGCTTCACTGCCGCTGAGCAAAAGTGAAGAGCGATGAGGGATTAGATTAGAGGGCGCTGCTCTGTGGCTCTGTGCAGAAGCTGCAGACTCCGCTCCGCTGAGACTGCCAAATACAGATTATTGAATTTATTCCGTGCGTTATTAATGCATTTTATTGTGCATTAACCTCATAGTCAGATTTGAATAAACACTTTGGGTCATGTTTACACGAGACATGGAGCGCAGAGCCAGAACAGACAGCTGCCCAGATTAAAGTGGAAGCATATCTGCTGATTAATATGTGCGAGTGAAAGGGATTAACGGGCTAATTTAATGATATCTGTGCATCCAGGGCACGAGTATGCAAATGGGAAGCAAGGAAATGTCCCAACCAATATTTTAAAACCTTGGTTGCATCATCTTTTTACAAGCAAACATAATGCAAAATATGTATTTATCTCATAATAACTTGTTTGGACTAACTCACATGTGTTTCCTATCTGGAGAGCTCAAAGGCCTAAATAAAGTCATGATGTTTATCCAGGAGGCTGGTGTCTCATTGTTGGTAACTACGTCCAGAAGGGACATTTTGCGCAAGCCTTACCCTCGTTCTCTTTCTCCTCAGCTGAGGGAAGTGGTTTTGGTGCTTTAACCTAATCCTTTTACAGCAGGAACAGAACTGTGATGTACAGTGTCAACAACGTGTCATATGTCTGCAATGTCTTGCAAACAGCCCTTTTCATAGGATATTTTAAAAATTGAAAGTGTTTGTAAGAAACCACACAAACCCATCCATTAGAATATGTTGCATTGAATGACAAAATGTAGTGAACGGGGGATTACAAGAGAGATTTACATCCTTATATTCCATCATATTGTTTTATTTAATTTGTCAACTGGTTCCTGGATTTTTCCTGTCCTTCAAATAAATAAAGACAGACAAACTGAAGCAGAAAAGCAGCCTAATAAGTCTGTCACCCTTCACACATGTTTGGGAGTGAATTAATCAGATTCCGAGCATACGAAGCTCTGTGTTTCTCGGCCAAAAAAACAATGTTTTACAGCCGTTCCTTTAATAGAGCCAGAGTGCATCATGTAATCCTGCAGTGACAGGACGCCGACTCATAGCTTTCCAAGGGTTTGTTACCAACTGGGGGGAGCAGTGCACTCAGCGCTGCCACCAGTGGACAGATCTGTCATTACAGCAAAACTACTGGGGAAAAAAACAGTAGTCTCCTCTCTGTTTCTCCAGGCAAAGAGAGAGCTTTTACAATATTGAAATATGACTTTTCCATTGGTAAATGGCTGCGGGTCCTGTGGGCACATAGTTTCATAGTGATGCCAGGACATGTGTAACTAGTCACTGTGTGTTTCTTTGACTGGGGAGGGAATCCACATGCTCACTGATGCAGCTGAACACATTACACTGTGTGTTTTCTATTATGTTCCTGCAGAGAGCCAAGTGAGTTGTGGAAAGCAGTTCAACGAGCATTTCTTATCGACGTCTGACTGTCATCTCCTAATTGATTATTTACTTGGTATTTTATTTCCCTCTTAAATGCTTGTCCTAGTCCAGCTGCTTGTTTCTCCAACAGTGTAGCATCTTGTCCTTTAAAATTGATCTATTATAGATATTTTAGAGGTGGAAAGTCACTAATTTTATTTGCTTAAGTACAGTGCTTAATTGAGTGCAATTTGGAGTTAATTGCACTGAATATTTCCATTTTATGCGACTGTGAACTCCACAACTCAGAAGATGAAACTGTCAAACTAGGCATCAAATATGAATCAAGATTAAGTTACTGCTATGCCTAGATGAAACAGAGTCTTCCTGCCGTCAGCTTCGCTCGAAGGCACTGGCTTCAAACTCCACGCCAGTTTATGTTTGGCTGACGATCGGCCAAGTAAAACCAGAGATAAGGTCAAATATATTTAGTACGATTACAGAAATAGATGTTATCCTCATTTTAACTCTTATGTTAGATTTGCTAACTGTGTTCGTATTTAAAATTCTTTATGGAGCAGCATTTTCAGATTTTTGTGTTTCTTTTGGGTTCAAAATGTTGATCCAGTGAGTCAAAGTGAAAATATAGTTATCAGGTCATATAGGTGAGGTTGTACTGGGGAAAAAATGATACCAAAATGGCATGGTGACATTTTTTAAGTGGCAAAATGAAAAGGATTAAAAAACTGACAAATACCCCAAACTTTAAAGGTTTGTGGCCGGGCCGCCATGTTAGTCTACACGAAGAAACAATATTTAAACAGTCACGTTAGGATGGAAACAGGCATGTTTCATAATTTTCCCATATTACATTGATCAGCAACAACACAAAACTGGCCTCAAGGGTCGGAGCAACAAAAGAAAACTAAATTAAAACTAGGATTAGCAGTTTGCATCCATGTCTGTTCAGACTCACACCAAGCCATGACACTAAACAACGCAGCAAACATGGACTTTCTTCAAACACATCTTGAGGCTTTAATCAAAGTTAGCGTTACCATGACCGCTATGACGTCCACTCACGAACCTGTTGAACTTACGCTGATGAAATATGAATCAGGATTGTGTAACAGCATCACCTGTTTCTCATCTCCGATGTTTTCAGAAACACACTGTCATAAATGTTTACACGGTAATTTGAGAAAGTTTGTGAGCTGGCCGCCATGTTGGTCCTGCATCGAATACCAATACACAATAGCAATTCATTCTGGCAACGCCATGCTAGTGATTCAGCGTGATGTAAATACAAGTGACTAGACTTGACATGATTTGAAAAAATAGTCACGCTTTGAAAAAAAAACATGCACATCTCATTATTTCCCATCTTACATTCCTCACTAACAACTCAAAATTTGCCTCAAGAGTTGGAACGACAAAAGAAAACTTGCATCCATGTCTGTTCAGAATCACATGTGGCAGGGTGAAAGTAGTTTTAAATTATTGCCGGTACTATTACCAAAACCTTCATCTCTCTCACTTCATTTTTTTGAAATAGCAAGATATTTAAATCATGTTGAAAGTGTTCCAGCCCACCACAAGAACATGTGGGATTTCGTTGGTGGAATTTATTGTTCGTCCTGTCCCGACTAAATGTGGACACAATCTCCTCTCCTCTTCTCCTGATCTTGTTATATCTAAGACGAGATGTAAGACGAGAGTGGTTTCCCCTAAAAAATCACAATACAGAACGTTTGTACAGGCAGCAAAATACGACTCATATTTATGTTTTATTTATGATTTCACCCAGGAGAACGTGGTTCATGTCCCATGTGAAAATGTGTGGCTCATGTCACCCTCGTAACTAGCCTGACGATGTCAAACTCACGATTCTGGTCAGAATGTGAGTCTGAAACTGATCCATTAGGCTGTGATTATGGGGCGTGTTTCAACCGAACCAGATCAATAGATCAATAACCAACCAGAGCGGCGGAGGATGTGACGGATGTTAACGACGCATAGTTGTTGTCACCAGAACTTAACTGCAGCACGCTGGAAGAAGTAGAAGAAGACGAGTATAAACGATTTTTGCTGGTGTTGTAAAAAAAAGGACGTCAAAAACATCTTTTCCATTGACAAATGCCTTGATGGCGTTACTGTTGCTCATCTGTCCATCATCGTGTAAAGCCCGCCCTGACAGTTTCATTGGTCCGAGGAGACCTTTACCGAGCAGAGCAGCCACAATGGAGAAATGCCAGATCCAACTTCCCGCCGTAAAATGTAGTGGGCGGGGCTAAAATTTGGCTGCACCCAGGCTACCTCGTAAATACTTCACTTCTGGTATTTACGTACATTTATTTCCTGTTTAAATTGTCTTTTATAACACCTAACCAGGAAGTTATTTGCCCTAAACCGAAGTCAGTGGCTTTGTAGCATAAATTCACAGCAGCTTTTTTACAACCACGAACTGTACATGTATGTATAATGACATGTGCTATTTTTAGAATGCTCCGCTCCGCGCGAAACAGCCGTATGAGTCGTTACGGGTGGTGGTGTTGACAAATGGCATATTCTGTCTATTAGTTTGGAGATCTTGTTGTTAGGACAGACAAAGGATGGATATAATCCAGCTGCTGTACAATGTAACTGGCAATCATCTGGCCTTTATTACTGTCTACCATCGTGCAAAACACCGAACTGACATTCATCATTACAGTAAGTTGTTTTTGTTGCTTAAAATGACCCCAGCTGATTGAGAGCATTGGCTGTTTTAAAAATGATGTAAATGATGCTGGACAGTGAAGCAACTATCTTGTAAAAAAAAACAACTCTCGCACATGACTCTCAGTTTGCCATTGCCACATCACACTAAAAGCTCCAACCAGGCCGGGCCTGCGCGCTGAGCCAAAAACTTGTGGAGCTGTGGGTTTTTTTTAATGACACTTTGGGAGGTTACAAAAGCGTCTTGCTGCAAATGATAACTGTCAGTTGGGTATTGTGAGTTATGAATGGCAGACAAAAACGCAGCCCATCCCAGGACTTTAAACCCCTGCTGGAAGTTAGTCTGTAATTTGTGTTTTTTAAGGATAATCCTTTTTTTTGGGTGCCTAACCTCTGACTGGGGTAAGTATACTTTTTTTTGTAATATTTGAATGACTTTGTCATCGAATTTGTTCCCAATGACTTTACTGTTTTACTTTCAAAATACCATCCTGGGTCAAGTCTAAAGCAACCCGGCTGCAGCCTAATGGATGAAATACAATAAATTAAATATTATACGATAATCTGTAAAGGCTGTTACATGACATGTAATGTTAAATATGTTGAAAGATGAAGGTAAAAACAGCGCCGGTCGCCTGTTTTCAGAGTTTTGCATTCGTCTTGTGTTTGCAGGGCGTTTTTGTCGTAGCAGTCGTCATAACCTTGAACGGGTCGTTAGAAACATTCAAATTCGACATATTTGTTCTGAGAAAATATTTGTGGTTAGTGGAAATGTGAAATGGCAAGATTTTCTAAATTTTTTACTTTAATTCCCTGTCTGTATCCGTGTTCTCTTCCCAAGAGGTGCGAAGGAAGCTAACACCGTTTGTGAGTCGAAGTCTTTGTCTGACAAAGTTACTGAGCGTGACTGGTGAACATGCATTAAAATTTAAAAAAAGGGGAAAAACAGGAGGCACTTCTTTGAACTGTGAACAGGCAGATTTCGGAGCAACATGTTCATGCATGTAGCCAAGTGGCAGCCATTCCCAGGAATGCCTCTTCTCTCTTTTCACACATTTATGCAGAACTGCTTGCTGACATATGGGCACTGCGGTACCACCTCAGCACCATTTCTAATGGTTTGCACGGTCTCATCAAAATGCAGCGTAAATGGCGTTCTCATGTCGGCCTTTAAGGCTCCTTTTGATTCATCAAAGCACGCTAAACTAAACAAGAAACTTGCTTTTCAACACCACCGCTTCCCCGAGAACCACAGCGCTCTAAAATTCAGCGGGATTGCACAACAGCGGGTTAAAATAAACGGCAGGAGAGGCAATTTTCTTTCTTTCTCTCTCTTTGTGTGCCCACACTATTAAAACAAGTGTTACTGCATTAAATAGTTCAGATATTACCAATAAATACACATACAGGGGTTTGGAAATTCTTGCTCAGCTCTAATAATGAACCTATAATAAACCCACTGAGACCGTTAGTGACAAAAAGTCCGAACTGAAACAAACGTTGATCCCACAGCATCAAAACTCATAAACAAATAATGGCCTCAGTCATTTTTTGATCAAAATGTTTTTGTTTTTTTTACTAAATTATCATCATTAACATATTTGGTTCAGTTTTGACTTGAGCTCTGGCTTTATAATCATAGTTTTAATCAATCTGCATTACATTAAGCCATTTTCTGATGTACGCCATTGTGCAAATACATGTTTTTTTCCACTAGAGTTATTGCTGCTGACATGCAAAATCAACGTTGTTACGAATAACTGATATATCCCAGACTGGTACAACAATAGATGTTATGTAAACAAGTTGGAAATTTAAAAAATGGAATCAATAAATGGTTATAATATTAGTGTAAAACCTATAGTATTTTTATAGGTCATATTTTCGTCTAACGAGGCAGTCTACAAAAATTAATTATTTTAGTTAATAAAAAACTGCATTAAGCGGACGGCTCTTCTGTGTGGAGTTTGCATGTTCTCCCCGTGTCGGCCTGGGTTCCTCCCACAGTCCAAAAACATGCAGCTTAGGTTTAATTAGGGACTCTACATTGTCCGTAGGAGTGAATGAGAGCGTGAATGGTCGTCTTTCTCTGTGTGTACCCTGCGAGAGTGAACCCGCCCAAAGTCAGCTGCAACCCAAGTTCAGATAAGCGGTAAAAGATCATGGATGGAAAAATGAATTAGTGAATTTAACAAAGTATTCATAAAGAAAGGGACATTTCTGTCCTCTAATAAGAAATAAAGAATTTTTAAATATTTGATTCTGCACAAAAAATTTTAAATTTAATTCATATTGTTGTCAACCATTGACATGCTGAGAAAGAAAATAGTTTTTCTTTTCTTTTTTTTGCAGTGGCGGCATTACTTAAACAATTTAATGAAAATAAATAAAATCTGAAAATGAATTAATATTTTGTAGTTATGACCAGAACTGACACTTGAGATTTAACTAAGTCAAAAATTTTAAAATAATAATATTAACACTTATAGCAATTTAAGAAATGTGACATTTTGTGTCAGGCAACAAGAGGGTGTGTTTTTTCCCCATTAATTTACCTCCCCACACCTTTTTCTCTGCCTCCTAAAACCAGACAGCCTCACTAATTGGCGGCACTAAATTGAAGGAAAGTCTTTGAAATATCATCTGGACATGCTTTGTTTATAAACGAAGCCATTTCCTGTCATGTTCAATACTGAAGGAGGTGAAAGAGGTGAACCAGAGAACAGATGACCTGAGGAGGCAGCTGAAGAAGTCCAATAGGAACATCCTGCTCACAGAAACAGCGCCTGAATTACTTTTAATTCTCTGCATTAACACATCTCACCCTGACTACTTCTTCTATATGAATGGTGCGTTCAAGGCTTGTAAGACTCTGTGGCGTGACACGTTGAAGAAAACAGTAAAAACAAAAATCCCTCCACAATTTGAGTTCAAAAATCAATCCAAAACACAAATATATTTAAATCAAAATAACAAATATTGAAGGAAAAATACAGAAACAAATACTAGAGCTGCAACTATTGTTATTGTTACAGATATTTTTATTGTTAGTTAATGCATCAGTTAGTCTTTAAAACAAAAAACAACAATGACTTAACTACTTAAGCCTTGTATCAATTTTAAATATAGTTGTATAAAATAAAGAACAGCAGTTAATAATCAGCCAGAACCAAAGCAGTTGAAGCATTTTCCCCAAAATTGTTGGACAAATATTAGAGCTGCAACATGTTACATTATTACAGATATTATTTGTTGGTAGGAAATACTTGGTAAAATAAAATCCATCCACAGTTCTTGTTTTGTTAGTCTAAAATAAATTAAAAACTGTCACGTAAAATTATATTAAACTTAATTTTGTGTTGTAATTTAAATGTATACAAAAGAAAAAACAAATTACAAATAATTTTCCATCCATCCATCCATCTTCTGCCGCTTATCCGGGGCCGGGTCGCGGGGGCAGCAGCCTGAGCAGGGACACCCAGACTTCCCTCTCCCCAAATAATTTTCCCTGAAGAAATGACTGAAAGTTGTCAGACAATTATTAAAGCTGCAGCTTTTTCCATTATTATAGATATTATTTGTATTGTTATGGAACGGGTCAGGGTTTCCGTTTGTTTTGTTTTTTTAATTAATTGGATAGTCTATAAAAAAACAAAATAAGAAAATAAAATGGTTTAAGTCTAAAATAAGAATGCGTCATTTAAAATGATATAAAACTTCATTTTTGTGTTAATTTAAATACATGTAAATAATAAATATTATTTGTATTGTTACTGAATGGGTCAGGGTTTCCGTTTTGGTTTTTTTTGTTTTAATTTATTGGATCGTCTATAAAACAAAATAGAAAAACAATTCCCTGCGCAATTTTGGTTTTGTCAGTCCGAAGAAAAAAAAAAAAAAAATTAAAAAGCAGCAAATCATCCCATTTTGCAAGCAGGAAGTGGAATTAATAACACAGAAGCAGTAAGTAATGCTGGTGGTAAAAGTCTCCTGAATCAGTTTTATGGTTTCACGTGTCGACTCAGAGGCAGAAGAAGAAACGTCGCTGCCTGCGGCCACACATGTGGCGATGCTCTGGTTATCTCAGCGCGCAGCGGGGCGGTCGTGTCGGGGGTAAGTGGGGTTGTGTCCTGCTGGGAAACCCGACTGGGAATGCAAACGATGATGACACAGAACTCCACAGGCACTGAAGAGCTTTATACAGCCGGAAAGTGGACACGAGGCGGCTGACACATGGATCTGCTTACCTCCAGCAGCAGGCCGCGCTGAGACACCAGTCAGCTCACCAGTTAGAGGCGAACAGGAACCAGTGGCTGCCTCGATCCCTCCAAAAACAAGTCGTTCTTTCAGTTTATTCCATTTGAACCCATCAAGTTTCACTTTGGTGGCCGTAAAAATAAATAATCTGTCAGAATTCGCCATCCATCACAGTAAATGTTTATTATTTTACTCTGCACGCACAAAATCTATTGTGTGTCTGTCCGTATTTGCAGAGGGATCGTTCTTAAGTTGCTTTTCCTGAGTTTGAGTTGGGGGCTCTTGTCCATATTGGTTTTGTTACATTAAAGACGTTTTTGCGGGACGTTGTATGATCCAAAGTGAGGGTTAAAAGGTTGACTTGTCCAACCCCATCATTTGACTTGAACATTATACTCCATTGATTGTCAAACTATGATCCATTATATTATTTTAAATTGATAAATGATGTGCAAAGGGAGGGAACTGTCTTGTTATGTCTTGGGGAAGATTCATTCCAGGCTGGAAGTTTGGTTTTCAATCTTTTTTTTCAAGCCTGTCTGAAACAATAGTCACGAGCCCACAACACACAGTACACTGAAACTAATTTCCCTCCTGCTGGCTGTGAGGAGATGTTGATCTTCGTGCACTGTCAGTGTGACTGAGGGGGCACAAACTCCACAGACCTCACTCTGGGAGAAGATGCACTTGAAGATAAACCCGAATTAATATGATGTTTTAGCAGCCCGGGTTGCGGGAAGGAAACAAAGGCTTTTGTTTTATAGTTCTGCAAATAAAAAAACGGTTATTCTCAGAGAAAGATTTTGAGGAGCAGTAAGCAGCGTTCAAAATACAGAAGATCGTGGGCACTATATTGTGTTTTCTCCACTGTAAGGTCACTTTAGTGGACCCTAAATCATGTTTTCTCCACTGCAAAGGTAATTTAGAGGGCACTTTATTGCATTTTCTTTATTGGAAGGGCCTTTTATTATGTTTTCTCCACTTTAAAAAGGTTTTTTTTTATAGGGCACATTGCGTTATTTCTATTAGAAGGACACTTTATTGTGTTTTCTCCACAGCAAGGGAATTTTAGAAGGTACCCAGTTATGTTTTCTCCACTACAAAGACACTACAGAGGGTCCTTTACTATGTTTTCTCTACTGTAAGGTCACTTTAGTGGACCTTATATCGTGTTTTCTCCACTGCAAAGGCAATTTAGAGGGCACTTTATTGCATTTTCTCTATTGGAAGGGCCTTTTATTGTTTTCTCTACTAGAAGAGCATTTTCTATGTTTTCTCCACTGCAAAGGCACTTTAGAGGGCCTTTTATTTTGTTGTTTTTTCCAACTGGAAGGGAATTTTAGAGGGCACTATATTATGTTCTCTCCACTGCAAAGGCAATTTAGAGCGCACTTTATTGCATTTTCTTTATTAGACAGGAACTTTTTTGTGTTTTCTCCACTGTAAAGGTATTTTATAGGGTCCTTTACTGTGTTTTCTCTACTGGAAGGGCACTTTAGAGGGCACCCCATTATGTTTTTCTCTACTAGAAGAGCGATTTCAATGTTTTCTCCACTGTAAACGCACTTTATTTGGTCCTTTACTATGTTTTCTCTACTGGAAGGGCACTTTAGTTGACCCTATATTATGTTTTCTCCACTGCAAAGGCAATTTCAAGGGCACTTTATTGCATATTTTCTATTAGAAGGGCAATGTTTTCTTCATTGCAAGGGCACTTTAGAGGGCAACATATTATGTTTTCTCCACTGCAAAAGCAATATACAGGGCACTTTATTGCATTTTCTTAATTAGAAGGGGATTTTAGAGGGGACTTTACTGCATTTTCTCTATTGGATGGGGCACTCTAGTGGGCCTTTTATTTTGTTTTCTCCATGAGAATGGCATTTTAGAGGGCACATCATGTTTTCGCCACAGGAAGTGCACCCTTAAGGGCACCCTTAAGGGCACTTGATCACATTAATATAACATACTGTCCTTCCAGACGGCACTTGAATGCCATTTTTGTCAAATATTGGAGCACCATTGGCAGTGGGTGGGGCAACTGCCCCCTAAACCCAACAATGCCTCCAACCTCCAGAGAATATGAGTCCCCGAAAAAAGCAATGGTGAATTTAAAATGCTGGTTGTAAGTGTAAAAATCCTGTAAACACACCATCAATTTTCCTGCAAACGTGACGGATAAAAACAGAAAACGACACCTGTAAACATTCATGCTTGAACACTCACGTCCCAGCTGTGACTCTGATCCTCTCACACAAACACTCACAAAAACACACACATCTTCACACACAAACATCCTTCCACTGTGAAGTCTGTTCTGTGTGTTTCACAGGTAGTTAACACTCCTCATTATGAAGAGAGGCCCGGCTTCAGCTCAAAAGAAATCACTGTTTTTTACTGTCCTGGATCAACAGATATTTCATCACAGGTTCAAACTGCAACTTGGCCCATAAATACGTAAAATAGTCTTCCTCCATCTCTTACTGTTACCAAATGTTCAGTTCATTATATTTGATAAACACACTTGTATTTTCGGGGTTGTATCCAGATGGCTCACTGTACTTTCAGTTATTAGAATAATGCAATGATAATATAAAGTTATTACGTGTGTGTGAGCAGTTATCTCTCTGTTGACCACATTGAGTTTTAAGCTGCTGGAGTGAGGGCAAAGAGGTTTTGGGCGCTCTGCGGGGCTTCAAAGGGCCGTTTGAAGTTGAAGACCTGGCTTTAAGGTTAAAATTAGGTTGGAGTTAGGAATCGTCAATGTCTGTGAAGTTCCTCAGAAGTTCAGAAAGGCCAGCAGGTGTTCGTGTAGCGAAGCAGATGAGGTGCGTGGGAGTCAGGATGCTCTGTTCTTTGTCAGAGTCCAATCTGCCCGTTTTCTATACAAACACTAAAGGACACTTATATAATACTGTTAGTATTAATCAACAACCACGCAGTTAACATTAAACAGAAATAAGCCTCATGTTACCATTTCACGGATTACTGTTCCTTTTGTTTTTATTCTTCAAAAGGAGGCTAATGTTTGCCACATGCATATAACAAACCACATGATTACCAAGTTAATCTCAGATATCAAATAAATAAGCTTGGTTTTAGGTTTGTGATATTATCAAACTGTTTTATCCTACACTGACCTCTCGGATATCCCAAGGCTCGCTTTTCCTTTCTTTGTTTCTTTCCTTTCGGGAGCTGCACTGGTCTTAATTTTAAGGCTACTGAGAAGATAATGATATTTTGCCGGGAAGGGCATGAAATATATTAGTACAGTTATATGACTGAAATTGGGCTCTGGGGGACCCATAAGTTTTGCAGAATTGACCACTTTATGCTGACGTGCAGTTTAAGGCGTTACCACAGAGTTTTTCTCGTGCATTTATTTAATTATTTTCACATCATGTTTCTGCAAACTGGGGTTATAAACAGTCGTGTAATGACATAGTTTGGGTTACACTTAAAGCTGCTGTGGATTCAATAAGTTAAATGTTATAAATGTGTGATGATCTTATCCTTATAGCAGCCATTTTTACATTTAAACTTGACCTCAGTGTATAAAACGGGCTGCTGTGACCTCATGAAACTTTACAACCACAGACTAGAGACCTGCAGCTTTCAGAGGATGTAGAGCTACTCTAGATATATCGACAATAAGGGGGTTTCTCAGCCGTTTAGAGAACAGAAAGGTTTGCCGTAGCTGTTGCAAAAAATACAGAAATCTCCAAGTTTTTTAAACCAAATCACAGCATGGATTTTAGGGTCTTGGTGTCTTATTAAAGTACACAGTTAAAACAAGAGCTAATGCAAAAATGGCCAAGCATCAGAGGAAAACATGGAACGAGTGAAAAAAATACCCATTTTATGCATGTAAGATTGTTAAAAGTGAAAAAATACAAAATAAGGACAAAAAAAGTCTATTTAAATGTCCTAAAAAGTGAACGAAAAAACGAATTTCCATCACTTTTTTAATACAGGTTTTTGCATTCACGTTTTGAATAATTGAACAGTTTATCAGCTGTTCTGCACTGAATATTATACGAAATATTTATAAAATATGTCACTTTTCTTTTAGTTTTCTTAATGATAGAAACAGGTTCCCCTTAGGAAAAATGTTCGGCTGCGCTGCTGCAAATGTTTTCCTGCTGCTACTGCAATTTATTATGTTTTTTTTTCCTGCTGGAAGGGCACTAAAAAGGGCCATTTATTATGTTTTCTCTACTAGAAGGGCACCTTAGAGGGCACTTCATGTTTTCTCCACAGAAAGTAGAGAAAAAATACAAAATAAGGACAAAAAAGTCTATTTAAATGTCCTAAAAATTACAGGAAAACTCACTTCAATCATTGGTTTTATAAAAAAACACAGTTTTTGCATTCATCATACAAAATATCTAAAATAAAATATGTCACTTTATCTTTAGTTTCCTTAATGATAGAAACAGAGTCGCCTAAGGAAAAAGGTTGCTGCTCTGTGGGACACGAGTGATTTGCATCATCACAGGCGGTGCACGGCCAAACACCTGCAAGCATTTTCTCAATAAGCTCAAACACCAAAGCAAGGGAATGAATGTGACTGCAACTCTTTGTCATCATTGATTAAACATGTGGCAACTATAACTACCTAAATTGTTGTCATATTTAGCTTTTATTCTTCAGAAAAACATATTTCCGTGAGGCTCACTGTGGTCAGTTTTTCTGATAAATACTTTGGACCAAGTAGTTTCAGTTGTCTGTGTTAATCACAGTGAGAAGAAATTCGAAAAATCTCCAAGAATGTATCCAGAAATCAAAGACGTATTCTGTTGTTTGAAGATGGTTAAAAGAAAACTGTGTAGTTTGGTGCAAACACAGAAAATAAAACAGGAAAATTGAGTTCTCTCTCTCACCTTTCCAACAGCTCACTGGATTTCCGCCCTGATCATAATTACACCCATGCGGCTGAGCTCGTTCCAACGGCTGCCTTTAATTTTCACTTTCGGCGAGATTGTTTTCTTGCAGCTATAATACATAAGCTGTGTTCGGTGACAGTTGTACTTGGACAGAGAGGGACGGCCGAGGCGTGGGGACGAGCGCCAGTGTGGCTGCAGCTGTGGATCTGGTGGGACGCCAGCCGCAGAGGGGAGAGTAATGAGCTGTTAAACAACACTGTCCAGGCCTGAGGGGCTCATTAAAGCTCCATCTGAGGGCGGAGTTCACATCCCGGGACTCATTACAGACCCTTCCCGCCCTTTCTCTGCGTCTTAATACAGGTGCGTCCATCAGGTCAGGCTGAGACCGCTGCACGTCCAGAGACCAGAGAGCGACGCTAATGGGGCAGTTGGGCAATTGTAAAGCCATAAATCACGCTGTGCTTTCAACACAGGATGGGCATCTGGCAATCACTGCTGCACCATAAAAGCATCCATTAAAAGTCTTCACATGAGACACTTTCATCAGGAACAAACAGCAGAGTCATTGTTTACATCCTGCAGGGGTTTGATCAGTTTTACTGACCACCTGAACGAAGAGAGGATACGTCGTTTCACTGACTGGATGATGGTGTGACGTCTTAGTGGGACGTTGTTACAGTGAATAGCATATTGTTTACAATAGTTACTGTATTTTTCGGACTATTAGTCGCACCGGATTATAATGCGCATTAAGCGAAACAACACTGTTCAATAACCATCTGTTCAATTCTGTCCTCTAACTGTGTCCATCTCGCTTTGTTCCCTCGGAAACTCTGTTTGTTCTTCTTTACTTGGCGAAGGTCGTCTTCGTGCTTCCTCCACTTCCGTACCATCGATTCATTAATGTTGAATTGTCTCGCAGCAGCTCTGTGGCTCAACATTTTGGAGCGCCGTGTACCACATAAAATCGGTTCGAGATCAGTAAGCACAACCAGAATTCATACATAAGGAGCACTGTCGCTTTTTGAGAAAATTAAAGGATTTTAAGTGCCTCTTATAGTCCGAAAAATACGGTAATATTATATTGAATATTAATACAGGAAACCCTCATAATTTCTACATAGACTGGATAACTGAGAGATCAATATTTGAAGGGATGTCTCCTGATCTGAGCAGTGAAGATAACCAGAAGCGCCTTAAACCTGCATTCTTTCATTGATCCAGCAGGGGGCGACAACGGCAGTTGCAAAAGAAGTCCGGTCCTATCTATCTCAAAACAAAAGGAGACGACTTCTCACATGATTTATTAGCTAAGAAAAACTTCTCATGGCAACATTAAGGTCTCAATCACTTGTTTTAAGTCTTCTCTGATGCAATATGATGTTAATTATGTGAATAATTGTCCCATTTAGAAGAAAATAGACGATAAAGAAGCTTATGATTTGGGGCGTGGCTACCTTTGATTGACAGGTGGCGAACACAGCGAGTGGTCATCGGGATAGAAGCAGAACAATGAATATCCACGACTCTGTGTACGTGTACAAACAGCCTGAACTTAGCCCACAGTTGGAATAAAACAAACCAGGACTTCCAATCAGTCGACTGGTTTTTGTGTCCAGGTCTTTTTTTTCTAAGCTTAGCATCGCAATTTTATAACATTAATTAAAAACAGTGATTCATCAGGTCATATTTGTCTGCTAAAAGTCTTTCAGTTCATTTGAAACCACACAAACCTGACCGTGACAGCATCCATTACTCATATCCAGTCTTTGTTCTTTACTGGTCTGAAGAGGATCATTTCAGAATACTGGAAAACTTCATAATATACCAAATATTCTATAAAAAAAAAAATCAACTTTATTTTGAAGTTCTTGAGAGTTAAGCGTCCCCCTTCTTCCTGGTATAGCAAGAAAATACACACACCACAAGTATGTGTGGTGGAAAAAAAACTATTGTCTTGGTTTATGATCTGTTTATTATCACGTTTAGTATTAGATTCCTTGACTGCAGACTATCGTGAACAGAGTCACTGAGGCATTTAAATGGAGTTTTTAAAGTGAATCCAAGTATGAACCTCCTGTCAACTCCACAAACATCTCCGCACATGAACGCAGGACCTGAAAGCAACACGGCCGGGTTTTATCTGAGCAGTTCTGGTTTCCATTTGTCGTCTGCACGGTATCGAGCCGTCGCGTCACAGCAGAGTTTGGATGAAGGTATAAAGTCCATGTGGAGCGCAAATGAGGCACAATGGCAGAAATGTGAATATCAGGACTCTTATCATCTTGTTTTTTTATTTATCTGCATTCATAGACGGATCCGCCTGGAAGCCAGATTCATCTGCAGAGCTCATATGCATTTGCTGTTGCCCTCACCGAGCAGATTCGCGGGTTTCATCGGACGATTAAGGTCACGAAACTCAGATCAAACTGGCAAAACCAGGCAGCGCTGATCAAAGATAAAAGATCCTGTTACTGCGAAGCCTTATATCTGAACTGAAATGTTTACAGAAACACATTTTCGTGACTTTTTTTCCTGTAATTTAAGAAAGATTGTAGTCGGGGTTCGTCCTGCTTCAAAACAGAGCAAGTCACGCATTGCTGATTCACACGCTGCACTGCTCTGATTGCTCAGCCAGAGAACGACTAATGACGCCGATATTCAATATTCTCTGGCTGGAGATATTTACAACCCCCCCTGATGCTGGTCAGACTGATGAGCTGAAAACCTTTCAACAGTAATCATAAAGACTCCTGGAGGTTTGGAAGAACTGCCCGTCTACACAGACTCTTTTTGGCAGTTCATTCAAATTGATGTGTAATTTGGTTTTGGCTTGTTCAAAAAAATGTATCTGCCAACTAGCGGTTGTTCAAGAGTTTGAAGCTCTGGCAGAGTATTAATGTAACAGTTCTTTGAGTGACGGCTGGCAGCTCATGAAATGTCAAAATCCTGTTTACAGTGACTGGTACCGATCCCTGTTCCCCTCTTTGTTCCCGTCTTTGACCTGAACATAAACACCTAGTAAATACAACGAGGCCCAACAAAACCTCCCGACTTTGAGAGTTTATGAGAATCACACGTCTTAAAATGACAATTTAAAGAAATCTGCTGTTTTCTTTCTTTCCTGGCTGCGAGAGAATGAAAGCGTCCTTTGAATTAAAAAAAACTCTCGGCTCGTGATATTTTCTGGGGAAAAACGCACAAAATGTCACTAATCCAGCACAGTCACACAGCTGCTCTTCAGCTCGACAAATCCTTGTGATTTTCAATTTCACTGACAAATAGGACCAGACGGCGTTTTCTCTTTTTATCCATTTAATGCACTTTCATGCTGTTGAAATAAGACCGGCTGGCCACATGTCCGCAGCGCTCTTAATGTGCGGAAAGTCACGCTGATCACATTCAATTCACTTGTTCAGTAATGTTTTTGTCCCTGGTATTAAAGCTTTCCACATTCAGGGCAGCAGCCGGTTTTGGTGGTTATTAAGCTTGTAGACGTCTGTAGGAATGTGAGGAGTTGTTGGATTGGCTGGTTTGGTTCGATAGTTTACCAAAATGCAACTCTTTCTTCTCAGCACCTTTCTGTGCATGCAGCTCCACAGAATAGTCCGTTTGTAATTACCGCCCATAACGACACACACAATCATCAACCAGAATCAGCTCACGGTACAGTGGTGGTAAAAAATAACACACATCGTTATACAAACACGAACGGATTGTGGTGGTAAAAAAAGCTGCTGTTCTGTGAATTTATGCTACAAAACCACTGAGCTAGGTTCAGGGCAAAACACTTCCTGGTTAGACGTTATAATAACAGTAAATAAATGTACGTAAATGCCAGCAGGGAAGTAGTTACGAGGGTTTTCACACGGGACGTCGAATTTTGATTGTCCAATCACGACGACTCCATCAGAAAGATGGACGACAGTCGGAGATTTAGATATGAGTCGTGTTTTGTGTTTTGTTGCCCTTCACTGACGTTTCTGAGCTGAGACCAGTCAGATATCACTAAAAAACAACAAATATCTCACTTAAATATCTGATAAATCATTAACATTACAGAACAATGTGAACTTGTATTATATATAAGACAAAACACTCTAGTAGTCCGTAGTCTCTAATAACACAGGGAACACATTTTTTGTTGAGTAAGCTGGTTTTAACAAATTTTTGGGTGCAGAATCCAAAACTGATCTCAGTTTTTCTCAGTCACGTCAAGTTTTTGAACTATAGGATCCCCGTTTTATTATATAAAAATATGAAAAATACTGTACTTAACAGATGTGCTTGTTTTATAAAAATGTTCAAATATTGACATACAATGAAATATGAAAGAAACAGGAAATGATTATTAACACTATGGTGTTTTTACAAAGGATATGGCTACTGTTATTATAATTGTGTGCAAGTAGTTAAGGTAAAAAAATGTACATTTATAGCTCTTTCTGGAGTGTTCAACTTGAGGACTATCGCCTTTGATGCTCCAACAACAGTCAACCATCATATGTACATCCATCTACCCTGATCACCTTCTTCCATAACCTTCAGATCTTGGTAAAATCCTTCACTAACAGCACCAAGATTTCCCAGAAAGCTGGCAAGATGGCAACGCAGAAAATGTAGTTTAATAGTCATGTTGCAACCATTCGCTTTGTAGCTGCACTCTAAATGACTAACAAGGATATCTGAAGCCTGTTCATTCACATAATTTTCCAGTCATTCGCAAATTAATCACAAATTAGTCCAACAGTTTGTGTGAGAGCCGATTTAAAACAGGTTTGTGTGGTTTCTAATGAAAGACTTTTGGCAGACAAACATGACATGATGATCACAATCGCTGTTTTTAATTAATTTTCTAAAATTGTTTTGCTGAGGTTGGATAAAAAGACCAGTGTTGGGTTTAAAAATCTAATTCTGGAGACAAGAATCAGTCTCCTGGGTTTGTTTTGTTTCCCACTGTGGGCCAAGTATCATCATAGCACAACCTGCGTTAATGCAAAATAATTAGTGCCGTTAAAACAGATTTGTGTCACCGTGTTATTATCAGGTTAACTTTTACAGCCCTGACAAGGAAATGATGCTGGAAAAGTTCATTTGTTCTTAAAGGAGCATTCACACCTGATCTCCTAAGCCTTCAAATATAAAAAGCATATGTACACAGAAGCTAAAAAATGCATGCATTTAAAAAAAACAACACCCACCAAATTGCATCCCTTTGCTGTCCGCGGGAGAAGCTAGAGGTCAGTATGGGTGACGTGTTTATTCCAACATCTGGGATTTTATAGCTCGGAGCTGAGGGACAATAAATGGTGATAAGTGGTGTTGGTAGCACCGTAAAAACCTGCAGCCTCAATCACAGTTTCACCTCCAACTAATGCTCGACTTGAAGGGGTTCAGCACCCCTTAAAATGAGACCCGAGTCCCTGTTAAAGCAGTTTTAAGCCCATTAGTCAGAAAGGGTCACAACAAGTGATGCTCATAAATTTTAATAAGTCAGTATGCATCATATTAAAAGAACATTTTAATTAAATGTTTGCTTCTTTCTGCAAGATACTGGAGAGGTTGGGATCAAATTTAGTTCTTATCCTTCTTTTTTTTTAAAAAGGGGGAGTGGTGTAAATCAGTGTGGTCATTTAGATTCAACCTGTTCAACTGCACGCTGTATTTAACTGTGGAAGAAGCTGTTTTTTAGTGAAGGGTTTATTACCAAAAGTAAAGCCTTTCCTGTGGTGACTGAGCTTTATTTTAAAAAAAGCCACGATGCATGAAACGACACACCGTCCCTGAAACATCCAGAGCTGAAGCAAAAGGGTGTTTTGTGCGTCTTTACCACAAAAAAACTGATGCAAAACTTCCCAAAAAAACTGTCTAATATATGAATCATGTACTGACAATGAGGCATGTAACATGTTTAATAGGTGCTGCTAACCTTGAGGTTAGATAAGCAGGTTTGTGAACAGGAAGTCACCACTTCTATACACGTGTGTCTGCCTGAAAAGAGAAGGAGGGAGAGACCGTGCAGGCTGCAGAGACTCATGATGTTAATGTGCATCTTTCATGCATCAGAAAACTCTGCAGCGCAGACGGCTTAAGCTGTCACGGCGAGACAAAAACCAAGGTTTATTTTATTATTTCAGACAGAAAAAGTCATTTTCAGATCCAACAGGCAGGCAACTGCACTGAACTGATCTCACTAATACATACAAGACCTGCTGCTGCTGTCGAAACACACACAGCAACGTGCTGAGTGGGTTCATCTGAAATCCCAAAAGGTCTCTGGATAGACCTGCAACCAGTCCGAGCAATGAAACCCGACACCCGATCAATCAGAGCAGCAAAGTGTTGAGTGACACAAGCAACGGCCCCGCACAGCTCAATGATCATTTCTCTCTCTAACAGTGTTTGTGCGACAGGTTAATCCACATTATGGTCGTGTTTTAGTCGTTTAGTGCTTCACTCAGTCTGGTTTTCTTTCTCACTGCATAAATGTAGTTAAAAGACTTTTGCAGGGACGTGCATGTAGGCGGAGGGCTGGAAATACTCAGTATTATTCCTCATTGGTTGGAAAACTGGTGGTGGAAAATTTTAGCACAATAAACAAAGCAACATGAAGCTGAGTCGACCCTGCACTGACGAATCTTTCTCCTCCGGTTGATTTCAAATGATTTCTTAAACGCCGTTGATTTAGTCGACTTTATTCGGCGTCTCCTGGATGTTTTCTTCAACCCAGATGTCAATCAAACATCAGACTTCAGCAGAAGTCATGTTGCATCTGTCGCTCTGTGTTCAGAGTGTCACAGGTCGGCCACAATCTGCTGCGGTTTGGTTCACTTCCTGCGATTGGCTCGGATTACGTTCACAGTGCAATTGAACCGCATCAGGATTTGTACGGAAACAGACCAGGACTCGTCTCACAAGGCGCCGCGGCCTGAGTACGATTAGACTGTTATCAAGCAACCAAACAAACCGTGAAAAGGATTCAACCTCGCCAGATTCAACTGAAACAGATTCAGCTGAGCTGAAAATGCCCTGAGAAAGAAACAGCACCATCACAGATCCACAGTTCAGAATACAAAGAATCCTGATCAAGTTTGTTTGAGGTCAGATGTCTAAAACCGTAAGCGGCTGCTGAAAAACACTGGCTGCAAGATCCCCGTTCAGCTCCATAACACAGCCATGTGCTTCGACCATTCCCAAGCAGGAAGAGCAGATTTAAATGTGTTTCTGCAAAGCTTTGAAGTGAGAAATAAGCGAAGCAGAAAGAGAACCGTTACTCGTATTTGATCAGAGCTGCAGTGTTTGACAGTTTCATAAGTTGTGCTGGAGACCATTTATCCAATCAGAAGCCTGGTGATGCCTGGACGGAGAGACACCAGAAGCGCCCGGCAGACGAAGGAAAACGCGCTCTGCCTGTTCGCAGACATTCGTCCACGTGGCTCTGGTGCAAGTTTAACCCAGAACTTAAACAATGTTTAACTACAGATCTGTTATGTACCTGTGCTGTCCATGCACCAGCTGTAAACCTATAAATATATATAACTTGTTTTTTTCCGCCCTGTGAAGTCTTTTTTGCAACTCTTTAAGGAAACAGATCCCCTTCGTTTTATAGCACCTATAATCTTTGACTTTTCTGACTGAAGCTGCAGGGAAAAGGGAAAAAATTAAATACACAAACATTTGCTTTTTGACCCTAATGATGGTGGCGTTAGATTTAAGGTTGAGTTTGAGCCATTTAACAAAGACATTTAATGGATCCTGGTTTTTTATTGAGGGTGTCTGTGTAGTTTATAGGACCTCGAAGGCATTTTGAAGCTTTTTAAGGGATGTTTAGTGATTGGCTTTGATGTTTGTTCTCCATTATGGAGGACATGTTTTCATTGCACAAATACAAAGGCTGGAACCTTGCAAGATGAATGGATTGAATGTTTTAAATTATTATTAAGACATGTATCCCAAAAAGAAAAATGCAAAAGAGACACGACTTCCAAACCTTTACAGAAATTAAGCCTGCACAGATTTTGTGCATGCACGACTTTCTGCAAACTTTTATTTGGTTCATCAGTAATCTGATCAGCTCCACTAAAAAGCTCTCGACACAATGGTTTACTTTGCCTTCGCTGCACCGAGCCAAGGCTTTTTAATCGCGTCTGAAAGTGCCAAAGTTAAATATTTCAAGGGTGAAAAGTATTCAGATCAGCCGTAAAACTCACCACTGCAAATTGTAAACAAGTCTTTGAGTCATTAAACTCCCTCACACCCAGAAATGTAGATGAGGACGAGACTAAAGCACAGCTCTGGATGTGAGCGGTGTCTGTCATTAAAAAGCGATAAGTTGTTTCTGACGGCTGCGGTTTCCGACAGTTAAATGTCAATCCGTCTCAAGCATGTTGACGTTTTGATCGCCCACTCGATGACCGTATTTCAATATGAATAATTTGATTCATCACTTCCTGAGAGGAGAAGAATCACCATTTATTTTGGACAAACGCAGCTTTGGAACGGGACACTTCCTGAAGACGGCTGACAAGAGGAACGGCTGGAGGTTTGGCTCCCGCTGCGAGGCGTCTGTGTTGGATTTGGTCAAAGAAAAGCTCCAGAAAGTGTCACATCATCAAAAAACTGTTTGTTTTACTCATGTCTTTTCTCCCCCCACACACAAACAGAAAGGCCTCCATGTTTTAACTGGCTGTTAAATAAGAACAGTGTGAGGTGGCTGCTCTGGTTGCAGACACACACAGTTCATGTCATGCCAGCGCCGGCTCAAGCTGCTCGCCATGCTGTACAGAAAGTGGGTTTTTTTCCTGAGAAAGTGTTGATTCTGGACCGCATGAAGTAAATCTGCAGCCCAGCATGTCAAACACAACATCAGATGTTTAGTGTTGGTGCAGCCTTGAAGTGCAGCCTGTGGAGCTGTGTGTGTGTGTCTCATCGCGGCAGACAATCATTTTCTTTCCGATGGTTTCTGTTAACCAGCCTGCAG
>CAFUXE010003152.1:34287-48688 GCA_903364295.1 Serranus cabrilla | reverse complement strand
TGATAATGAAGTCTGTGGAGCGAAACCAAATTGGCTAAAGAAAGAGGCTCTGCAAAAACAAAGTTAACCAGGTCCAGTTGTGCAGAACAAACATTCACTTTTATGGGCTTTTAAAGTGGAGATGCAGGTAATCCAGACACGGGGATTAATACATGTTGGATCTCCTGCAGTAGAGTTTAGGCGGCAACGTGTTAAACCCGAGATCAAACAGCAGCTTTACGATAAGACCTTTTTAAATTAAAGTAATGAACTGATGATTCCTGCCAAGCCAATTGACACCAGTTATGGAGTAAAACATCAGAGAAAGTCTTTTAAAGGCCAACATCTTCATTTAACAGCATCCAGTCACCTGGTTTTTTATTTATTTCTGTCCGAGTCATAAATAACTTTGTGCTATTATTCTCACTAGTATTTATGTACCCAGTCAGTTCTGCAGTGTGTGTCCATGTGTGCAGCCCTTACACAGCAGGTTTTTATGACCGTTGATGGTCTCACACAGCTGATAGATCAGCTTCCTTGGGCTTTGCTCAGCTTGCAGATGTCCAACAATTGGTACCATTTGCATGTCAAAATTGTCCAAAGTTGTCAACAACATCAGTGCAGATGTTTTTCACGTCAGCGAGTTAATCTGCTGAAATGAACCAATATCAGTCCAGTATCTCACTGCAATAAATGCCAGGGAATATATCTTAATATATCCTGAATGCAGCATTTTAAAGGTAAGGTTCAGATTTTTTAAAGTAGGGTTTCAGAGGCATCCTGTGTCCTTTATGACCTGCAGGACGGGGCAGTCGGGGCCTGCACACAGGGTGGAGAACAACAAGTAAGAAGTGACTGTGTGCTGCTGTGACAGCCAGGTTTTTTTATTTTATGCACTGTTATCTCATGATAACGACTTATTATCTCGATATAGCAAAGATCGTTTTCTCGTGATAACAAATGTGATGTAAACATTACATTGTTAAACTCAAGTTAGCCTACATCTAGGCTAGCTGAATCAGATGGATAGATAGTTTGTCAGCCTCTAATCTGCTCAACGTTATCCCCTAAACAAACCCAGTCAAGTAAACAAACTTACATAAAGTGTAACTTTATTATTATAAAACTAGAAAAGCACTCGGAGAGCTCAGACCTCCGCCAAGGCAGCTCAGGTAGCGAGTGCGTCAGACAGCGAGTGTAGTAACCAGTGAGAGCGTCTACGGATCACTCCCAAAATTTAACCACTTATTCCTGGTATCATTGCGGACATTTCCTGAAAATTTCATCCAAATCCGTCCGTAAATTCTCGAGTTATGTTGCTAACTAACAGACAGACAAATGAACAAACTCCGGGGAAAACATAACCTCCTTGGTGGAGGCAAGAACTCATTATCACGAGAAAACAGTGCATAAAAATTAAACAAATGCATGGCCATAATGATCTACTGCTGCCTTGGTCAGTTTGTTTGCGTCATCATTTTAAAAGGTTGGTTTGGATTCACCAAAGTCATATTATAACACAAACAAACTAAACAACTAAGGCAGCAGAGGACCAGCAACTTCTGCGTTCAGCTTAAGTAAAAATAACTGTTTTTCTGAATGGAGTCTGGTGGCAGTTCAGTTCCTCTGCAAAAAACAGGCTGTTTGAGGACAAGTGGAAAAAATACTGAATTTAACTTCATTACGGACGTAAACTCAATGAAAAATACATTTAAAAACTTTTGCATGATGAGTGTTTATATGTTTCTTATTACATTTAAAAAAAAATATGACCTGAAAGTCATATGCAAAGCTATGTATTTTCTTTGCCTTGATAATAAATCCAGCATTTAATCTCCTTTGAGCTCTGGTTTGCTTTAGCTCAGTTGGTAACAAATCCTCTTTCTAACCTCCTTTGCACTAAACTGAGTCACTCTCCTACATTTTGTTGATCTCTGTTTTTATATAACAGTTGGGGCCACTAAAATAAAACACATCAGTGGGTGTTCTCTATTAATTCTCCCTTTTTCCCCCCGTCTTCATGTTGTGTTGTTCTATTCCTGGAAGGAAAGCTGCTGATTTTATTGAAGCCAGTATTAAATTTAAACAGGTCGCCGTTTGTTAGTGCTGGCAAAGGAAACCTCAAACAAAGTCATATTATTGTCCTGCACCAGGGAAGCTCCTGGATCAGGAATCATGAAACAAACAAGGTGTTTAGTCTTGTCGCAGAACGACTCCGCCTCAGCTGAACTTCATTATTTTACCTTTTAGCAGCTTTTATTGCTTTAATAAAATCTGCTGGATCGTCGTCATGGTAGATGAAGATTTATGACGTTTTAGTCAGACTCTAAAAGCGTCTGTAAGAGAAGGCAGCTTCAGCACTCAGGCTGACAAACGGCCCTGAAGGGTCCGATCGAGCCTGCAGCCTCCTACTTCATGTTTATTACATGTCATATTAAGGACAATACAAGTAAAATACATCTCAGCAACTCATGGAACAGGCTTTAAATTAAATATCAGGTTCGGGGGAAATCGAGGCAGCAGGTGTTTTTTATTCCTGTGCATTTCTCTTCCTGGAGGACGTGTGTTCAGTCAATATTAAAGTAAAAATAAATAACGTTTGAAGAAGCAAAAACACATTCTACCTCTCACTGATTAAAGGTCTTCTCTTAAAGGGACACTGTGTAATGTTTGAAGTATTTTATTACCTCAAATCAACGTCTTCATTCATAAATAGTTCCTCATCGGTGTAAAATAACCAACGCCAAGTCTGACAATCCTCCCGAGCGGAGAATCACTTCTCTGTTTTTACAGTTTACTTTACTGTTTTTACATTTTACACAGTCTATGTTTTTTACACAGCGCGCCCCGCTCCACGGAGGCTGCCATGTCTTTCCGGTCTATAAAAAAACTACGAACTGCTGAGAGGGACAAAAAACACGACCATATGCGTTTTCGCTGAGTCACGGAGAAGCGATATCAGTGCGAGAAGCAGCGAGACGGTCTTGTTACTTTCCCAGAAAGTTTGAGAACCTGCAGTGCATATTTGGTCATAATGGAAGACCACACTTATACAGAGTCCAATGAGAAGGAACCCTCATCGCTAAAAAAATGCAAAAGAGGATTAAAAAGACAACAGGACCGGCGAAATCACAAAAACATTGGGGTCGTGTTTCCCAGGTGGAGAGCGATGTTAACTGAGAAAAGCTTTCTACGGGACGCTGAAGCTGCTGCTGTTTGAAATAACGAACCTCATCACCCAGAAGAACACTCGACAAAGAGGTCGCAACAAATGCAATATCACATCTGAATGGGAGGAAAATATTACCCAGTGCGAGTTTCATTAGAAAATATGAATAGAAAAGTCAAGCTACAAATATACAGAAATAATATGTACAAATACGTAATTATTGAAATGAGTAAGTTGTACGTTCACAGTTTTAATATTTTCGATATAACCTCAGACAATCTTTGTGTCTTTAAAAAATAATCAGCATTAGTTTCGCTCTGGCTTCAGATGGATGAACACAGGATATCAGCACCTGGAAACTATCGTGTTTTTCTCAAACTACATAAAGATTTCGGGGATTTCTCTTTATGAACTGGCTTGAAAAACACTTCATGTGTCTGCAGTCATTGGGACAGAAATGACCGTCCTAGATTTGGGCAGAATAAGTACAACATCTGGCTCCTCCCTGGAAATCCACAACCGGCAGTTTTCATTGCGTGAACAGAGTCGAGTCCAAGTCTTCACTGGAAGCAGCTGCAGCCTGCATTCAGACTGATCACAGCGTGGAGAAAATCTCACAATAATCAAACAATAAGCAGGAAACTGGAGCGTGCAGCTGAGCTTTCACACGGTTTTTAGACTCTCAGCTGAACTTTACATAATAAACACAATCTAGTGTCCTGATCGAGCCAATTTCATTCAAGTAAATGGATTTCTTCCAGAAAATATCTGCTTACTCATTATTCTTTTCAGCCGCGCAAACATCTTGAAATACATCCTGAATCAGCATCACTGAAGCAGCTTTAGATGAGAGTTTAGCGTCCTGAACTACAGACAGGAAGTGATTTTTATAAAATCTATTAATGTGACTGTAGCTGCAGAATAAATAAAGGTTTGGGGGGTTTTTCTCTCTCAGCATTGTGGCTCATAATCACATTGTGTACAGATGAGAGAAGACAAACTGCCACCTGCTGGTGAGAGCAGAGCAGTGAAATAAAACTGATGGAGACAGTGAAATGTGTCCTGAGTTATTTACTCTGTCAGCATTTTATAATATTCATTATTAAATCCTAACCAAAGCAAGTGGTCTCTTTATGTTTCTGTGTCTTACTTTGGCACAAAACAAGCTTTTTTTAATGTAAAATCCAAAGAATAAGGCTGCTGTTATTCGTTACATTTTGCATTGTTAAAAAATCTCAAGATGTTCTGATTCCCTACCAAGGCTGTAAATCTTTAAAGGCTGCTTACAAATTAAACATATGTAATTTCCTTAAAAAAAAAGTTGCAAACTGTCATTATTAGCAGATATTACTCCAACTGAATATTTGTGCATTTGCTGGTGAATATTTTCAGCAGCAGATTAATCCACGTTTGGGGCTCTAGTGAGTAAAATAAGAGTAAAATATACATTAAAACACATGTGCAGACTTGGGAAAGACCTTCGTTCAAATGTTATTTGTAAAATAAAAAATATCACAAAAGGTATTTTTTTATCCAAACTTGCTGCTCTATCAGAACCTAAACCTCAAGTATTAACTCTAAATTATGTCAACCAGCTATTTTTCAAAATCAAATCAAATAATCAAATACTTTAAAATTATATATCATAATGTAGCTGATTCCTTTGTATGAAATAGAGGCTGTAACTGGTAAAAATCCTAATTGAGTGCTTTATAAATGTCCAATTAACAGACATATCTCACACCTTATTTGGAAAAAAATACTTTAAACGTAACTTATCCCCATTTATTAACTAGAAGCAACATATTTAGTGTCTCCAACACAGTTTTAGACACATTTAGTCCACAAACCACCTTTTTCTTTGGATTCTATAATAATAATAATAAAATGTTACCTCAATAAAAAGCTCATGTTGTTGAACAGGTGGAGAAACAAACATTTTCAGGTTTGTTTGTGATATTTGAGGAACGCTCAAACTGCACTCAAAGCATTTTTTTATGTAATTTTTCGTGTATTTGCCCTGCATCGTTTTTCTATTTTGGTTTCCACTGTTGTATGAATTTGTCGGTCACAGCATGACTCAACAATCTCTGGTGTAACATCAGACACAGGCTGCTTCCTCGTTTCCAGCTCGCAGATAAAATCAGCCATATTTTCTGATAGAGTTACATTAAGTTAAAAGCAGAGCTGACATGTGGACGGAGCTCCGTCTTGTTTACCTGAACGTGTTTTCCACTGTAATCTTATCTGAAGCGTGTTTAAAAAGGCCCCTCCGTCCCATCTCGGAGGTTTAATCCAATCAGCAGAGCTTCACAGAGGTCCTGAAAGTGGTTTAAAGTGCTTAAACCTGCATCAGATCTGCTGCTCCGACATCTGCTTCGTGTTTTGTCGGCTAACTCGATTTTTTAAATAAAATAGCAGCTCCGATTGACGCCTGAAGGACTTGTGCAGTGGAGATCTTATCGAAGTGTTCAGATGGTGGGGATCCCCGGTCTGTTTGGATTGTAAGGCCAAACAGCAGCTTCCTTTCCAAAATATCACTTCACAGACCAGATTGCAAAATATTCAACGTTCCCTCTTTTCTGCACAAATCCTGCGATCACAAACTGCTCAGACATGAAAGCTGCATGTTTCTGTTCAAAGACATTTGGCTGCAGCAGCTTCACTGCAGCGACTCTAAAGGAACAGTTGTGCTGCCAGTTTTTTTTTATTTGTCATATCATTACATAAGGTGCAAGTCCAGTGAAAAGTTTAAGCTTCAATATGAAGAAACACCAAGAGGATAAATCAAACTATTCAGAGATAATCTGGTGTTTTTTCTTCAGCCAGCTCATTTTAAAAACGTGTGTTTGTTGTGTTTTTGTTTGTCCGGATCAGCAGCATCACGTTAATAACTGCCGGGCAGATTCTCATGAAACTTGGAAGGACGAGCAGGAGCACGGGCCAAGGAAGAGGCAGTTACATGTTGGAGCGGATCCAAATCAAAGAGCAGATAAACAAAATCCTTTTCTCATCATTAGAAACACTGAGGCATGTGTGCTGCATTCATGCGGTTTAGAAATAATCCTAAGGATTATTTCCTAACTGGGAAAATGCTCGAGCTGGAACAAAAAAAGTCTAAACGTCTTATTTAAATCTTTTAACATCTTCTCTTTATAGATTCCATGTTGTTTCCACTTCAAACTCACCAACACAACAGAGTTGGAAGAATTTCTTCCCTAATCAGGAAATTGCACCATCCAAGAAGCATGTGCATGCACCGTTGGCAGTGCAGAGCTGGATCCATTATCTTTCTCCCCACTTTTAGCAGTGATGGATAGGGAATGTACGGGAACCATTCGAAAAATAAGTTCTCTACTGGAAAATGGACACAAATCATGGAAAAATAGAATGAAAATAAAACTAAAAAAGGAATTTTTAAACACCGACTCACAGCTGAAGGAGGGTAAAAGCGGAAAAGTCACTGGGTCAAGACGTAAAGAGAGAACGGATGTCTTACTCAGCAGAGCGTCCGTACTCTCCGGGTCTGCTCGTCTGTGATCGTGCACCACCTGTAGCGCCGTGCGGCAGCTGCAGGCCACATTTTACTGTCCGTGTATTTCACCTCAATCACATGCAGTCTGACCCTGAGACCTTTCTGTTTACCTCGATGTTACAAGTCAAAAGCTCACAATAGATTTTCCAGCTCAGGATGAGGGACCAATGACGGAGGTCTGGGCTCTAATCTTCCACTTTAAAGGTTTAGTGTTTTCCTTCATCCACCAGAGGATCAAACCAGGAATGTTGCACTTACAGTACGAGTGGCTTCAACCTGCAGGGCCACAGTTTGTTTTAGATCATTCACTTTTTCCCAGAAAGCCTGAGTGACTCAGGACCCGACCGCCAACCAGGAAATACAGGAAATAGTTTGATGAGAACTTGATCTTATTACTACACGTTGTGATAACTTTGTTTAAATCAAGTTAAGTGCTTAAACATCTAGTTGGGTCAAGAAACAAGCGCTTAGTTTATCCACGTTTTTGTAAAATAGTTTGTTTATAAAGGCCTGAAAGGTAAAAATGTTTTGTAGCCGTACAAAACATTTTTTAATAACCAAACTATTTTACAGAGTCATTATCAGTAGACCTAATGAACCTGTTCAGCATCGTTTATCCAGATGATTTAAACCACTCGTTTGAAGGTCAAACATCCATAATTATCCCTCATTAGAGTGAAAATAGAGGCACAGACAAGGACAGTTTGTTGGGCCAAAGAAAATAATAAGTCTGACTCCTTTCTGGATTCATTTCTGATTTCTTTTGACCCCTAAAATTCCAACATAAATCCGGCCTGCCGCCTTTCATTTGTTAGGTTTCATTCTCAACTCAGTCTAACAATCTAAGGACTCTACTGATACAAACCCTGTCCTGAAGTCTCACCTCATTTCTGACTTCTAGATGTCTAAATATTAATGTGATCTGAGGAAACACATGAGCAGACAGCTTCTTTTTTTCCACACTGAGGTGCAACTGGAAAGCTGAGACTCTTGTGGATTCTATGAGCCCAATTTCCTTCATGTGTGATGATGTTTGTCCCCATAGGAGCCGTTTTATCATAGTGCGAGCACCGTTTGAAACTTAACCTCACGGAGGAAAATGAGCTGCTGTCACCTCTAGGATGATCACAGCTTCATGAAACTGTACAAACACAAACTACAGACCTGGAGCGTTCAGAGGATGTCTGGCTATTCTAGATATACCCACAATAAGGGGGTTAAAACAGCAGAAGTGCTTGATGTTTTTCAACGGTGAAAAATGCAATTCATGCTGTGATTGTTTAAAAAAACTTAAGATATTTTGGAGATTTCTGCAAGAAGTTTTCTATGAAGTTCCATCAGGTCTTTGTCCAAAAAATCCCTCTGAATCCCAAATTAAGACGCAGTTTTTAATCCAAATTCCAGTGAAAAGAAACGGGTCAAATTTAGCACCAAATGGCATCAACTTCTGAGACATAATTGTGTCAATCATTATTCTAAATGTACTATAGAAATAAACTTAACTGCAATCTCCGAACACCAAATGAGGAAAAAGAAATCCAGAGTCAACATGTTTTTTTATTTTTCGTTGTCAAACTCGACAGTTTCAATCCATCGTTTACAAGCAGTTGAACTCCGTGTTTCAGGCTGTAACCGTTGAGAACCGTAACCACCACTTTAACGTCACCCTGACTGGCTACAGTGAGAATCAACTAACTCGGGGGAGGGGGGGCGCACACGTTCCAGGCCCTTCAAGTCAAATTAAATAATCACAATAAAAAGTAGGAAAATTAGGCAACAGAAAGAATAAGACTCTTTAGAAATCAGGCAAATGCATGATGAGTGTTGGTGTTTCCTTTGGCAGCAGAAACGCATCACGAGCATCTTCTCCCACAGCTCAGGTACAGTTTGTATTAAGTGCTAACACAGGGCAGCGTTAATGCCACAATACTGGGAAAAAAAGGCCGCTGTACACTAAACCGTTTGCCTCGATTCAACAAAAGATGCCGAAGAAAACCAGTTCTGTCGCTTTCCACCCCGAGCTGCACGAAACGAGCCCGAGTGAGAAAAGCTTCAGGATTTATTTTATTCCATAAACGGAGAGGGAATGACGAACAACAAGAGGTATTCTCTTTCACAGCCGCAGTAGCACTTGATGGTGTTTCAGAAGAGTTTGGATGAGAGAGAAAGAGCAGAGACGGTGCAGGACTGAAGGTATTGGCGTGGTGATGATGCAAACATTTTAGATTTAAAAATTCAGGGTTGGATGTTGCAGAAAAACCTCTGCAGCCTCCTGAAATAAAGCTACAGACACAAGCTTTGGTCGGGGAAATGAGGGATTCAGCAGCAGCTGCTGGAGGGTTAAAGTTTGATGAAAAACAAGGCGCTGCTTCCCAACTTCACCCATGATCGACACAGGATGAAGCTTGGGAAACACACTGCTTTAGCATTTGATACGGAGGGCTATTTAAAAAGGAGAAGAAACAAACAGAACTGTCTCTCTGCATCCCTGAAAAAGTTGAAGTCCAAAACCAGAAGTGGTGCCCAGAGTGCAACATGGCCAAACTCTCAAAGTGTTTCCACCCACCGAACCCTGCTACACCTAAACACCAACACCGCTCAAGCCACACCTCCTCCTCCTCCTCCTCTTCTTCTCTGCCTCTTCTCCAGCTGGGCAGGCGCTCAGTAGCGGTAGTGGTCTGGTTTGAAGGGTCCCTCGGTGGGGAGACCCAGGTACTTGGCCTGCTTGTCTGACAGCTTGGTCAGCTTCACTCCCAGTTTGTCCAGGTGGGCGGCTGCTACCTGCTCGTCCAACTGTCGACACAAAGAGAGAAAAGTTCCCGTTAGTAAGATGAAACTGGATGCATTTTTCACTTACATTTTTCCTGCTTCTAGTTTTATTTCTCTGAGTAAACTTTTCTAGTTTATAGATCTCAAGGTTTGTCTCTCCCCGTCTTCCAAACAAATAAATACCGTATTTTTCAGACTATAAGGCGCACTTAAAATCCTTAAATTTTCTCAAAAATCGACAGTGCGCCTTATGTATGAATTCTGCTTGTGCATACTGACCTTGAACCGATTTTATGTGCTACACGGCGCTCAGAAATCTGTCAATTTTTTTGTTTGACTTTGATAAACTACGGCGTCCGTAGTCAGGAGCCTCGTGGAGCAATACGTACTGAGCATCAACATAATATTACAGTGTGTGTATTAGGACCCAAAATGGATAAAGAGATTGCTCTGTATTTTATGTTACAACTAAACAATGTTGAGTTATTGTGAATAAAGTTTGATTTATGACTGTTTTGTTTCGCTTAATGCGCCTAATGTATGAAAATAGACCCGTTCATTGATATTGCACCTTATAATCTGAAAAATACAATATGTAGAACGTTTATATAACTGCTGCAAAAGCCTTCAACAACTCCAACTTTCTTAAACATTTAACTTGAATTTGTCATGCAGGATTTTCCACAACGGGTCAAACGTTCGCAGTTCAAGCCCAAAATCTGACACGCTCAGCCCCGTTTCAGCGCGGGCTTTATGGATTGGCAGCTTTATGCTGTCGGACAGGGAGGAGAGTGAGGGAGGACACATGTTGAGGAAGAGAGACCTGTTGCACAGACAACTGTAAGGAGCGTATCATCTCGTGGCTTTTTACATTTAAGCACCGAATAAATCTGTTGCGTTCGCCAGCAGCTCCCACTTCCTGTTTCATTTTTGTATCGTGGATCAAAATTCCTGCCCGTCTTATGAACCCAGCGCTCTTTGATGTATCTGTTCTCTATATTACGCACTGTAAAAACATAACATCTGGGATTTACGGCTTTAATTTCAGGATGACGGTGAAAGAACTGACAGACGCCACATGAGACCGTCTGTCAAAGGAGAAATGTAGTCGGTATGAAACCCATTTGTTTCAAGTTTCTTTAACTTAAATCTATCCGTCTGGTCCCTCCAACATCTACTGTTTATTATGCATGAAACCTCCTGCAGATTGTTTTTGTTCCCAAACTAATCTTCCTTTCTTGCAAATGCTGGATGTCTTAGATGATTATAAGTTATTTAAATTTATTCAGGCATCTGAATTTTCTGCAAAAAGTGGCCAGTCATTTTGTATACATGCACGCATATTCCTGCAAAAATGACAAGGTGGCCACTTCAGTTTCATCCAGAGCAGCAGGGAAGATGAAATTTAACGCGTTTCTTCTTCTATTTGCACCTGAGGTAAAACTGTTTCTACTGTAAGAAAAAAATACATATGAAACATAAAGCCGTGAGGTCATCCACTCGTCTTTCTACTCCTTTCCCTGGCAGTTTCGTGCAGCCCAGCTGGCGTTTATAATGGTGCTGTGAGGCTCCACATGTGCCCCAACGACTTCTTCTTCTACGACTAGTACTGATGCTGCCTCAGTGATGTGCAGCCAAAAACAAAGTGCTATCAAAGCGTGACTTCTGACCTTCTTGGGCAGGAAGTAGACTCCAATGGGGTATTTGGCGGTGTTCGTCCACAGCTCGATCTGAGCCAGAACCTGCAGGAAAGGACACGAGATGAGACGGTTTCAGTTATGAAAATCACCTTGAATTTCCGTGTTTTACTACTTGCATCACACACACACACACACACACACACTGTGTTACCTGGTTGGTGAAGGAGTTGCTCATGACGAAGGACGGGTGTCCCATGGCACAGCCCAGGTTGACCAGCCTGCCCTCAGCCAGGACGATGATGTGACGGCCACTCTTCAGACGGAAACGATCCACCTGAGGAGGATCAGGAGGAAAATTAATTCTGTAGCTCACCACAAGCTCACAACTTCCTCCAGAGAAAAGTAAAGCGTGTTTAAGTTTTCCTACCTGAGGCTTGATGTTGATCTTCTCGGCGGCGTTCTTGGTGAGCCAGGCCATGTCGATCTCACAGTCAAAGTGTCCGATGTTGCAGACGATGGCGTCGTCCTTCATGTTCTCAAAGTGACTGAAACACACACACAATAATTAGCATGCAGCTTGTTCTTCTGCTAAATTAGACACAGAATTAATGCTAAAAAATCACAGACAGGGTGATGCAGGACAGAACACATCATCATCAGGCTTATTTCACAAACATTTACTAAAGAAACCAATGATTCATGATGTAAAATATAAAAAAATAAATACATTTATTTCATTTGATTTTGACCAGATGCAGAAGGTGCCTGCAGCAGCTCACAGACAGTGTTATGATACAGAAAACCTCAGAGTCTAAAACTGAACATTTCAACAGCAAACCTCCTGGTCTGTTCAGTGTTTAAGTTTATCAGTTCTGTTGTTTTATGTCCGTGTAACCTCTCTTTCTTCTTCAGAATGCTTTTCATCTTTTTTTTCTTTTATTGGGGACGGCTAATAGCCATAAACCAAAAAGTGGTGTAATCTCCAAATTAAAAAGAATATATTCAGTTTTTGGTGGAGAAAGGAAAGCAGCTGACATGAAAACTTTTAATTAAAAAATGGTTTAAAGTTGCCATAATAAACAAAAAAATCTGCAGCAGTGTAATATTCTACACCAAGATATTTCTTAAGTTTATTTCTGCCACCCAAACAGGATGTTTTCATGTTATAAAATCCAGGAGACTGACAGCGCTGTGGTTTCTCTTCATGCATGTAAATACGCCTACAGGACTTTTGTTATAACTGTTGGTGAGAGTTTCACTCCGAGTCCTCCATGTGTTGGAGTCTCAGTGCAGACTACCACCGCTCTCTCTCTGCCACCTTGTGACACAGCTGCAACACGACAGTTGGGCTGCAACGCCTCAAGGGGCATTCAGGAATCTGACATATGTGCTCAACAAGAACATCAAGAAACACAGAAAGCTTCAATCCTCAAGCCATCAGACTCCTGAACACTTCCTCTCTCCTCTTGGATACTCAGGCTATTAAATTATTGCCGTTCTGCTTGTTTAACTTTATTTCTGTATGCTTGCAATTTGTTATTTATTGCGGTTCAGTGAAGGGAAACTGGCAAAGTAAAAGTTTCATTGCATGTAAACCTGTTTGTTTTATTACTACGCATGGAAAAACATCTTTGAATCTGCTGAATCGTCTTTAAACGTAAAAGGAGCTTTTTCATTTTCTCACTGAGCAGCTTTACACACAGTTTATGTTCGATGGAATTAGTGATTTTCTACACTTTACTGCCACACTACAGCCCGACTTTATCGTTTAAAAAGCTACATTTTCCTCGTTCAAACTGAAACACACCAGATTAATGATGCACAGCAGTGGTCTGCTCTTTAGAAATAACTGCATAAATTGCAAAATTGGCTTTCACCACAAATCTGTCATAATTTTATATAACACGGTTCATGGAGTTTAAGAGCAAGAACTTTCAAGGCACCAGAACTCTGTCACCACGTCTCTAAAGTAATAATCCAAACTTTATTTTTCAACGTTGTATTGATCGTTAAAGTGTAACCACGGCAACCAATGTAAATTGACACTTGTGTATTTTGCCGGCTGTTCATATAAAACTTATTTAACTTTCTCATTTAGATTTAAAGCTCATTCCACATCTGGCATGAAGACGCCGGGAGAAAAGGAAGAAGATTATGTAGACAAAACTTCAGATTATGTTAAAAATCAAGTTCAATTCAAGCACAATCTTAACTTTTTTTCCAAACTTCCAAAACCCAGTTCAGATACTTTTCAGTGTAATTCCAGTAGAAACATGTGAGCAGGTGAACTTACTGTCCGAGGATGATGTCCTCACAGCCGGTGGTGGTGACGAAGATGTTTCCTTCCTTGGAGGCCTCGTCCATGGTGGTCACCTCGTAACCTACAGGAGGAGGGTTTTTAAATGCTAATTTATAGTTTGTTGAATTCTCAAATGATATGTGGTCACTGTCTTATGCATTTTTCATATTTAATGACTTGATATTTCACTGTGTCTTTATCCAGCTCAACCTAAAAGTCCATTTATATTTGTAAAAAAAAAAAAAAATGTCTTTGATACAATAACGTCAGTTCTGTGGCTCAGTTTTGTCCCAGAAATGATCGCAATATATCATCATTTTAAGACCAATTTATGCCTCTAATATTATGATAATATAACTAATTATAATGAAAGTGCACCCAGTCAAACACCCCTTTCTTATTAAAATATCCTCAATAAATGAGCAGAAATTGTGCCCAGGTCTTCTAATAATTGGTAGAACCTGCTGCTAAACAAACCCGCAAATAAACCCAACAGCTGATATTTACATCAGACAAAATGTTTGTGTTCATGTCCATAATAATGTTGATATTTTGATAATCGTGACAGGCCTGCTGCCTACACTCAGTGTTAACAGCATTAACATCCTGTTGCTTTGACCCACCCTCCATGGCGGCCTGCAGGGCGTTGATGGGGTCGATCTCCGTGACGATGACGCGAGCTCCGAAGCCGCGCAGAGCCTGGACGCAGCCTTTGCCCACGTCACCGTAGCCCGCCACCACGGCCACTTTCCCGGCGATCATGACGTCGGTGGCTCTCTTGATGCCGTCGATCAGACTCTCCCTGCAGCCGTACAGGTTGTCGAACTTGCTCTGCGGCGGGAGAGAGAAACACGAGGTCTTTATTACAGATTCTTGAGCGGGAAAGACGAGTTCCCACTGAGGGATTCTGCTGTTTTAGCATACATTTCCATAAGTCAGCGCGTTCTCATGACCTCCAGTTAGTTCAGAGACATTCAGTTTAGTTAGAGACATATTCTACTGGGACTTAT
>CAFUXE010003152.1:14822-33093 GCA_903364295.1 Serranus cabrilla | reverse complement strand
TAAATCTGTGTGTGCAAATATTTTCTGGGAACTCCTGAGCTCACAATTATGCAACAGGAAAGTTTCCTACAAACCAGCGTGTGTCAGACCACTGACGCCATCTAGTGGACAAAACTATACACTCACTTAAAGAAATACTCCATCCTGGAAGTTTGGCTACAATTATTAATCACTGATCACCAAACATTGTGATCTTAAAGCCCCTCCTTCTGGTATTTTTTATCCAATTTGACATATTTGTAGTAGAACATACGACCATACTGTTTACGATGAAAGAAAATATTTGGTATGTGTACGAATGCACAGAATATCTGGTTTTATCAGCGACATCAGGCATCGCTAAACACTTACCAACATGTCAGTTAAATCGACATTGATGGTGCATCTTTGTGTTAAACTAACAGGAGAAAATAAACCTCATAGAGAGACCGTGTGTGTGTTTGAACAAACCAACCTGCCAGCAGTTTGGGGTACTTCTGGTGGACCATGTTGGTGAGGTCTCCTCCGTCGTCCAGGATCATGTTGAGGGGCTGACCGTCCTTGAAGTACAGAGTCTGCTCGATGCACCACACGTACTCCTCGTCGGTCTCACCTTTCCACGCGTACACTACACAGACAGACAGAGGGACGTTTTACTTAAACGTCTTCAGGAGGCAGGTGGAATGTTCCCACAGAGCAGGGGGTGTGTTGGTGAGAGTATCACTCTGAGTCCTCCATGTGTTGGAGTCTCAGTGCAGACTACCACCGCTCTCTCTCTGCCACCTTGTGACACAGCTGCAACACGACAGTTGGGCTGCAACGCCTCAAGGGGCATTCAGGAATCTGACATATGTGCTCAACAAGAACATCAAGAAACACAGAAAGCTTCAATCCTCAAGCCATCACTTCCTCTCTCCACTCCATCTCCCCCTTTGGACTCTTCTCAACTTTTATTTTTATACTCAGGCTATTAAATTATTGCCGTTCTGCTTGTTTAACTTTATTTTTGTATGCTTGCAATTTGTTATTTATTACCGTTGTGTGAAGGGAAACTGGCAAAGTAAAAGTTTCATTGCATGTAAACCTGTTTGTTTGTTTTACTACACATGGCAAAACATCTTTGAATCTGCTGAATCATCTTAATTTTAACATAAAAGAACCTTCCTGTTGCTTTAAAATTTTTCTCACTGAACAGACAGTTTATGCTCGATCGAATTAGTGGTTTTCTACACTTTACTGCCAAACTACAGTCTTACTTTATCGTTTAAAAAGCTACATTTTCCTCGTTCAAAGTGAAACACACCAGGTGGGCCTTTAAGATTTAACTACAGCTTCTGGAAAGCTAAAGAGAGAAGGCCAAAAGAGAGAGAAAAAGATGCATTTTCAGTACATACATACATTTACAGTGGTGGTGGTTTTACCTGGAACGCCAGACTTGGCGATGGCGGCAGCAGCGTGATCCTGAGTGGAGAAGATGTTGCAGCTGGACCACTGAACCTGAGGAGGAAGAGAGAGCGTCAACTCACTGAGCATCAGACTTTCCTTTATTGGTATTTATTTCCCAATATTCTATAATCCCCCAGAATAAAAAGTTATGAGGCAGTAAAATTTAAACTATCAAAGCTCAGCAACCACCCAAAACAATCCAATTGTGCAGCTCATTTACATGAACTTAGGGAACCTGGTTTGATGGATTTCTGTAGCAGCCTAATTTCATAAAGAATGTGTATACTTTGTTTACAAAGGACAGATTCTCGGCCAGGTTTACGAATAACTGTTTCTCACAAGCAGAGGGAGTAAAAAGATTGTTATTCCTGGTCTTTGAATCCAAGAAAAAGTCATTCAACAAATCATCTCATAAGTTATGACAAAACAGAAGTTAGTAAGTTTATGAACTGTCACAGTCTGAGCTCTACCTGGTCAGGTATGACAGTCACATGTGTTATTAACTGTTGGTGAGAGTATCACTCTGAGTCCTCCACGTGTTGGAGTCTCAGTGCAGACTACCACCGCTCTCTCTCTGCCGCCTTGTGACACAGCTGCAACACGACAGTTGGGCTGCAACGCCTCAAGGGGCATTCAGGAAGTCAGGGGTCAAGTTCTAGCATTTCTCAGGTGCATTTTCAAGCTATTCAAGAAGCTTAAATTACAAGTTTTTATTAAACAAACTAAGTAGCTTCATGTAATTTATCTTATTTACACTACAGCATGTCATTTGTCTCCACATGGTCTCCTCTGCTCTCTGCATCATGAACAGTAGAGTTTCGCTCCGATGCAAACAGGTGAACAAATTCCCACCAGCAGACAGAGAGCGAACGTCGGAAAATGTCACCATAACCACCTGTGTCACTGTCCGTCTATCTCTCAGTCATTTACCCTGTGAACAGCAGCAAACTGGCTAATCAGTCACACAAGCAGAGGTGACTGGAAACCTAATTTATGATTTTTCAAGCGAACAAGCGATTATCTACAGTCTGATGGATGGTTGTGGCAAGAGAAATACAGTAAAAACTTCCAGCACTTTTCAAACCTTGAAAATCCATTAAAATATAAGCATTTAAGGACTTCAAGCACCTGCAAAAACCATGATAAATGAGCATACATTATATTAGGTAATTCTAATCATTTATTGTAACTAAAACTAATCTTTAAATATAGGATTTAAAGTAAGGTTCCTTTCTATTAAACTGCGATAGTAAAGCACCTGTATGTTCTTTTTTCAGCTGTATAAACTATGTGGGGAGTATGATGAGACCGATGTCCGCTCATTGTAACAGAGGAGATTTAAAGAGAAACGGTGATATTAGCAGAAGACAGACAGACGGTAAGTTTGGGGCAGACAGAGGACGCTTCACCGCTGACATGGGACTTTGTGTATTCGATCACTTTGATGCTCTTACTCTGAAACTCTCTGGATTGAACTTTGCAGAAACATTGTGTGCTTCAAGCTCCAAAGCTCTCGAGAATTTTTCTAATAGATCCAACTCAAATAAAATCCACAAAGTGAAGGAGCAGCTGACGGTCTTTTGACTTCAGATTAGCTCTGTGAAGTCCCTGTAATGAGATTGTGGTTGTTTGGCTACTATTTTAAAACGGCTTTGGTTGGACTTTCTCACTGCAGCAGAACCAAGCACCAAACTAAAACTGTGTGAAAACATAAGCCTGTACTTTTATCAGGGCTTTGAGGCTTTAGTGAGAGTGTTTTGCCCTGTTAACCATAAAAAGGTAAAGACCAGCATTTATTAGAGCCAACCTCATTCTATTCTCAAATAATAATCAATAAAAACAAACTCTTTAAGGACAGTTTCATAGAAAAAGAGATAAACAGCCAATTTCATTGAGAGCAAAGTCTGAACACTCTTTGCTGCCATCTAGTGTCCAAAACTGTCAACTGCAGCATGAGAGAAATTATCAGGTAAATCTAAAGTGGGTTTTACAGTCAACTTCTTTTATATTCACTGTAAAGTAGAATTCAAGCAAATACTTTAAAAAAATAAGCTGAGAATATCAAGGAAAACCAGAACCAACAACTTTAGGGAAGGTAGATTTGAAAGAGGGACCACCTCCACCTCCACCTCCAGGAAAGAAGTTTCATCATTCTGGGTGAAAAGCTGAAAGCGCTGGTTGTTGTTGGTCCTTGGTTGGTTCTCAGGGAGCCTGTTCCCTCAGGATGAAACCAGCTTGGGTCAGACAGATTAAAAACAACAGATAGCAGAACATGCGGCCTTGAGGCAGATAGAGGGAGAGAGAAACTCCCAGACTCACGCAGTCCGTTTGTTCAGATAAATGGATCAATAAGCCTGTCCTGTTTCTCAGTAACGACTGCTGTAGTGCACTTTAGCAAGGCAGACGATGACGGAGGAAATTAAGGGCACGCCAGAGCAGAAGCATCACCAGAAAAACAAACTGCTCTGAACTGTCAAACAAAGAGACGAGGACTAACTGAGCAAAACAGACATGGAATTGTTTTGTCTCACAGAGAGGTTTAACTGGGATAAAACTAAAATATGTCCTTGGAACGAAGTGGAAACAACCGCCACACTCACCGCGGCACGAAGGAAAGTATCATGACACTCATTAAAAAAAGAAAAGGTTTATTTGGATATTAAATGCTAATTTTCCAAAATTTCCTCTCATACAAAAGTTCGCTCTGCCACTGAAAAATCGCAGCATCTGGAAGCTTTGGATATTTATTAAAAATCCAGTTTGTATTGAATCACATATAGGGTGATTATATCAAATTAGTGTTTTTTTTAGCTTTTTGAACCCACACTACATCCAACTGAGCCTTTTCTCTGCACTACTGTTCTGGCGCTGAAATCTAAGCCTATAAACTAGAGACTGATCTAAACGACTTCCTGTTTAAACATCTTTTAGAGCACAGGACAGGTTTTCATTTACTCAAAGATAAGATATAAAGAAGTTAAATAAATGCACCTGCATCCTCTGAGTGGGAAAACATTAACTGCTATTTCATGCAGATTGTGGCAAAGGGTTCACTAAAACTCTGGTAAAGGCATCAGGCTGAACGTCAGCCGGCAGAGAGCGACTGTGGCTGGTTTTTGTGGTGTTTTCCTGCACATTTGCTATTAGTTGGACCTTTGTCGAGCATGCTCAATCAGTGCATGAGCCCGTCATTGAGAGAAATCTTTCTGATTGGATAGAAAACGACTAAAGTCACACAGAGAAGTACGGTCTGGATGGGTTCATCCAACTAGCAAATGAGGATCAGTGCACAGTATATCGTGGATGCTCTCCTTGAGAATAAATGTTAGTAAGCAGCCTGTAAATGTCACCTCAGCTCCGAGGGCGGTGAGGGTCTCGATGAGCACGGCGGTCTGCAGGGTCATGTGGAGGCAGCCGGCGACGCGGGCGCCCTTCAGAGGCTTGGACTGACCGTACATCTCCCTCATCTTCATCAGACCGGGCATCTCATTCTCGGCGATGTCGATGGCCTTGCGCCCCCATTCGGCCAGGCTGATGTCAGCTAGGAGAGAAAAAACAAGATGTTAAAACATGAAAAACATACATATTCTCAAGCTCAATCAGCTGTTTATTCCACAAAGGCTTAAATGTTTGGAAACCCTGTTTGAATCAACTATGTTTAGATAAAAAAATCAAGTCAACAACTTGACAAAACATTTCCTAAGAACATCCTCTGGATGATGCTTGCAAAGGGCCAGTTTAAACATGATTTAAACTGACACATGAATGAGTTATTCTATGAGTCTTTATGTCTTGCCACACTTGTTGAACCACTTCCTGAAAACTAATCAAACATACTGTAGTTTAAAAAGTCTTAAGAAAGCATAAATGAGGATATTTGCTCATCTTTTTCCCTGATGCATGATAAATTGCATGTCATTTTGTAATACATGAGCATATAGCCATCGTTTGACTAACTGTGTTGTTTCTGCACTTGAAAAAAAAACTTCTCATAACAGCTGTCTGTACAGTCAGTCCTTTCATTGCAGCTGCTGGTGCCCAATGTGCAGTTTAAGCTTTATTGAAGAGGGCAGAACATGATCCCACTAAATGACAGAAATAACATGAATCCAAAACATGACAGATAGTTGTAAAGCAAGCAAACATTAATCTGGTCCAAAGGTAAAACCTTTTGACTATTAGGCAGCTGATTTGCATTCTGACTGATGCAGCACAGCTACAACATTTCCTAAACATGTCAGAACAGGCGAATAACGAATAGTTGTTGCTTTATAAGTGAGGGGTAGAATCTTGTTGAACCATCTGGCTTTGATTCACGACTTAAGAAATAAAAGTGTATATTGTTAAAGCTAAAGAACTTTACATGGAGAACACACAACAGTTCTCGTTTTCACTTCTCATTTCTTCAGCCGTGTGTTTGTGCAAAGTGTGTTTCCCCGACCAAGCTGCTGATCATGACCTACTATAAAACCTAAAACTGTCGCTACGACTAAAACAGGTTTGCAGAAGAAAAAGAAGTGCTGCAGGTTGAACACCAGCCTAAATATAGTTTGATAATCATCAGCTGGACCCGCATGTTACCAAATATGAAGAGCACAGAGCGGCAGCTTTAACTTTTGACACCACTAATCGCTACACTTTAATTTATAGATCGTGCAGCAGCTCGATTTAACAGGAAACGAAGCAGTCTGTTCCAGCCTGCAGGTAAACCTCAGCGTGCAGGATGGAAGTCCCAAAGTACAACTCAATGTCCTCCACAACCTCAGAGGCTGCAGCCTGTGCAAACACACCTCTGGCCTAACTGCATGCAACCAGCACTGTCCTGAATAACCAGCCAGAGACAGGATTAGGGACACAAGCTCACACTGAGGTCAAAAGGGAATGACTAAACTAACTCCTATCACTGGTTGTGAATCATTGTGTGGTTCTGTAGAGCTACGTGAGCCGAGCACAAACACTGGCAGGAAATGGGGTTAAAATCCATCCAAAGCCACCCTTAAACAGTAACAGTACCAGCATATGAAGCAGTTATCCATCAGGTTAGTCTGCTGTCAAAGCTGAAGGAAACTTCAGTTCACATCAGGTCATTTGAAAAGAACAAAACCAGACCTGTATGTTCAAATGAAAAAGGTTGTGCACTGTTCAAACCAACACCCTCAGTAATTAAGTTTGAGAATTCAAAAACTATGTTTAATATGTGAGATTTTGTGTCAGTGGATAATAGGGCGGCCACTAACAGTTATTTCAATTAATCTGCAGATTACTGCAGACTTCTTAAACCGATTGAGTAATGCCTTATCCTCAAAAAGGTTTAGAAAATGCTGAAAAGTCCACATGAAAGGCTCCAATAGATGCAAACACATTTTCAGATAATCATTGTAGCTAAAATTGGTTTAACTCCCTGCAGCATTAGTGTCTTCTAGAAGCTGCTACAAACCAACCAATATAAAGCATAAGAATAGTAGAAAATTGGGGCAAAAATCTAAATTAGTTCACGATGAACCACTTGAAGTAAACTAGTGATTTTGCATTAATTGTCAACATATCAGGACTTGGCAGAAACATTGACATTGATTTGCCAAATGAGATGTGTAGACTTTGCCCCAGGGCCATTTGTCAGCATTGCACAACTTCTTCTGCTTCTAACCAGCTGCTGCACAGCAGGCCAGCAAGGGTCACCAATGGCAGATAATGACTGCAACGCAGTCAAGTGCAGTCATTTTATTTGTAATAATTCCCAACATCTCCTATTTTGCATGTATTCCCTGACATTCCTATCCAAACACACAAGTTGTTCTCCATTTTTAATTGCTTTTTTTGTGAATGCAAATCAGTATCCTTTGTTGTTGTTTTTTGCCCCCCCTCCCTTTTTATGACGCGCCCCCATATCTGAAAACAAACTATAATAAGTCAAGTAATTTATATTTTCTGATCAATAAACTTTATAACGCGCTTTAATTTGAGTTATTTAGCTCTCAAAGCTGCTACACAAGAGCACCACGTGTTGTACCAGCTTTACTACGGCATGCAAGTTAGTGCAGCTCAATCTCTGCCTGCTCCTGTCACTCATGCACAAACTGGCGGCGAGGCGCCGAGCATCACGGGAGTTGTAGTTCGCAAGCACACTTATGGACATAACGGCTGGCGCCTCCGGTTCCATACAAAACTACAGTATCCAGAGGCTAAGGAAATCTTTCCTGTTCATACAGAGACACCCATGCTCGGCGCTAGAGCGACTGTTACATGTCGATTCATTCCCAGATTTAAACAAACTCTTCACCTGCACACGGAAAAGTGGACATTTGCAAGCAAAAAGCTAAATCGATTGCAACAGTCAACATATATGCTAACACTTAGTTGAATAACCACTGGAAATGCATTTATTTTACACATGCTAGCAAGTAAACGTTAGCAACAACTACTAAAAGCTATAATCCCTAGGATTAGCCACACACCAGCATCGAATCTAATTATATTTGATTTGTTACACGCTTTTTGAGGCTAACTCCGGCTGCTAGAAGAGCCATTGTCCCGACATGCGTTACCTTCTACTTAGCATGCTAGGTAGGAAACCCTACCAACGAAACACATCTAGTCAGCACAGTTTACATAATAAAACTTGACACTGACCAACTTTGAAGGGAAGTTTCTCAGACATGGTTGTTTTGTGGTGTTGTGGTTCGGGCAGGTTGAGTGCAGCTGCAGCCTAGCCGACGGACAGAGGCAGAGAGGGAGGGACAGAAACATGACGGCCTGCTTTTTATCGTCGAAGCTACATTCAAACCAGTTTACACGAGGGGGCGGTTCCAAGCGGAATCCACTCTGGAATCTTATTGGCTGCGGCTGCTCCCGCCCCGCGTCCGAGTGATTTGATTGGATAAAGGTTGGTGTGGGACAGTCAGCCAATGATATGATTAGTTGCAGGGTGAGGGGCGGGACATGAAATCGTTGCTGGAACAAGTTTTGTCTGGACTGGACTCAGTTTTAATCCAGTGGGATAATAAGTAACATTGTAACTATTTTATATAATTCCTTTCTTCATTTAAGGGTAAAATACTCTTTGTTTGAATGATAGTGTAGTTTAGATTACAAAAATAATTCTGAGACTAAATTAGTAACAAAAAAATTGCCTTTGGTCCTCAGACTCCTTCAGAAGGCTTTGAAAGCATGAATTGACTGTGTTTTCAAGGCAATTTCTTGGTGAATTTATTCATTTCTTAAATTATTTATTTTTTAAAACTTGCATCGCCAAAGCGAAATATCTAAAGCTGCATTGAAATCTAATCTTGTGGACCTCATTGTCAGAACCTACTGTTTCATTATTTTAATTAACACTGCATACATGGTTCATATTCCCAAATATTGGTTTCTTCGATGAAAAGGGGCCATCCACAAATTAAGTGACATGAGGAAACCTGGGACCACATACCTGTACCATTCAAATGAGACTTCCCAAATGTAAACAATGTATAATGCATCTGAGTATCTTCTCTTTACATTGGCAGGGGTGCAAAAAAGTAGTTTAAATATATGTTTATTTAGGCACTGGTGTGGTAAATGTCCTCCTACCAAAAGAAAATTAGTAGCTTTTGTAAGACTGGTGGTTCTGAAAGCACAATATGAAAGACTGCAATGCATCATTAAAAAGGTAAAGCATAATATGTTATCCACTGGTGTGTTTGAACTAATAATAGCTATTGCCCAATGTGAACTCTAACACCAGCTCTGGCCTTTGATCCAGTAATTCCTCCGTCCTGGACCTTGTCTCAGTGTCAGTGAGGGTAAAGGTCCTCACACACACCTCTTTCATAAGCACAAGCAATTTAATATTCTGATTGGGAATCTACACCCAGAAGTGAAAGTTGGGAAGGTAATGCAGAGGAGAGTAATAAGTCAGCACATTTTGACTCACTATATTTGCACAAATAAACCAACATTATTCTATTCTGAATAGATTATGTTAAATGTTGCATACAAGATGTTTTTTTACACTGAAAGGAATCTAGTAAATTTTAAGTAATCTTTTATAAATATTCCTCTAGAGATACTTAAGATACTTTTTCTACCTGCGCAAAAGAATAATTATAATTGTTTTGACCTACATGAAGAATTTAACCATTGTAATATAGCTGAAATCAGCAGAAATTATTGACTTATCTAATACATATATATTAAAAAAAAAAAAAACATTTTCCTGTTAGTTTTTCCTCATGTTGTGATCGGTCTCTGCTATGAGACGTGAAACTGATTCATGATCGAACAACCTTTTTAAAGACAATATTCTCAAATACATACATACAACACTATTCTGATGCTATATGATGCCATATCTGAGAAGTCTAATTTGTCCTGAAATCCTAATATATGGCTGTAAAATATATAACTGTACCATGAGCTTAGAAAAACAGGGAGTGGAAGACTGAAAGACTCAAGCACAAGGAGCTAAACTGAGCCCCCTGGTAGAAACTCTATACTACAGCTAATTTAAGAGCAAGTGGTCCTGCTCAGGACCCACCATCTGTCTCAAGTCTCGCAGGTTTGAGTTCGAATTCTGGTAAAAACACTCAGAGGCTGAAAGGACTCCAGTCTATACATTACACAACTCTGTCACCAGATAACTACATTATTTTGCAGAATTAAAACAATTTAACTTACAGGAAATATATTCTTTTTTATGCATAAACAAGATTATTTATGCAGTTGGATTATTTTTTTTTTTATAACTTTATCATGATTAATTAGTTGTTGAATACAGTTAGAAATAAAACTGCTTCTCAGTAAACAAAGTTGTGTTGAAGAATTAAGTAAAATGTGTTTATACGAGTCTAATAAGTAACAAAAAGTTATTTGAAATAACATAATAAAGACTTTAATTCCTACATTGACACACAACAGAAATAGTTTCATAATTGACATTGACATTAAACCGTGTTGTTTCCAGTTTGTCATATTAGAACATTGAGAGGAATATCTTCATAAAGATTTACACAAAAGCAGCATATGTGTGTATATAATTATTTTGTGTTTGTCGACATTGAAGCATTTAAGTTAGTGAGCTCACACAGCATATTGTTCTTATTCTGTATAATTGTGTTAATTATTCTGTTATTTCTTGGTCAACGCCAAACTTATACAACTTTATGTATCTTCCTTTTGTCTAATGCTGCAAAAATCTGGAACAGTCTTCCAGAAGATGTGAGACAGGCCTCAACTCTGACAATGTTCAAATCCAGGCTGAAAACCATTGTAGTTAGCTGTGCATACCACAACTGAAAGTATCTTTCTGTAGTCTTTACTTTACATTTTAAATGTAATTATTTAATGATTATTTTTCTGTTCTTATGGAGTGATTTTAATCGGCCTTTTTGTATTTTTTCTGTCACTGTAAAGCACTTTGAACTGCCTTGTGTATGAATTGTGCTCTATAAATAAACTTGCCTTGCCTAATACCGTTTATCACATTCATTTCTAGGACAATAAAAATAGGTCAAGAAGTTTGACCCCAGCCTACTGCGTCCCAGATGATCGCTGATTTAGAAACGCATGAAAGGGAAGCTTATTTGTGACAGATAACAGACGCATCAGTTCTGATACTTGGACCAAATCCCAACTTTATTAAGATAAACTGTATACAACCCCAGTCACAGAGCAACATGGCTGCCACACGGAAAACCTCCAATGTCCAACGTCTTCGTACAGCTCTGAGCAGAACTGGCTACAGGCCACACTGTGTTTCTGTACAGCCAGATAGAACGTGAGTGATATTCGAGGTAAACAGAAAAGAAGAAAAAACAAACTATATTGGCATATGCAAGTGTCATTTCAATAGTTTGTCTTTTAATATGAGGACTGGGGTCGACCCGCTCACAAATAAGTCGATTTTACGTTACAAAAATGAGTTTCAAATTACTACTTCATTTAATTTCTTCATTTAAAGACTTAGGTTGTGTGTAATTTACATTCTCAACCATCTGTTTGATTGTGGACCGACCCCAGTCCGCCCATGCATAAACGTGTCTGCTGATAGGAGTGAAGTGCAGCTACAGCCAGCAATGACGGGGCAGTGAGCAGAAGATTTATCCTGCAGAGCGACATGGAGCCAGCGCGCCCTCATGTTCGCTTCTGCACTACAGGTGAGTCGAGAGCGTATTGAGGAAAAAAAAAATCCAGCTCACCATCTCAATTTGACTAAATATTCACAAGAGGTCACTGTGTCAAAAGGCTTGAAAATCACCACACACACTCACACACATCTTTAAATTCAAACAATGTAGGATTTTCTCAGAGAACATCGATGTTAAACCACAAATGGAGGAGCGGGAGGTGCCAGTTTTAAACTCTCAAGGTGTTGTCTGGCAACTATTTTACAGGGGTTGACTTCATTTTCTAGCCACAAAGGCTGGGAATCAGTGAGCTTCAAGTAAAAAGACACCATTGTGTTGTTGGTATGACACTTACTTTGGTAAACGAGCCTGAAGAAGAAATGTTCTTTTTCATATCTGGCCGTTGAGTAAATTCTCTATGCTTCAGTTCAGTGTTTCAAAGGTTTTAGTGTTTTAACATTCAAGTCCCACCTGGAAATCTAACTGATGGCATCATATAAAGCCAGGCACTGGTGCCACTGTAATATTCAGTGATGGAAGAAAAAAAGCTATTTCTATTTACACTACTCTTCTTTCGCCCCTCACATGATATTTTAGGAATTTAGCCTTTGAACACATGACTGACAGACGGATCAAAACCTGATCTCCCACTGCTGTAATGTGTCAAATGAGCCTTTTATAGTCTGACAGCGATATATCAATGAAAAAGTCCTACATTTTATTCCATTCATATTTATTTAACTGCTGCTGAGATTTAGCAGAGATAGTGTAGGCGATGGGTTGTCATCGTCATCGTACAAGAGTACCGACGACAACGCAGGAAGCAGAAAAATGGCTGAATCATGTTGTCTTTCTGTTGTTGTTGTTTTTGCCCCCCACACATCTGTTTATTCTTCACATTCCTCCCAGAAACAAGTCCCGTCCTGGTCCTCCACACTCCCTCTCCTAGAAGTATGCACTTGCACTTTTCTGTCCAAACTGCGCATTCATGTTTCCTCGAAATAACCACAGGCTGTGAGGGCATGGCATTAGCTTTCCATGCTCTATGGCCTTTGGAAACTGGGGAGTGTACAGCTGGAGCAAAGAGATTATTACTGTGACATTAATCAGAGGAGATGGCCTGGGTTCATTTTAAGTCCGTGAATATGTGCACAAGTGCATACTTTAGGGTTGGGGTATGGTTAGCTATTGGGACAAAAGGCTTTAAGACAGAGCAACATGCCAGCAGCCAGCTCAGCAGCCCAGAGTCCCTGTCTCTCTTCCAGATGTCTGTGAGCAGCCTGGTAGCACAGAGACAGACAGGAGAGGGGCACGAGCTAGCAAGGGCGAGCTAGCTTAGTTAGCAGCCCAGGCCTCGAGGTCCGCCATGTCATCCTCGTCTTCTTCCTCCTTCTTTTTGGCTGGAAAAAACACAAAACATTCACAACATTTTATTATGTTTCTGTGTAGACTTCTGTGCTGCAAAGTGTTGTTTGTGTGTAAGAATGAAACAGATTTTTTTAATTTGGGTGATATAATACCTGGTCTAGATGGTAGTGATGTGGACGGGACGCTGGGTAGAGGAACGTCCTCTGTTCCTTCGACAGCCAGAAGATCTTTGTCAAGCTGTTCCTGTTCCATCTCCTCCAGCTCAGCCATCAGCTCGTCCTGAACACACACAAACACACACACTTAAGTATCCATGCCACCAGGTCTGTGTAGGCAGGCCACAGACTTACCCCAACTCATGTTACAATGAAAGCCTAATTTCTCTCAACTCTGTTTTCTTTATTTTATTCTCCTGCCAAAGCTGAAATCCAAAGTGTGTCTTAGGTTATGGAGACAGAACGTGCATCTTAATTAATTATTCATGATAGTTGGACAGAGCTCCAAAAGAAACAACTACACATAATATTGCATGTTGCACAACTGATCAATGTTTTATTAGAGTGTTAAAGGCAAAAAATGACTCAAAACACATTCTGAATTAAGTATTTTGGTGCAGCAGAGATGCAATGACCTACAAATCGTATTCTGCCTACTACTGTTTGTCTTTTTTCTTACTGTATTTGTCTTTGAGTACTTTAAAAGCACTCTATAAATAAAATGTATTATTATTATTAAGATTGCGTTTGACACTCACAAAAAAACAACAAAAAATCACATCACGATGATTTTTAAATATTTATCAATGACAAAATGAAATGTTATGCAAAAAATGTTGTTTTGTTTTGCTTCATTTTTTAAGTGCAATATAGTCAGAATAATTAGATTTTTATTCCAAATTGTGCAGCTCTAATTCTAGTCTTGAGTGATTAAAGTCTCAAGTAATGTGTAGTTCACTCTACACAACTTTAGCCCAGACTGTCGAGCACCTCACTCCTGATTTACCAAACAACCAAGAATAATTAATGGATGCAAAGGAGACTGATTTCTGGATACGGTTCTGGTTCTCGTTGATTTTCTCACCTCATCGAAGTCTTCTCCGAAACCGACCGGTCTGGAAATTGCATCTGAGATTTCTTGAGCGACTTCCTGCTGTTCTGTGATGTCGGCCATCAGATCGTCTACTTTGTTTATGTCCCTGTGAAAAACAGAAAGACGTGAAAATGTATGTATGAATATGATTTGATGTCTCAGCAGAGACACACAGGCCACCTACTAAAAGGAAAATAAGGACTAACAGAAACAGACGATAATACAATAACAACAATTAAATCTGTGTGTAGTTTCTAAATGCTTCTCTTACATGTGCTGGTGTGCAGCCTGCAGGGCCTTGGCAGCATAGCCCATGTTTTTGAGCACTTCTGTGTTGGTGTTGGCGTTCTCTAGCGCCTCCCTCTGGAACTCGATGGTAGACAGCGTGCCGTCGATCTGAGCCAGCTGCTTCTCATAACGCTTTTTCCTTTTCAAGGCCTGTAGAGCCGCTGCACAGGAGGAGAAACAGCGAGACAGTCAGTTCAGTGGATAATCATCAGACAACCGGCTGATTGTATTTACTGCCCCGTTTGTTGGACACTGTGTCATTTTCTGTTACAGTTACAGTGAATGAAAATACAATATAGTGAATCATATTATTTTACACAGAAACCAAATTAAACTCTGAAATTAATTTACTCATTCCATAAGCTTATAATGTGAATTGTGAATATGAACTTCTGTAGATGTTCTTATAGATAAGTTGTTTTTTTCAGTGAAACATGCATGTGTCCCTAAAAGAATGAAAATCCTGAATCATTAAGAACCAGAATTAATTCCAAATGACACCCGACCCATAGAGACAGCTACTACTCCTTACTAAGGGGGCTTTAAATCCTCTGTCCCATTTAAATCCCTGCTTTTTTAGATGTAAATTAGTATTTAAACTATGAAACTTCCAAATAAAGCGTGAGAAACAGAGACAGGCAGGCAGGCAGATACACCAAAACAGACACAGGTAAACAATTCAGTGACACACGTAGATAAAGAAAAGTCTGCTTCTGATAACACTTCCAATGGACGTTGGACGGAGCCAAATGAAGCTGCGACTCGTGGACTTTTTGTACAGCAGCTTCCTTTGACTAATAAGGAGCAGGAGGGTCTGTGCTGCAGTAACATGTTTGCATGTTAAATTGTAATGAAGCAGGACTCTCTAATCTGATAAAATCCTGTCAGAGCCAAATCTCTCCCTGCAGGGACAATATGCTTCAGTCAGGCTGTTTCAGGTTTGTCTGCTCACTATTTCTCTCCTGAAGAAGTCCAGTCTCCAATAACTGGGATATTAATACTGGGAAAACCTGATGCAACAGTTGGATTCTTAGGAAAAAGTAACATTGACAACATTTTGATTTGAAAAAATGATTGTCAGGAAATTAATCAAGAACTGTTTTGACAAAAGATTTATTCTTTAAGCCAATTTATACAATGACAAGGGCAAAAGCTCACTGGTTCTCAAATGTGAGGATTTTTTTGTTTGTTAATAGCAAACTGAATATATTTTCCTTTAGATAAAACAACTTGGGCTCTGGGAAATTTTTAGTGGCCCTTGTCACTAAATGCTGACCTATAATGGACTAAGCAGTTAATCAATTTATGCTTATTTATTTATCAAAAATAAAATAAATAACTGACATATTGATAATATACTTAACTGTTTAAAACAATAGTCAGCTCATTAAAAAGATGAAGTCCTAAAAAGTATTTTTTTGTCAGACCAACTGTCTAAAACCCAAAGAATTTCAGTTTACAATTATATAAACTAGAAAGAAGCAAGAAGTATCCAATTTTAAGCTAGAACAAGTTAATATTTGGCATTTTTTGCTGCTTTTGCCTAAATTGTTGCCAGCTCAAATTCTGTCAATTAACTAATCAGTTATTTAAGTTCTCTGTGTTTTTTACATTGGCTGAATATTGTTAGATGTAGGATTTGTGATAAATTATCTAAACCAGAACACAGGGAATTCCCCTTTGGTGCTGACGGAGGAAATCCCCACATTAAGAGAGCCAGTGCCTAAAACCAGCTGAGTCATATGTAAGGAGGGAGTCACATGACAGATAAGCATGCTCTGGATTACAGCTTCATTTAAGAATCAAGATTAGATGATGTGATAGAAGTTACATAAGGTTTAGTGTTTTAAAAGGATCAAAGTTAAGATAAAGATTTGAGTTTCCCATATTTCCGCTTGCTGTAGCTCTCCTCAGCCTGCTGGTATCTGATTCAGATACTTTAAGAGAGACAGTGCCAAAGATACACACAGCTAGAATCAATAACATTTGCTCTCACCCTGCTTTGGTACTGCCACAGTGATACTTCCCCTGTCCAAGTATTGTATCTTAAACTGAAATATTCCCCCATATTTCCTGTGACAACCCAGATTCCAAAAAAGAAAATTGTCAAAAATGTACAAATAAAACATAGTGCGGTAATTTGCTAATCCTTTGAGACACATATTCAGATATATTATCTTATGTTTAAACTAATTAACTTTAAATAATATATGTTTTACAGGAAGTTATCACTTTAGTGATCCCCTGAATTTTCATACGGTGTCATCAGACAAAATTGTTATTTGTTCAATAATCTGGCCTATGTAGAACTTTATGGAGCTCCTTTCATCACTGTAGACTCTTTTGAATTGTTTCAATACATCAGTTTAAGTAACATGTTTACAGAACAGTTCTTGTCTCATTCAAAACATTAAAAAATAAAATTATATGGTTGTTTTTTTTAAATCCCAAGAATTATGATCATGCGACTTTAAAGTTTCAGTACCTATCATGCAAGAAAAATATCATGATTTAAACACAAGACTGGGCTTCATCTCTCATTTACACACAAACACACATTTATCAATGGACTGTATGTGGCTGGTGTGGCCCTTCAGGAGCCAGACAGCAGCCTACAGTTCCACTTTCATCAGATTATATGAGCACCAGGCCCTATTCCTGTTCAGATAACATCATTACCCAACATCACACAAATCATTATTAGATTATCTTGATGGCAGAGCTGTATTCAGACCGCCCGCTTGAATTTCAGGTCACTTTGATTCTGTGTTTCTCCATTTTTTTCCTGCTGACCTCTTCTTTTCTACTGACCTTGCTTCCATGAACTCTACTCAACTGAGATGAGCCACTGTCAGAGCTGGAGGTTTTTCACCAATGGTCCTGGAGAAATTAGTCCCTTAAATGGACATTCTGATACTTACAGAATTTTGATGATGGGTTTCTTGTAAAACATACAGAGGAATAAAGTATGTTCAACAGCAAGTGGAAAATGTTAACGAACGCCAAGGGTCTTATTAAAATACCTGACGTCAAACACCAACTGGGAGGTGTAGTTGTAAAATGTGTAAACAACACCAGGTAGTTAAACCTGAGAGAGCCATAGTGCAGATGCTGTTATCATGCTAGGCTTGATATGTTTGTTTTGAGGAATTTCTGGATTGTGTGTAGTTCTACTGACAAAAGAGAGACAAATTGATCGGACAAACTATGTTGAAAGTCAGGTTTGACTTTTAAACCAGTCATAAACGAGCTCACAGTGCCCGTCGTCCGAGTGTTAGTGTGGTGCTGTTTTTCCTGTGCTGTTTTGTGGTTACATCACAGATCTCCCAGCAACCACAGCCGGCAATATAGTTGTATGTTATCAGGGGTGTGTCATGTCCTATTTACTTGCCACAATTATTGTTGTTCAAAACTCTCCTGAAGTCCTTCTGTAAGGGCTGAAACACCGTAGAAGAAGCCTTGGATTTTGTTTTGTTTTTTAGTGTTAATGGTTCAAATATATTTTAAAAGGTAGAACGTGTAAATGCAGACAGCACCACCAGCCAAAACCAGCAGCCCCTCTGCACTGAGCATTTCCAACAAATGCATTACTGGTCTTGTCCTCCCAAAAAAGCTGAAATTAAACTTTCATCATGGTTTGAGCTCATGCAGGAAAAACATAGTGTGTGATCTTGAGGCAACCAGTTTTTCCTATTTGGTTACATAAAATGCCTCGAGGAGGTTCGTTATTAAAGCCTCTTTCACACATCGTTAACAGTAAATTACTTACTACTTCAATGATGGGATAGATGGAGACTTTTCAGCCTCAATATGCCATGCTCACATAAAATCCCTCTTATTTTGTTGTGCACTACAGCATCTGTTTTTTTTCCAGACAGCTGCCTATCAATAGCGAGCTCTGAGCAGACTGAGTCCCTTATTTCTGAATCTGTCCAGTTTCCAAACATTCTTGAAAAAAGGAGCTTGTGTGCAAACAAAAGAACGTGTATTGCTTGTTA
>CAFUXE010003148.1:45410-63564 GCA_903364295.1 Serranus cabrilla | reverse complement strand
ATCTCACACACACACACACACACACACAAAGCACATCCCTGAAGCTCACAGAAAATCTGAAATTATTCGCCCGGGACAAGATGGATTTTCTTTTTAAGAGGTCAGAAAATATAGAAAGGAAAAATAAACTGATTCTTATGTAAAGTCGTAATCAAAACATTGTAAATGCCAACGTTTGTTATTCATTGGTTCTGATTCACACAGAAAGAAAAGAAAGAAAATATTAAATATCTCAGTAAATACCATGGAGAGTGATAAGGCTTAAATCTTTCTCCAGTTCGACTGGCCTCAGACACAAACACAGTCCTCTGTTTTCCCAAAGCCGCGTCCAGACGTCCACGTTTGTCTTCTGGAAAAAGCCCTGATTGTCAGAACAAGTTGTAAGAATATGGTTGTTATTTCCCGGCCTTAAAGCTAGTCCCGTCAGTAGCACACTGCGCTCCGTCCCGTCCCGTCCCTCTGTCCGGGGCCGTCACCGCCAGCTGGAGCCGACTGGAGAATTAATGCACAGGAGCCCGGAAAGTTCCACAGGGCTGTAAAGCTTTACCGTCAGTGTTCGCGCCGTGCGGCGCCGCGGCCCGCGACGCAGCGCCGCAGCGTCAGTTCGAGCTCTCGGCCTCGACCCGCCGGCTCTCGGCTGCTCGGCTCTCTAGATGTTCCTCTGGGCCTTCAGGTACTTGAGCGCCGCCGAGCCGTACTTCCTGGACAGGTCCTGGTGGAACTCCTCCTTCAGGGTGTTCAGACAGTTGCGGTAGCTGGAGCTGGAGCGAAACTTGGAGATGTCGAAGCTCGGGGCGTGGGGCATGTGGATCATGAAGGCGTTGGGGAGGACCACCAGCTCGAACTCCTGCAGAGAGCAAACCAGGAAAGCGTTTAGCTCCAGTCTCAGTAACAAATATTCAGCTTTACAAACTCCCACTCAGCTGAAAGGTCACTGAGACTACGTTTATTTCACTGTTTCTTCATTTCTCATCTGCCTCTTTTAACAAACCTGCAGACGCTGTTTGCCAAATGTGATGTTTAAAGAGCTGCGCTGGGAGATTTGAACTTACAGCAAACATTGTTTTCTCTTCATCACAACTTAGTTCCTCACAAACATTTGTTCTTGTGTTTGAACAGAGTCGTTGGATAGAGTGAGTCAGACGGATAGTTACCCACACAGTCACCAGAATAAATGTTGGCATTGTTCTATTCTGCAAACCACAGATATGTTGAATCTGAATGTTTCTGAGCTGCAGCCAGTTCCTGTCGTGAAGATTGCTGTTTTAATCTCATAAGAAACACTTTTGTTAAGCTAAGGCCTTAAAAAATGTTACTTCCAGACAAACTTGGGGACAAAAATCTGCGTTAATGGTCCCGTACCCGATCCTCCCCCGACTTTACGTATAAATTGGTTCAACAATGGACAAAAACTCCGGCATATCTGTGGTTTGCAGAAATGTACAAAGTCAACATTTTAGCTGGCGAGCGGGCCGACTGTTTCTACTCAATCCTGGACTTTATTTGTTAGATTAAAGTACAGGTACTGTCTGAATAAGCCCCGCCCACTCTACCTGAGCATCCAGCTCCAGGATGTGCGACACCTTGTTCCAGCCGAAGCCCACGAAGCGCTGGTCGTACTCCGGACAGTCCCGCCTCACCACCACGTACGGCTCGTAGTCCCGCTCCCACTCCACCTTGTACGGAGTGGTGGCTGTTCGCCATTTGGCGTAGTCGGTGGGAGCGTGGCCGATCGGCCACACGTGAAACCTGCAGAGGAGAAGGACATGGTGACACTGTTTCCCCCGAACTGATCTAATAAATAAAATAACCACGTTTGTTTTAACACACTAATGTGAAGTCTGTGAATCAGCGGAGCGCACACGTCATTATACACACACGCACAACTCATAGCTGTAAAAAAGCTGCAGTTTCTGTGAATTTATGCTACAGAACCGCTGAGCAGGTTTAGGGCAAAACACTTCCTGGATAGGCGTTAAAAAAAGACAATAAAAGTCAATAAAAACAGGTAAGGCCACGGAAGTTACAGGAAATACCAGAAGTTAAGCTACAGAAATGACGACAAAGTGAAGCCACCGAAGTTTCGTAAATAACGTTAAGAAGTTAAAGCAAAAAAATTGCAATTTACGTTAAAATCTTTTACTTTTGTTTTCACATGGGACTCCGCTAGTGTTAAAACAAACATTTTCATCATTCACTGACGCGTCTGTCCGTGTTCGGTACCTGAAGGTGTAGAGAGTCGCGTCGTCCAGGAGCGGCAGCAGGTCCGCTTTGGATTTGGGGAAGGACAGACGGTAACGAAGCGTCTCGAACGCTGGAACGACCAGAGCTTTCTTAGTGTGATCCATCTCCAGCTGCACCACAGACCTCCTGCACACACACACACACACACGCACACACCATTGGATGATTCAGTCAGTTAACACAGTAGATATTCTCTTATTATCACAAGTAATCTGTGTGAAATATTCAGCACAGATCTAATCTACCACTGGAACATTTTGTATCAGTCGGGAAAACCAAACCAACACTTTGATGAATATTCTATATAACAAAAATTAAACAATTCTTGATATAATTGCTTTGAGTCTTCAATTAAAAATGTAAAATATTTCTAAAAAGAATCAGAAATGAATCTCTTTGAAACAATTTCCATCCGGCAAAGTAATCGGCACAAAGAAAGGAAAAACCTTTTCATGTTTCAGGTGCAGGTGAGAGCGTAAGCTAATCCTTTAAACTATTCATTTTCAGTGTTAGAGCCGCAAAAATAAAAAGAAGCATCAATAAAAATAATAAATAGTCAACAAGCAATAAAAAGAAGAAGAAATATAAAAGTATTAACAATTTAAAAAGAATAAATATAAAAATTAGGAACAATAAAGACTGACTTGCACCATTACACAAAGAAAAGTATTTATATTTCACACTAGGCTTATAATGCACCTGAATGAAGTATTGGAAAGTGCTGATATTGCAGTTTTTGTACATTATAGTGCAGTTTGGTTGTAAAGTCTGACTGCTGATGATGAAATCTGATAATTTCCAGAAACAGATGGATGAACCTGAATGTTGATCAGATACAAACTGCACAGAGGACAAACAGTATGAAACCATCCAGCAAAGGAACCTGCGGGGTTACGAGTCAGACTCGTTCCACTTGTTTGCTGATGACTCTGTATTTTATTTTGCTTGAGTCCAAAGATGTTAATGTTAATGTTAATGTCCGTCTGACCTTAGTGAGACAAAACTGAGCTTCGATAATATCCTCAGGTGTTTCGGGGTTTTTCCTGCTGCTGTGGATTAAGGTTTCCAGCCTGCTGGTTTGGTGTTTTTCTGGATTTGTGACTGAATGAAACAGAGTGAACATGGTACCTGAGGTAATCGTAGAGTCCGTACATCGGCAGGAAGTCCACGTCGGTCAGGAACACGTAGGGCGTGTTGGCGTTCTTCAGGGCCACGTTCCTCAGCAGGTTGACGGGGTAGAACTGGCCCTCCTTGTAGACGATGTGGTAGCCGACGTTCCTGCGGTTCTTGAGGACCTCGGAGGCCTGAGCGTAGCGCAGGAACTGCTGAGCCTCGGCGTCAGACAGGTAGAGCGCCAGGCTGATGGGACCCTCCCAGTGCTTACAGATGGCCTCCAGCATCTGCAGCCTGCAGGGGAACAGGAAAGGTTCAATGGTTAGTAATCTCACCACTTCTTCACGGCACTGACCCTAACCCTCAAACCCATTTTCAACCAACGCAAACCTAGTTGGAGTGCTGGGATGATGCTGGTTCAACAAGTGAACCAGTTTGCTCTCCACAGGCTACAGAGCCACGTCACTACATCACTGAATACGTCTCTGTATAAGAACAACACTGATAACAACATCGTCTCTCGACAGATGTTGCTCCTGGCTTGGTGAACCTTCGTTAGCATCCAAACACAACTGGTTCAACACATTTGTGCTGCTTTGAACGGCGATTAGTTCTTATTAACGCCGAACACGCTAATGTATAACAGCCACTAGAGACATTTTAGATTAGTTTGTCATGATAATCCTGGACATTTCCTGAAAATTTCATCCAAATCAGACCATAAATTCTCGAGTTATGTTGCTAACTAACCAAGAGACAGACAGACAGACAAACAGACAGACTCCTGGGGAAAACATTACCTCCTTGGCGGAGGTAATAATAAATTAGCCCAAGCTGACTTTTTCAAATGTCTTATTTTGGCCAAACAAAACCCAAAGATGTTCAGTTTACTGCTGTTTACTTCTGTGCTTGTGGAGCAGCCTGACGAAACAGAAAGCTCAGACGGAGCTTGAGGAAACTGCTGTTCCCAAAGTCAGACTGCACTTGTTTTCCCAGCCTGATCTCACAAAATTAAATGAAATGACCACGTATGTTGACACTTCATTATACAGACATGCACGGTTCATAGTTTCTGTGAATTTATGCTACAAAACCGCAGAGCTAGGTTTAGGACAAACAACTTCCTGGTTAGGTGTTAATAAAAGACAATAAAAGTAAATAAGTAAAGTAAGGTCATGGAAGTTACATGAAATACCAGAAGTGAAGCTACAGAAGTTTTGTAAACAACGTTAAGAAGTTAAAGCAAAAAATCGCAATTCAAAAGCCAAGGAAGTCATGTAAAAAACTGAATTAACGCTTAAATTGGTGGCTCTTAAAGTGTTAAACCCTGAGGCTGTAAAGTCACGTCCTCACGTTATAATCTAAGTCCAGTGTTGCTTTGACGCAGTGTGTTTTGGTACCTGTCCATGGAGAGCTGAGCCACCAGTGTGATGTCGGTGTCGTCCTCGGTGGGCGTGTACTCGTACTGCAGGAAGTACAGGTGCACCCTGTGGACGGTGAGCCGCTCCCGGCGGAAGTCGTAGCACTGATCGTCCTCGTCCAGCTCCTCCAGCGCCGCCTGCAGCTGAGCACACAGACGGAGCTCGTTAGACTGCAAACAACCGAACATTTCACTGGGTTCCTTCCAAGAAGAGTTTTCCTCTGAAAACCCTTCAGATGATTATTTTCAGGTCTTTGTTGCCAAATGTGTTGCTTCAGACTGGCTCATTTTTATTTTGCATTAGGGTTTCTACTCCTCACTCTAGTTTTTGGCACCCGAGACTGTAAACACACCAATTACACCAATTAGACTCATTTGGATCAAGATTTGGCAAACCTGACCAAGAAGAATGTTACGATGGAAACCAGACTCCTGCTGCACACTGAAACATGTATCTTTGGGATCTACGAGCAGTGGTGGAAAAACGCACCTAAACTGCCCTCTTGGGAGGCAAAAATACACCTCAAGCGCCGTCTTGGGAGGCAAAATTTGCATGAATGTCCTCTTGGGAGGCAAAATGTGCCTAAAGTGTGTGTGTGTGTGCGTGTGTGTGTGTCTAACCTGCGCGCTCTCCGGACTGGCCTGGCTCGGGCAGCCGAACAGCTCCCTCCTCAGCAGGTTCCCGTCGTACTCCAGGAAGGTCAGGTACAGGTTCCTGAAGAACTCCACGTGCTTGTTCTTCACTCGCAGCTTCTTTGGAGAATTCCAGTGGATCACCTGAGAATCAGCAGGACGGCAGATCGGCAAATTAGTATCTTTGGTGATTAATATTAATCAGGTGAGGAGACTTTTTAACTTTGGTAACCAAACGTATCAACACTTCAGGGTGTTTAGTTAAAGTTATTTGTTATTTGTGTGTGTGTGTGTGTGTGTGTGTGTGTGTGTGTGTGTGTACCTTGAGGTCGGACACCTCGGTGTAACACTGCTCGGAGCGCGTGTGATCCGACAGCTGGACGTTCCAGAAGCAGGGCAGCTGGTGCACCAGGACCGGGTTCTGCTTGATGAAGGCGTTGAAGATGTCCTGCACACAGAAAACACACACAGCTCACACACACCGACAGCAACAACAGAAAGGACTCTGGGGCCATTACAGCTGTTAAACGTGCAAATAAAGTAAAAACAAGCATTTAATTCTTAAAATACCCACCAACAGTAAACGGCTCCTTAACTAAGCTGCCAAGCAAACTGTGTTTCTGTGCTGTGGCTCTATTTGCACATCGGTGTTCTAACAGACAGTTTAAACAGTTTAAATGCTGGAAGTGAAGTAGTTACCATGACGACGTGACTACAGGAAGTGACATAGTTCAGTGAAAACGTGAAGCAGGAAGTTAAGAGATGTTTGAGTCACATGGACACCAACACTGCTGACTCAGCAGGGAGGTTTAATGTTGTTAGTCATTTTACACTTTTTGTTGGTGTTTTACGTCTTTTTTTTGGTGCTAATTTTAATTTCAGTCCTTTTTTATACAAATTTTTTGGTTAATTTGGTGTCTTTTTTTGGTCATCTAATGTTTTACAGTCATTTTACATTTTTAGGTGGTCTTTTATGTCTTTTTGCTAATTTTATGTCTTTTTTGTCATATTGTGTCCATTGGTAATTCTGTGTCTTTCTTGGTCCTTTTATATCCTTTTTGAGTCTTTTTGCTAATTTTGTGTCTTTCTGTTGAAATTTTGTGTCTTTTTGGTCATTTCTCACCTGTAATTTTTTGTCTCCTGGGTGAAATGTTTGTTTGACCCGTCAAACTGAGTTCAACCTCTGAGTTTAATACAATGAAACGCCGTGATTTATAACATCTACGGCCACTAGAGAGTAAATATGGGTCGTACTTTGCTTCCTTCTCCACATTAGTTAATGTAAAGTCCTGACTGGTTGACTGGTCTGACTCTGGAGATTTAAATCATCAGTGGTGGTCCTGTATCTGTGAGTCCGGAGCTCTGAAAACGCAGCAGCTGGACTCTTCATGAGAAAATAAACCGTGTCGTATCTTTGCTGGTTCCCCGGCGACCCTCAGCTTTTATTTCACTCCTCTGGGGTCGTTTACAAAAGATGCTTTGTGGATTATTAAAATACAAACACCGACGCTGGTCAGAGCTCAACAGTCTGACTGCACACAGACCGAAGAGCATCCAGCTTTCAGTCTGAGACGACATCAATGCATCCGACCTTCCTGAACCACACGACAAAGACCACAACACGCAGAACGCTGCACTTCAGCCGGCAGAAACATTCATATTCCTCCGGCGAGGCACTGAGAGATGATGGAAGGTAGATAAATAAAACCACTCGAGACAAACTAATTCATGCTGAACTAAATCCAATTATCTGTTGAGGCTGAAGTTTTATATTTCTTCTTGTTTAAATTGTTAATACTTGAATGTTTCTTCTGGTTTATGCTGCTTGTTTACTATTTATTGATGCTTCTCTGTATTTCTGCTGCTGAAACACTGAAAATGTTCCTGTTGTGGGACTAATAAAGAAACATCTTCTCTCTTATTTTACCAATCAGACAGGCTTTCAGAATAAAAGTTTGATTCTGTTGGATGCTTAAACTCTGTTTGAGATTTCTGTATATTTGATTTGATTTGACTTGTTTTGAACCTTGGCTGTCAGGCGTCCTTGGTGCTTTTAAATGCACATATAAAAAGACACAAAGACATTATTATTATTATTATTATTGGGACGTGTGATGTGCTGTGGAGTCCTTAAAGGCTGAATTTAGTGATTTTGAAAGACACATTTAAAATTGCATTTGTTTTTTGTGTTTATTTCCTGAATGTGAAGTGAATTCTTCACCTTGAGAATCAAAAAAGAAGATAAAACTTTAATCTTGAGGGAAATTACTGTGCAGCAGAGTGCAGAAACAGTACGGTGAATATTATAAAGGTGCGATCCAGATATTTACACTAACAGAACCTGCAGCCATCCTGAAACTTAAACCTAAAGTTCTATGATGCACAGAAGATGAACGTGGTGATCTTTCCTCCGGTGCCTCTAAATGTCAGCTGCTAAGGTGAATACACACTTTACTCCAGCAGACAAACAGAGGAAAGTGAATCTGTCTCTGACCTGATCAGCCAGAGACGTACTGAGCATGCTCATCAGCTCCCTCTCCGCCGTCAGACGCCACATCTGCTCCCATCCGATCCTCCGCAGACGCTCCAGGTACAGCAGGATGACGCCTGCAGGGAGGAACGGAACAACTCACAAACAGGACCTCATATCAGCGTGTGTCTGTGTTTCAGGGAGGATCCGCCGTGTTACCTGTGTTGAAGCCGCGTCCCAGCGCCGGCCACGGTTTGTGGTTCTTCCACAGGTTCCCCAGGTACCAGTCGCTCTGGTTCTCCACCAGGCCGATCACCTGTTTGTCTGCACACACAACGAGAGCTGATCAGCTCAGAGCTCCAGGTTTGATCCTTTAAAATCACTTCAACACACTTTGTCTGCAGCTCTTGTTGATCAGAAAGCAGCACAAGGAACTCGTGTTTCCAGATCAGATGATGGTTTTATTCCAGGAGGAAGTTAGAGCTGCAGATTAAACTAGAACCTGCAAATCATGCACTGAAATGTGTCGGAGAATCTCATTTCCTGAGGCTGTTTCTCCAACAATATCACAAGATGATGCATTTTATTTCTTATTGTGCAAGTTTATTTGTATAGCACATTTAAAGTGCTTTACATATAAAGTATAAAAGCAATTAAATCAACATAGAGAAACACATTTAGATTAAAATTAAAGTAAAAGCAATAAAGTCAAATTAAAGTGACAGTGCAGTGAGATATTAAAAAAACTCAAACTGGATTTAATTCAAGAAAAGTCTTCAGCCGGTGAAAGAACTGAGATGCATTCCTTGGAATTCTCCCAGCTGGGAACTCATTTTTCCGATAATTCAGACGCAACATGAACGCAGCAAAAATGCCCTTTTTTTCTCAAAAAGTAGAGAATGAAATATCTGAACTATCTGCGGGGGGAAAGCTGGAAGCTGAACTGCTGCAGCTGCAGGAAAAATATGTCTGCAGACCTCAAAGAAGAAGAAGAAGAAGGAGGAATAGTTGGAAAAGTGGGATCTGGTGGGAATCCTCCAGCATTCCGACCTATAAAAACGTTTCTATCTGCTCTGTGTTTTTCCTCAGCGCGGCTTTAATCCTGCTGACAAATAATAATCCTCTAATAATTAATACAGAGTGAAAAGATTTTGGTTATTTATCTCAAAAACACTTTTAAAAATAAATAAAGACGATATATATTTTAGTTTTACCCACAATTCTTTTTTAAACTCAAACTAATTAAATGTTATCTTTGACTTTCTTTGCATATTTGAATAGATTAAAGTATTTATTCATTATTTTTCACCATTTAACCAAAAAGGTAACAGAAGTACAAATAATAAATAAACACAACATGCATTCAGCTTAAATGCACCAATAGATGCTAATGTTTCTCATTGTTTTTAGAAAAAATTATTCAAATGAAATATGCGTGTGAACTCCTGAATGCATCGTGTTTATAACGAATGTTTGACAGCTTTCAACAAAATCTGATGGATTTAAAAGTTCTGCATAAAATATAAGTTAAAATTGTGGATTTATTTGTACTTCGACGTGACATAACATGTATTTCCCAATAAAAAGACAATAAAAAAAAAGAAAATTAAATAACAAAAGAATACATACAGTATATCTGTAAAAAAAAAATGAAAAAATGAAAAAATAAAATAAAAAATGAAAAAATAATAATAAAGAATAAAAGAATACAAAAAATAAATAAATAATAATAATAATAATAATAAAGAATAAAAAAATTAAAAAAATTAAATAATAAAAATAAATAAATAAATAATAATAAAAAAAATAAAAAAATTAAATAATAATAAAAAATAAATAAAATAAAAAGATAAATAAAAGGTTCTGCAGCAACCTTTGAGGACATTAATGTGGAAACAGTCTGAAGTGTATTATATCTGTCTGTAACAGAGCATGCAGAGTCTCACCGGTGAACTTCCTGAAGATGCCCCAGAGCTCGGCGATGTCGGTGGCGAAGGTGATGTCCGTGTCCAGGACGATGACCTTGGTCAGGTCGGGGGGCAAAGCTTTGGTTAGCGTCAGCTTCATCAAGCCGTAAATACCTGAGTAATGCTTGTTGGGTATCCACGACACCTCGGACTGCAACGACACAAACACAACAGGAAGCGTTTTACTCCTCCAGGTTGGTTCCTCTCTGCAGCGCCGCTCATCACTTATTTACCAGCAGCGTTCTGCGTGTGGGCTCACACAAAGACGCATTCAGCACATTCTGGCACAGGCTCAATGTGTTTTTCTTTTTTCTTTCTGAATCTGCAAATAGTGTCTTTTAATTAATTCTCTTGATTCAGAGTAATTGGATCTGCATAAGTGCATCATCTGCAAATATAATCGGCTTAGAGTCTCGTCTGTTTCTCTGCAGTTTAATGTGAGTTAATGAAAACTGAAGAGAGGCTGCAGGTCGAAGCATCTGACGGCACAAAGGACTCATTGTTCAGCACAAAGACTGCGAGGGAGGAGAATGTGTCTCACACACACACACACACACACACACTCTTATCCGAGCCGTTCCTGACATCGGCGTCACTCTTGAGAGCACATTCATCAACTTGACGTTAAAATAAATGATTTGGTGTTTTTGTGCTGAAGTGTCACTTGACTTTGGGAGAAAAGTGTTTCAGCAGCTCGTCCAACTCAATTACTGATTGTTGCTGTCAGGAGAGAAGCCGCTAACCCGCCGTGCTGATTGTCATCCTTTAACTTTAATCAGCCTGAACAACTCTGGATGTGAGGACCGGCGCCGCGGTCAGCACGCCGCGCCGCAAACCAGCTTCCTCTGATAAACACCGAGTGAAGCTGCTGCGACCTCGCCGAGAGTCAAAGCTCTCGTCGGCAATTCAGTCCTTCTGTGGCGTGTTGAGAGTCTGAATTAGACGGCTTTTATTCTCTGAGTGTGGAGTTAAAACCTGAATGAATTTCAGGTTTTGCTGCAGCTTGAAAACATGAAATATGTCCGTAACATGCTGGAGACGACACGGTGTCACCCAGCGGTCTGTGGACCCGTTTGGAAGCCTGAAGTTTGACGATAGATGGTTTCACGACGCGTCATCGCTACAGGAAGTCTGTATGAATGGAGTATAATGGAGGATTCTGCGCTTGCAACACTTTAAGTGAATTTAGCCAAGTTTAAAAATCAGAAAAGCTCCTTAAAAGGCGTCCAAGATGCAAATACAGGGAAGTCACAGAAAATGTTTAATTCCTCCCGTTTGTTGGGTTGAACCAACAGGTCGGACGGAGAAACATGTGAAATGTGCCGAACAAATCCGGGTGTCGTCCTGATGTTTCCTTGTAGATTCTGGCTGAGCTTCCTAACAAGCGTCTCCTTTCCTCTGGTAACTTCTGGCAAAACTCTCCCTGTTTTTAAATCACTTTTGGAAGTCGGTAATATTCCAAATGTGTTTCTCGGTTCAATAAACGGCAGTAATGAAACATTTTCTGTCCTTCCTGTGCTTTGTTGTGGAGCTGAGTGCCTCAACATTTACCATTTTCACACCAATCCACATTAAATCAATCGACTGAGATTCTCCTCCGCACAGCAGAGATTCAAACTCATGAGCTCACGAATCATTTTCTCAGCTTCTTCCTGCAGCCGGTGGAGTCGCCCCCTGCTGGACGTTACACAGAATGCAGGTTCAAGGCTCTTGTACATTATTTATAAAGCATAAAGAGTTTCTCTTAGTGAGGAAATTCTGAGAAAATATTGGAATTAATTAAGAATTTCTCCTGAAAGTTAGGACTGGATTTTGACTAACAAAAAGTTATTTACATGCATCTTAAAGTAGAAGCTGCCAGGAGGAGAAACCAAAACGTATGAAATATAAAGAGTTTATCGAGGCTCCAGGCTGCGGTCTGCGGTCAGTTTATTTCGGCCCTGAAAGTTGTTTCTAATAATCAGTTTAACACGTTAACACAGACAGATTTGTGCGCAGCAGCAGAAACATCAGAGCTGGATGTTAACGTGTTAAACGCTCGTCGTGTCAGTGTGACTGCAGGCTGAGCAGCTGACTGACCTGCAGCTTAAACACTCCTGTGATCTGTTAATGTGACGCCACCTTCGTCTCTGAATCAGAGACTCGTTTTCAGTCTTTGTGTCGATGTTTCTTTGATGCTGTGTGAAGCTGCTCGGATGTGGAGATTTATAAATACATTTAACTCGACTCGCTGCTGCTGCTGCACAGTTTCCTTTGATGTGGGGAATGTAGGATGTGTGTGTGTGTGTGTGGCCTTCCTACCTTGAGTTCATCTGCGTCGTAGAAGCTGACCTGCACCGACGGGACCATCCAGGACTGGAACAGAGCGCTCAGGATGCGGTTGGCTACTGTGTCGGTGATGAAGTGAAAGTGGAGCGGATTTCTCCTGAGGAGCGGAAAGAAAAACAAGACGTCAAGGTCAAGAGGCTCCTGCTGGGAAAAAGGGTGATTATGTTCCAGTCAAACAGCTCGTTCTTTCACAATAAAAGCTCGTCTAAAAGCATCAGCGTCCTCATTTAATACGACTTTAACGAACTCCAGCAGCTTCACTTGTTGCTCTTAGAGAACCATCAGCTGTCCGGTAACAGGAAACAGGAACCCGCTGAGCAGGAACTCTTCACACAGACACAAAACATTTATGTTTCAGTCTTTAAGAGCATTTAAAATCCACCAGAGCAGCTGATTGAGGTCGGCAGCAACAAAACCCTGAAATCTCCTCAACGTGGAAATCCGGAGAATTAAAAACAGAAAAGTAGGACAAACAAATATCATCATCTGCAAAGGTCCACTTCATGTTACACTCATCTTTCATATATGTGATGTCTTTAAATAGTCCTGCAGCCAAGACGTGCACAAAATACATAAACTCAACAGAAATGGATGATAACAGGATGAATTTCCAAAAACAAAACAACAGGAAAAAGGCCTGAACACAAACATATCATTCCACCTTCTTTAATGGAGAGACAAACTGTTCGTGTTTAAATGGTTTGCAAGATTTTAAAAGTTAAATGAGTTAAATGATCGTTTCGACAGCTGCTGCAGCATGTTTTCACAAAATCACAGATTATGTTTTGTGCAACTTTCAGATTTTTAATGCAAATCTTAAAGTCAAACCTGCAAGAAAACTTTCATTCCTACGATCTTCATCATTTTGGTGAAAATAAAGACGTTTGTGCCGACACACACATGAAGCCGTGGACTCACAGACTCTCTGAGCAGCTTCCACACACTCATGAAATGTAGATCAACATGTTCAGCCAAGTTTTCTTCTCTTACATGATAATTAGATTTTGGTCGTTGGGTTTTGGAAGAAATGCTGAATTTGAAACGTGTAATCTTCCCAGCAGACCAAACCGGAAAATAACTGCACTGTAATATTTCATTTGAACTTAAATGTGCAATGATCTGTATATACTCTTATAAAGCTTGTTTAAAGTAAAACTTGTTATATTTCTTCTGGTTTAAGTTGCTTTGTTACTATTTATAGTTTTTTTGTTGATGCTTTTTCCATTTCTGTTATTCATTTGCAGCTGTTACTCTGAAAACGACTGTTTTGGGACTAATACAGGAATATATATATATTATAAAGGAGATTATCAGTTTAAATGTCGACCTGAAAAGTAACTAAATCTGTCAGATAAATGTAGTGGAGTAAAAAGAACAATATTTACCTCTAAAATGTAGTGAAGTAGAGGTATAAAGTGACATAAAATGGAAATACTGAAGTAAAGAACCTCGAAGCTTTGCTAGTAAATGTACTTGATTGACGTTGTTGGCATTGAACTTCCTGCCTGGGAAAGAACGGGATATTTCTCTCTTTTTTTTTACAAATAAAGTTGTAAAAAGAGTCTGAAAAGTCACTAAATCTACATCACAACACCAACCGTGATCCCAACTGTAACTTTAATGGTTAAAACAGGCCGAATGTCCCCATTGTCCCATGAAGTCCTCGGCCTTGAAAGTATCAGGGACACGGAAAACTTCTTGAGAAATGTTCTTGTTAATCTTTATTCAAAGATGTTCGGAGGGAGTTCAGGAGTTTGCAGGTGCTTTCATTAAAAGGTCATCCTTTCATTTCCACAATCCTTCTATCAGGGTTTTTTCTTTGGTTTGCTTTGTACAAATCCAGACAGACGGAGAAAAGAGTCGTAACAAGTTTGAGATCAGGGAGGTCGGAGGTTTTCGGACTCACCTGTGAAACAGGACGGATTTGACCAGCGTGACCACGTCTCTGCTGGCGTTGTGACCGGCACAAACGCACGCTACATGGATGAGCTGCAGGGACGGAAAACAAGAAGTCAGACAGCCAGAAGTCATCTCACTTCACTCACACACACGTTCACACTCACAGCTTTCTGCTCACGTCTGTTCAGCAGATTCTGCAGAAACACGAAGCCACACCAGCCCAGCCCGACAACCAAATAAAACAAAACAAACGGAGCTCTGCTTTCTAGTTTTGGAGCAGTTTATCCGTCCAACTACAACTTTTCTGTTCCCAGTTACTTTAAGATGCTTTTATAGGATCATTCAGAGAAAAAGAAGCTCAAAAACCCACTGAGCACCGTGGTGAAGGACAGGAGGTGGTGGAGACCAAAATGGGAGCTAAAAGGCGGCAAAGATTGGCAGCTGTTTGCTAAATGTTTCTATAACATATCAACTTTAAAAAGTGATGATTTGTTAATGTTTGTATTATATTTGCTGCTGAAAATATGGAGAAAAACTTTTGTTTCTGTGACACAATAAAAAACTAACAACTGAAGCTCAGCTTTATAGTTTCTGAGCAGTTTATCCGACCGATTACGCTGCTTTTACAGCATCATTCAGAGAAAAATAAAGCTGAAAAACCTGCTGAACACCACCTGCTCAGCAGCAGACAGACAGGTAGAAACCAGCTGGTGAACACTGCAGAGCATTTATTGATATTTCCCTCTGGAGGTGGTGGAGACCAAAATCGGAGCAAAAAGGCGGCAAAAATGAGACTGACCCAAACACAAAGACTTCTGATGAATCATCATGTTGATCTTAAACTGCTGGATGTTTAAATATTCAGCTATAAATGTTTATTTAACATGATTTGTTAATGTTTTTATACAGTTTCTGCTGAAAACAAGCAGAAAAACGTAATTTAGTGCAGATTAAAGTCTTTTATTTTGGCCCCACAGAGAAACTAAAGAAACGTCTCACTTCTCTTTCACACTTTCGGCGCCGGCAGCTTTCATCACGGCGTCCTGCTCTCACGTCTTTTTTAGCAGATTGTGCAGACAACATGCGATCACAACAATCCATCTTCAGTTGTGAATCTTTTGCTTCTGTGACACCAAAAAAGTAAAAAAACTGGAGCTGCACTTTCTAGTTTCTTCCCTTTTAGAGACACGAGGCGTTCCCTGACATTCACTCTCCTCTCTGATGTGAAATTTCATATTTAGCCTCTCAGATATGTAGGATTTCACGTCACTTGCTTTTCAGCAGCAAAAGTCTTTGAAAAGTTGGAGCTCAAAGGCTGGAAACCACATCAAAGCGCGGGCGTGTTCGCTCACATTTCAGTCCCTGTCAACCTGCTGCTGCTGTACGTTTATGTGAACTGCTGGGACTCACTGAGGCTGTTTACTGTAAATATACACATAATGCCTCCAGATCAGCTCACACCCACTGAGCCCCAACAGGCTGTTTCAGGGCGTTTTTGGCTCTTTTTACATTTTACTCACTGTGTCCTTGTATTTCACGGCAATATGTTTGAAATCTGAAAGTCCTGCAGCTCTGTTAAATGTCTTTTGTGCAGAATAACACAGTTATAAAGACATAAAGCTTAAAAAACAGGAAAAACCTGTATGTTCAGTGTCTGCAGCCTCTCCTGTCCTCTCCCCTCAGCTTTAATGTTTCTACCAGGATCTGGTTTGATTTTAAAGGACACATGAAGAAGAAAGAGACTCTGACACTAACAGACACATTTAACGTCCTGAAGGAACTTTTAGAACGATGATACGTTCAAGGACTGTCGGAAAGTTCTACAGTAAACAGGGTATTTTTGCAAATTCTGTTGGTTTTAAAGAAAACACCCAGTAAATGATAAATCTGGTGATATTTTATATTTTTTAACAATTTTAAGTTTTAGTTGTTTTTGTCATGGACACTAAGAACCGATAAATCCTGTCAATGACTGTTATTTATTTATGAAAACATACTTCAGAGTGTTAAATATCATTTAAAATCTCTATGAATTACTGCGATCTTTCACATGTTTTGCAGAATTTAATGTTTTAACCAGGATCTGGTTTGTGCAAACGCTTTATTTTGGGAAACTGTTGTAACCGATGATGTGTTTAAGGACCGTCTGAAAGCTCAAACTCCGATGATAATGCCTGTTTTTTACAGTTTCTTGCTACAATAAATGGTGTATTTGGGCGATCACTGAAAGAGATGTCAGTCTTGTGTTGATTATTATAATAAATATGAGTGTTTCGTGTTTCCTGACCTCACACTTCTGGACGGTGGGCGATCGAGGACACTCTGTGTGGTTGTTCTTCTCCTCCGCCGTGTTGTCCCCGTCCTCGGGTCCCGTGTCCGCCGACGCTCCCCACTGCTGGTTCCCGTAGTTCCCGTCCGGCGGCTGGGCGGCGGTGCCCTGTGATTGGCTGAGCTGCAGCCGGATCTGCCGGTTCTCTTCCTCCACCTCTCGGACCCGCGACTCCAGGACGGCGCGCTCCAGGACCTGAGCGGCCGGCGTGTCGGCCAGGCAGGGCGCCAGGAGCAGGGAGCGTCCATCTGAGGGGGGACGGAGATTAAAACATTTTACTGCTGCAGATTCATGCACCAGAAACCTCTCTGTAGAGAGGAAATGCAGATGTTTTCACCAAAGCTAACATGAATATTTTAGCGAACCGGATTTAGCAGCTGCCAACAGCTTCTGTCTGCTGGAGGTGTAAACCTGAACTCATCACACCTGCTCAGGTTTGTTCATCTCACTTCTTCTTCTCCTCTTCCTGCACCTCGCTCCTCTCTGACAGGCGAGACGGGTTCTCACTAAACACGTGAAATCTGAGTGCACATAGTCTGAACTTTTCCTTTGAGGCCAATTTAAGGAATAATTGGACTTACAGTAAAGTTTATTAATGTTATTACCTCCACCAAGGAGCTCATGTAGAGGCAGCGTTTGTCTGTCTGTCTGTCTGTCTGTCTGTCTGTTTGTCTGTTTGTTTGTCTGTCTGTGTACAGAATAACTCTGTAAGTTCTGCAGGATTGTGATGAAATGTTGGGACAGCGTGTGTGTTGGGACGAGGAACAGGTGGTTAGATTTTGGTGGTGATCGGTGATCAGGAACCATCTGGGATTTATATTGTGAATTTATATTATTGTGTCAGTGACCCTATTGCCTTCACTAACTGCTGCCATCTAGTGGATGAAATATTTCAATGCCAGTGTCCCAGAACACATGTTTTCACTATAATCCTTCAAGTGCAGATTGGTGCTGTGTGAGTGATCCTGTTGCCTTGGCGAGGTCTGCGCTCTCCGAGTGCTTTTCTAGGTAAATATGATGTTTTTATTGTAGTTTCTGCTGAAAACGAGCCGACAAAAATGTATTTATCGTGGTTCAAATCTGGCCGCTTCACTGATTACAGCTGAAAAAAGTAAGAGACAGAACTAAAGGAACATGTCGTTCATTTCCTGCTATTTCTAACACACACACACACACACACACACAGTGTCGTCTCCTCATTTAACCCGCAGAGCGAGAGACGGCTGCACAAAACTCACAAGATGTTTCTGAATTCTGGTGAATATTTAAATTTGCCAGAAGCTTGATGCATCACACACACACACATATACACATATACACACACACAAACACACACACACACACAAACTCGGGGCTAACCCCGCGGCTGCAGAACAGTATGTGGGCTGACATGTTCTACATGAACACAAACATTCGCTGAAGCTCCAAATGTGGATTCATCCGCCGCTGAAAATAGTTCCAAAAAAAAACAAAAGTCCTCCTGTTTGTCTGATAAATACTCAAATACTTTAGTTACTCCGATAAGGATATAAGAATCGCACAATAAGCTAAATATAGATTTAAGAAAATACAGAAACTATTTCTGCAGCAGGAGACAATAAAAACATAAAAATAATATTAATAAGTACTTATAATACTAATAATAATATATACATAATACAATATAATAACAATAATAATACAATATAATAACAATAATAATATTAAATAATATATAATCAAAATAATATTAAATAATTATTTTTCCTTCC
>CAFUXE010003139.1:587015-611641 GCA_903364295.1 Serranus cabrilla | reverse complement strand
CCCCAGTATAGCATGTTGAAAAAAGTAAAAAAAAAAAAAGGTTACACTTGAGCTTATTTAAAAAACGTCGAAGAGAAATATAAATAAAACACTATTTTTTCAAGACAGTGAAATTTGTTTGTTTATAAAAAAGTAGCTATAAGTCGTAGTATAATGAACATTATCATAAAAAGCTGCCCTGTAATGCCTTATTTCATGTATTTTAATGGGAAGAAACTATGCTTTATTGCAATTTAGTGTTCCAATTTTCTATTTTTCTTCCTTTTTGGACTCATAAGATGTCTTTAGAGTGAGAAATAAGCCAGGGCCTCTCTCTTGAAGTTGGGTTTCTTGCAAAAGCCCATGAAAGTGTAAGATGCCTTTTTTAAATATATATATAAACACAGTACAAAACACCTGCACAGCAACCAGAGTCAGAGAGAGTTCAAATGTAAAGATACAGCACCTAATTGGCGTTTAACTCTTGAGTGGGCTCTTATTGGTCTCTGTAGGCCAATCGTGTCATTTTCCCACGCATGGAAATGATACATTTTATTTAACAAGGTCAGACTGGGTCACGGTCCCCCACAACAGGAGGAGGGGGCAGTTTTCTTATAAGACCATGGATAGAAAAACTTTTTAGGCTTCGATCAACGCGCAGGTATGTCCATGTCCAAACAACAGACTCTAGCCGACACCGACCAACCGAGGCGGCCTAAGTGCACTCGGTGCCGCCACCATGGGATCATCGTCCCGCAGAAGGGCCACATGAAGCTCTGTCCTTTTCTCGCATGCGATTGCTGGAAGTGTTATTTAATAACACAGCGGACACAGATCACGGCCATCCAGCGGCAACTAAAAAGAGCTCACAATGCGCAACATGCGGCTGCGGGGACTTCTACCACCTCGGATCTAGGCGCTCGATCGTCGGCCACATTCGGACTTACGTGCCCTCCATCGGATGCGGCCCCGGAGCGAGGCGCCGCCTTCGCCAGGAGCCCCCTGGACCTCAGCAGCAGAGCCTCCAGGGAAGCCGAGACCGCGGCCGGTGTGGCCGGCGGTAAGGCTGTGCCCTTCGCTTCCAGTGAGGAGGCGCCATGTACTCCTTTTAGTAAGTTATTTAATTTTAACTGTTTACTTATAATGTTATTTAAACGTTAGCTACACTTAGAGAGTTGCTGCAAGGTAGTGAACTTGCCTAACAGTTATGCTTTAGCTAGCTAACGACCTAAAATAACAACTAAATATTGTTATTTTGTTTAAATGAGATGAGAGTAAATATACAACTTAAACTCATTTATCATAATGAGGTTGTCATTTGGGACTTACAAAAAACGTTGAGTAAGAATTGACATATATAATTTTTCATATATTTAAGTTGGTTGGTTTTATGTTTAACGGTCCAATGTCCGATTCGAATGTTTCGTTTGGCTGACATCATCAAAGGCCGTTAACGGTACAGCTGCTGCGCGAGGAGCCATCAAACTGCACGCCAGCTGCGCAGTTTTTTTTATCATTTAGTCACATTTAGATACCACCAATGATTATATCAGAAGCTATGCTTGATAGTTTCAGTAATTCTTCAAAAAAAAAAAAGGTGAAAGATTCCCTTATTACTGTTTCTGAACTGAGAGATGTTTTTCTTTGTCATATATAGTAGTGAAATTCAAATTAGGCCTATACTTTTCTTAGTATTTCCATTTTTTGCAGCCTTATACTTCTACTCCCATACATTTCAGAGGCAGATATTGTAGCTACTTGTTACTCTGCACAGCAGTTGACAGCCCTCATTACTAGATATTTTATCACATTACAGTTTTCCATACCCTTCATGTCCACTGTAAACCATGCACGTTATTTTTGAGTGTTTTACTGCTGAAATCTGCCACAAACTGAAATATGAATTGAGTAAATTCTTTAACTTCTTAAGCTAAGTAAGAGTTGAAACCCCCGCTTGGATCAGCTGCAGGGCTGTTTTTCTGACACTATGAAAAGTTGACTTATGTATTAATGCATCAGGAATAATAATGTGAAAACATGGTAAATTAAAGTAAAACACTGAAAAGGAACATTTTTCTGCAGAATTACTGCTTTTACAAGTACACATTGAGAATTATACTTGCACACATTGACTAACTTTTAAATGCCGAAAATTTACTTGTAGATGGAGTATTTTGGAGTGTGGTGTTGCTACTTTATATATATATTAATAATCAGAATCTTTCGCCATGCTCGATGATTTAATATTTTCAGGTTTTGGGCTATATGATTAACAAAAGAAATTTAAAGATGTCACCATGACCTCTGATTTAAAAACAAATCTGATTCAGTAAAAAAAAAATTAAATAATAGATAATTAAATAATTAGTTGCAGCCCTAGAAATATTCTTATTTATGCTCTTGCCATTTTAAATTGTATCTCATCTTTAAGGTAAATGGATATGGAGAAAGGAATATTGAGATTTTGATGTTTAAATGCAGCTTATACTGTCTTACCTTTCTTTGCAGATGGCCCTTTCTTCAGTGAGTTTGGCCACACTGCACCTCTGCCTATTATCCACTTCCCAGTCCGGATGTCAGGTCATTATCCCAGCAGCTTCGCTCCGTGTCCGAACCCTCTGCACAACGTGCCGTGGTTCCCCCCCGTGCCTGCTGGGCTGTACGGCGAGGGCGTCCCTGGACCCCTGATGTTCCCCCAGTTCAGGCCACATGCTGGGAATTACCCCCCTCCACCAGAGCCTGCACCTCCTGCTGTGAGTGGCTGTGCAGGCCAGCTGTAAAGTGACAACAAAGTGCTGGATTACATAACAAAAATGCTTTTGTTTCAGGATTGCAGACCGGTCCTCTTCACCCTCCAGCCGCTCCCAGAGCACCTCCAGGAGGAGCTGGTGCTCAGGCAGCAGCAGCCACCTCCTCCGGCCAAACAAACGGAGAAAGCTACAGAAAAGATGGATTAGATTTTAAAAAATTTAACTACTTCATCCAGGGTTTCTGCAGTTTGTTGGCTGTTTTCCCGTTCTGTTTTGTACCAAACACACTCATGGATTCACCACAGTCCTGTTCAGATTGCTGGTGTGAGTTTTTACACACTGTTGGTTGTAATGTATTGATTTGGCGCGTGGCTTTGTTGATTAAAGAAGTTTACTAATGTTCTTATCAATATTTTTTGCTTTTTTGTCAGCAGAGGTTACAGCATAAATGCAGATACTAGAGCAGGAAAGAACAGTTCAGCAGTTTAATTAATATGGAGGTAAACAAACTTACCAAATGACACGACAAGCAGAAAGGTAGTCTGACAGGTAAAGTTATCCAAAGGGGTTAGACAGAGTCAACAGTCCATGGACCAGGCTGGCAGGTTCAGGGTTCATAACAGAAAAAAAATCACAAGAAGCAACAACAGAAACCTCCAGCAGGGAGTGAGTGGAGGACTGCAGGCTGACGAGGGGAAGTGGAAACAGGTGCGCAGGAGGATGAGAGGCAGGTGGAGGAGGAGGCAGGTGATTGGAGCAGGAGGATGAGGTCAGGGCACCTGGGTAAACAGGAAGCAAATCACAACAAGGCAATCAGAGACTTCACCTCACAGCGCCCTCTGTTGGCCAGAGGACGTATATGCAGCAGACAGACAGACAGATGAAGAAGAAAGTAAGCAACTGTACGATTAGTCAACAATTTTATTAGTTTATTAACTACTAAATTACTTAATGTGATTTGTCACTTTATTTCATGTCAAACAGTACTAGTAATAAACAGTAAAAATAAATTTAAAAAAATTGCATGCCTGTAACTTTCTTACATTTATAACATTTTCTATATGAATACGAAATTTTTTTCAACTAATGCTAGAAGTTATCTTACAAGAGTAAAATTGACAATTTTGGAATCATTATGTTCATTGAATAAATATTTCTATATTTCTATAAGTATTTTAAACTGCATGTGAAAACAAAAAGCTCACTCTTTGACTATTACCTGCTGCAGGAACAGTCATGCTTTAATGTGTCTATGGACAGATGTGAATTTTATAAGAAAAGTAAAGGTTCTTTTAAAGTATAGGTTGAAGGGTGGTTTTAATGGGATTTTGAGCCCCCAGTAATGTCCAGCAGGGGGAGCAGCCTCACTTTGGGTTCTTGCACCAACAGCTTTGGTTAGAAGTTATGCTTAGTTTAAATATTTTATAAGATGATAAGCTTATAAAATATACTGTTATATATAACATAGCATGGTCCCTAATCTTGGTTTATGATTATATTGTTCCCATATTTATGCTAACCTACAGTCCTTAAACTATTTATGTCATTATTTTTTAAGTATGACGCTTTAAGAGATACATTTCTCAAATATCTTTAAAAAATATTTTTTTAAAAACAAGAAAACAGAATATTACCAAAAATAAATACAAATCTGTATCGCTGAACATAAGAAAATAAAGTATAAAGTAATAACAACTACAACAGTAAAATACTGCTTCAGCATAAATGCATCAGTATTACATGATAAATGATAAGTTATCTAATAATATTTCAGTCACTGGGCCAATCTTCTGCAAAAAGTACTTTAATTTTAATACTTTTAAGTTTATTTAGCTAATAATACTTCTGTACTTTTACTTCTGTTTAAGTAGGAATACTTGAACCTCATTGTATTTGCACTTTTTGCTAAAAGTGGACGTGGAGCAGGTGAGACGGAGCCCCACAGTTCATCCTGTGCTGCTTCATATTTGTCACTGCCGTGTTGGAGCTTAATGAAGGATTCCTGGAGGAGGCGTGCAGCGTGACACCGCTCCCCTCAGGCTTCTCCACTCCGGTGGGAATTTCATCAGACTGATTAATGTTGGCATCAGCAACTTGAAGGAGTTCACGTCCGAGTGCAGCCGTCAGGAGCTGAAGACTTTGTCTGAATTCCTGAGAACACCTCGAGTAAGTGAATCAGTTTTAGTAGACGCTGTCCCCACTTTCAGGTACATCATCGGTCTGAAAGGCCACAAGAAAAATGTGAGTCAGGTGGGATGAAACAGCTGAAATGTGTCTGTCTGTGTCATGCCAGCAGCCTGTTACAGAGCTGGTTTAACCGTGATGACTCCACGTCTCTGTGCTCCTGGATTTGTGAGCTGATAAAAGCATCATTTCTGCCCTGAACCCCTCACTGTTACGCAACTGGTTGTTGGTTCTCAGCCAGCAAAGTGTTGGCGCCACTGAACAAGAGCTGGTTTTTCGAAATGTGAAGAGTTGGCTCAAGGTTTGGCTCTGCCTTGGTGGAAAAGCAGTATATAAGCACTATATGTAGCACATAATGGGAAACTGAAAGAGATGTTTCCTATGTGTTTTTTTAACCCCTTAATGTTCAAACCCCCACATTTTTGACAATTGGGAGTTGTGGGCAGTGGATGTTTAAGGGGAGATAGCAGGTCAACAATACATGTCACATGAATGATGATGTACATCATCTGAAAGCTGAGAACCTGAAGATTAATTTGAGATGTAGCTCAGCAATGTGTGTCAAGTTGTTCTGGTCAAAAATCTCTAATAAACATGATGTAATTGATTGATTAATTAGTTAAAACTATTAGGATGTATTAGGGGTTCCAGTGTCATAGTCTGCCTGCTGAAGTCCCATTTCCAGGTTCAACTTGGTCCCATAAGTTGTTGCAAATATTTTGTGCCGACTCATCTAGAAACAGCTGCAAACTTGAGTCAAACTCACCTTTTTCATTCTGCTGTGAAAAGATGAGATGGTCTGATGGATAACTGGGATCTGTGGGGATTAGAAGAGAATCAGTCATTCCTGTCCGTCAGCACAGACTAAACACAGCAAGTCAACACTGTATGTATGTACATCTGCAGAACAAGTTCATCCCTGCTAACACTACACCTTTGTTACAGCACACACACCTTCTCCTGACCTTCAGGCACAACTATAAGAGTTTGTCTTCGCTGTCAGTACAGTATGCTTGTTTAAACTCTATATTATGGGTGAAAAGATTAGAAAAAACAGGGCCGTAATGAGATAAGAATGCCTGTATGGATCTCCACCAACTACAACATAAGGGTTACATTACGCTCCAGGTGAAAACCTGGTCGATATTATTCCATATAATGTGTTACTTATTATATTAGAGAGGTCTGATAGTCTGGAGAAGGTTATCAATAACAACAATATGACTCTAGATAAGCAGCCAGACTATAATAGAATTTTAGAAAGTGCAGACTGCTTCCAGTGAAAGTAATAAAAGCTGATAAAGATGCAAACACAAGCCGGAGTGTGTGGGTGTTTTGAATGCCGTGCCAATACAAATACAACACATGAATAAAGAGACATTTGTCCGACTCGTGCAGGCAGATGTGATGAAATTCAGACTTCAGAGATTTCTATGGAAGCTGGTTATGCAACAGTGAAGACAGTCTTAGAGGAGCTGCTTTAGATTTTACAGACGGCTGAAGCTGCAGTAATACCTCCAAAAATGTTTGGCAGAATTTCACTGCTTTAGTTCTGCAAAGGTTGAAGGACACAGCATTTAACCTGCAGGGCTCTACTTTAAAGTCTCATTCTTTTCAGACACGATTGGAAGAAGAAGTTTCAGATTCTTGACTTTTCTTTAATATCGCTAAATTTCATTACTAAAAGTGAATGCATTAGCATGTAAGCAGCCTGGAGAAATCACATGTATTAGATCTTATGTGATCAGACTAAACTGTCTGTGAATTGCATAAATTGGATATCACAGGAAGCTGAGACTCGTCAGTGCACCCATGACTACACTGTTTCTTGTGAAACCTTCTGTTATTTCCAGTAATTAAATACCAATGTATTCCTTCGAGCTGACATTTAATCTGCTACAACTTTGGGAAAAAAATCATCAGAAAAGCATGACAGCGTGCCATCTGGCTGGCCGACGTTCAAGGGATTAAGTGTGCTTATTACCACGACGGTAAAGTGGCGTCTTCTGCAGAACCCGTCAACAAAGGTGAGAAGTTTGTGGATCAATCATCCATGAAGAAACACCTGGAGAACAGGTCTAATCGCACTTTCTTGGCATCTTCGATCTAATGATTTGATTTCAATTTCCGCAAAGTTTGAAAAGTTTTTCTGAGGCTGTAATTATCCTAAAGGTCACAGCAGGTCACTTTAAACAGCAAAGTCAAGTTTTAAGGTTGAAGATAAACCTGGGACGGTTTCAAACTGACAATGTTGGCGGTAGTTTCCATGATTAATATGTATAATGTGAATATTATGTATTCCTATTGTAAAATGTATGTTCTAGCATCTGTGATATCTGAGTCTAATGTGATGTTCTTGACTTCTGATCCTAAGGAATAAAAACCATAAATCATATATAAAACAGAGGATGTTAAAGCTTTTACACTTCTATTATATAACAAGAAAATATTTTAAATATGTCACATAACTGTGCTATAGTACTCAGTTATCTTGCCTCCATCAGGGTGGGAAACCCTTGATCGAAGCCAGATCGAATAAAGATTAAGCAGATAATAGATGTTAACGATTAGTTTCATAGTTCTGACATGTGTAATGAAGCCGTGAGCACACGGCTCAGTGTCAGGGAGCCCAGCCGGCAGGAGAGCTGTCAGGACTTTTGTTCAGTATTGATGCATGGAAGGAGAAAGACTGGGTGCGCCTGAGATAACACGGGCTGATAAAACCTGTCCAGTGTGGTCCTGGAATGCAGATTAAAGTGTTTCAGTCAACGGATAATGAGCGTTTCTGAGAATTAAGTACAGTGAAGTCTGCAGCACTGAACTGTAGCAACAAACTAAGAGTCAGTTTCAACACGGCTCAGGGACGGAGGCTACCGACTGTTTACAGGCTTATCGCAGCCAAATTTAGCTCTTTTGTTGCGAAACCAGATCGTCCGGACTGGTTCTCCCTTATTCAAGAGGTCAGTCAGATTAAGTATTGTGAAAGCGGGAATAATTTAGAATTCGAGTGACAGTTTGAACAAAGATTAAAGGCGTGCATGCAAGCAGTGAAGGCCGTTTTTAAGGAAAAGAAAGAGCCTTTATGATTTTAAATATTCACAATAATCTTGGGACTTTCCTTCTACAGGAGAAGTGGACAGATACTGATGAGGTGAGGCAGTGAGGGGCTCTCGCAGCACAGTGAGCAGGGCGTGTCGCTGGCAGGAGCGGACAATAGGAAAACATTCCTGGCCCGATACATTCGACTGGGAACACACTGAGCAATATCCTGCTGGAGCTTCAGCTATGTGGAGAGGAAGGAAGAAATCTTCTGCTTATAAGTGGCCAACGACAGACATATGAGGAGGGTTAAGTGGAGTTAATGAAAATGAAAAATGTATAAATTGTATTTTGCAGAAGTCCTTGTTTCTGTAAACAAATAAACACTATCAGAGTGAAATGCTAAGATACTTCCATGTCTTCTTAAGGCACCAGCATTCAAAACTTTTTGTCCTTTCAAAGTAAAAGCTGATTCTCTCATCATGAAGAGAAAGAGCTTCGCCAGTTTTAACAGCCACCAAAACGGCTGCAGAAAGCTGCCGTCTTAAACCAGTTCAGCTTCCAGTTTATGCCCCAAACTTGGTTCATTTATGCTTAAAGTTGAAGCTCTGTGGCTCAAACATAATGTTAAGACACTGAATGCACAGACAGTAAAAACTACATACTGGTGTCACATTCATCTGCACGTGGGACAAAGAAACATGCAGGATCAAGTGTTTGTGTCTTTTGGCCTCATACTTTAAAGCAGCATCTGAATTCTGCAGAATTGGTCATTAGTTTGTTCCTTGGAAGCTATTACCAGATTAAAACCTGCCCAAACTTGTGTTTTATCGGTCAGTGAAAGCATGCAGGATGACTTGGCATGATGAAAGTCAAAGTGAAAGAGTTCACGGCTCCAGTGCAAGTCTGTTCAAGTTCACTGAAATGATCGGTACCGGTGAAATTTAAAACTATCAACAAACACTTAATCAGAGGAAGCGTGTGTGACTCATCACTTTAAGGTTTTATTTGTTCAAGGTTTCATGAAAGTGGTTACAAAGCAGCAGCCTGTGGTTCATTATTGTTCATACAGCCTGTAATCAGGAGCAAAACACTGTGTTCAGTCGGATTCAACGTGAGAATAAATTAATAATAAGAACATGCCATTTAAAATAAGTGCAAGTACTTTTATTTTGATATGTTAAACCTGCAGCTTTTTGGCAGCTCTCATTGGTTTGTGGACGACTGTTTGAAACCCTGAGTGTGTCCTGAGAAGAGAAATCAGATCTGAACCTGAGGAAACTATGCATGTCCACCTCTACCTGCACCCTGACTGCACCTCGCTGTTTAGTTTCCATAATTCAAGGTAAACTTCAAATTCACTTCAATATTGGACACCATGCTGCGTTGAAGAAGACTTCAAACTAACAAAAGAAACCATAAACTCAGAAACTCTGGATTTTTTTGGATAATAAACCAAGTGAGAAGTAAGGTAAATTTCTCATATACTTCTATACATTTGAACTTCTTTTGCCCCCTGCTGGGCATTAGATAGAATCCAGATTAAAGCACTTTCACATTAACTTCACTGTTTAGCTCTATACGTTTGAGTTTGACTTGGTGAGATTTTTTCTCAGGTTTCACTTAATATGTATGAATGTTTTATGAGAAAACCTGACACACAACTAAAAGTTGGCAACATAAGATTAACTGCCAACATACATTACTTATGGTGTTTGATAAAAAAAAAAAGCCTTTTAGTTTGACATTTGTTCAACAAACCACAAACTGGCGTCAGCTAATCTTTAAAACATCCAAGTTCAGTGTTGAGAGTTTGTTCTCATCTGTCAGCATCTTAAATGTGAGCTGACAAAGCAAATTCTTCTTATAACCGCTTTCTCTTCTGACCTATAAAATAAATGTCAAATTGTTTCCCCCTGAGCAAACAAACATCAGTGACACCTCAAGAATTTATCAATCTGGTTCCAAGTCGTGCTAACTTGTCTCTACATGTCATTAAAACCCTCCTTGCTGTCATTTTGATGAAACCTGCCTTGTTTCTGTGCTCGTGGCTACCACACCCAGCAGAACCCTGAGAATCAGCATATGGGAGATAAATATAAAAAGACAGCTTTTACAAGTGTTTGGCACAGGAGAGGAAAGCACTTGTAGCGTTAAATGTGTTGGCTTGGTTGTGTTTTAGGTTGTGTAACCTCCCCAACGTCTCCAACAGGGAGTGGATTAATCACTTTGGTTGTGATTTGACATTTAAATGTTTGTTTCATCACGTTAAACTGGTCTTGATTGGCATTTTATGAAGCACTTCTCAGCAAACCAAAAGGTTACACTCAGGATTTATAACTTCCTGTGATATCTGTGTTAATGATATTAAAACTCTGGGAACTAGTTGTTCTTTCACTTTAAAAGAAAAAAGTAATATTTGCTGTTTTAGAAAACCTGTTTTTGCAGTTTTTTTGCACAATTTGGATGGACATTTATTCTAGTTTGAGTTTTGTGATACATCAAGCTATTTAAAACAGGTGTCAGATGTATTTAAGACCCTTTCACACCTGCAGTCAATCCCTGAAATGCTCAGGAACATTTCCTGTCTGGGTCAGTCTGTACTGCCAGTTTCTCACCTAAAGACCAAGTTACAAGTTGGGGAAAAATGCCGGTATGAGTTATTGTGAATGAAGTCTGTAACACTGCAGGGACAAGCACAAAGAGAGTAACGTCCATCTGAAGAAAAGGTGTCTTCATGTGCAGCAAGTGAACCAATCACAAGATTTGATATCAAGCGATAAATGGTCCTTTGTTTCCAAACAAGCCTGGAAACAGGACGGATTCAGAGGAAAAGATCTCGTCTCGGTCTGTAGTGTTCAACAAATGAACAGTGAGGCAGAAAACCTCACCAGAAGTCTCAAGCTGAACCGTCTCCGTCTATTCATTAATGTCAGATGCATGAATGAACAAGGCAAGAAAGGTTTTCCCAATAATTTACCAGGAATTACCCCTCCAGAGAAGTGCATTTGATCGTTTTTGGAACCCAGATCTAGAGAAAAAGGCTTCGTTTGCAGCTAATAACTGGAAGCATTTTTTTATTCACTCCTGCAGCAGCTTCCACCCACACAGCCTGTGGTGTCACACGGCTGAGCGTGTTGTTTTTTAAAGCAGTTCCGCGTGCTAACATGCCATCGAGAAGTTTGAAAGAATGCCTATAATTCACACCTGTGGCGTCCACCATGCAGTGTTTGTCGCATTTTGCCGCTGAATTTTTCCATTCACATGAAAAAAAGTCTTCTGTTGGTATCAGTCTCACTATAAAGCGACTGGTATTCATATCAGTTAAGACTTTTTCTACAGAACTTCTGTTAGTGCAAAACCTGCAGGAAATCTAACTGGTTTAATCAGTGACTGATTTTCTTTTGGGCCACTGATGTGAAGCGTTCTCACGACTGATGGAGTGAAACTCTGTTGTAACTTTCACCTGAGCAAAATGTTTCCACCTGCACATTAGTCATGGAACAAAGTGTCGTCATTACAATGTGACTAATGTCTAATACCAGAAGTTTGTTATACAGGTGAGTTCATGACGCAATGGATCATTTAATGAGCCCCCCGCCCCCCCCGACCTGCCAAGTCTCTGCTATTCACAGCTGAAAACCTGCCAAACCTGAGGGAAGTTCACACACAAAGACAAAGCTGTGTGTAACCACGGGGCATCCGGCTCGTCTCGTCACGGCCTGATGGTTAGATAAGGAAGATAAGCTGCTCACTTTTAAAGAAAAATCATTACCTGCACATCAAATCAAGACAAAGAGGGTGTAAGACCCCTGTGTTTGACCAGAATAATCTTTAAACATGATTTGGTTGAATGATTTAATATACTGTATATCTCACCTACAGTACAGTAACAGAGGATCAATCTGCTGCTTGTTATTGTTTAAGAGCACAATGGACGCGCTCTGAGGAAGCCTGCAGGAATTCCCGGCATCCTGAGTGCAAAGCTGCACGGCGTCCTGCAGCCGTTACTCCCTCGACCCGGAGAGGAGGCTGCTCCTCGGAAAGGGGAGGGGCCAAACAGCTGGACCTGCTGTATATCTGAGCACGCAGCACCACCTCGGAGATGTTGGGAGCACCTCAAGATCACAATGTCTCTCACTGCTGACTGCTGACTTCTACAAAGCCAGGTAAGAGCAGTTTATTTTTAAGATTGGGGACTAAAAATACAAAAATGTATTTATTTTCTTCTGGCTTCTTAAGACAAAGATCAGTCTTGACAAGGAAAAGCTCATTCTGTCAGTGAAAGTGTTCAAATCCAGAGCAAAGTGCAGCTTTTCAGTGGGAGTGAGACAGTGTTGAAATGGCTCAAAGTGAAGAAATAACTCCTGCACTGTCGGCCAACACCCTCCTGATAAAAAGGGAAAGCAAACATTCCTCTCTGATTGCGTCTGACCACACTTATTAAAACAAAGTCTAATCCTGCATGTCACTGTTAAAGCTTTCGACAAGTCTGAGCGTCTCCACATCAGCCTCAGGGATATTGACACACGTAATGATAAACCCACTTTTTCCAGAGCTACAGAAACTGTTAGGTAACAAATGAAACTCCATTCATTCCGTTTTTTTTACTGCTGAGATGGTGTCAAGAATGCTGTGATAAAGAGGGTCGTAGATGTGACGCAACAGGACATGCTGACTGTGTTGTAAACCAAAGGTGAGAACAAAGAGGGTGTTTTCCCTCCTGTTGGAGGCAGGTTTAACCAGGAGGGCTGCAGACAGGTTTAGTTCAGTAAATGGAGGAAAAAGAAAATATTACATTAGTTATTGTGTGTGTGTGTGTGACTGGGTTAAAGAGATATTACAGAGAAACTATAGGTCCCACTTTCCCAGAGTCAGAAGCTGACAGATCGTTTTTATAGAGATAAAATGTACAAGATGTAAATAACTGAATGCTTGCATGCAAATATAAAAATAGTTTGCATATAAAATGTAACAGGGGTATGAAACCTGCAGCTCTGTAAGGATTTTGCAGTGGCTCACTGCATATTTGACAGAAAATACTGGAATGAAAAACAGCAAATACTTTAATCTTTTAATCTTTTGTGATAATCAAGTTCTTTAATTGTATATTATTCTTTATATACCTGATTAAAAAAAAAGTTTTTACATTTTAGTCAGCTAACACCTGCATCATATATGTACAGTATACATTTTTTTTAACTAATACTAAATTAGACTTACAGTAGTATTTATAGGGTAATGTAGATAGAAGATTATATAGAAGATAATTATTTTTCTTTATTAGGGTGGGGGCAAAAATGTCCCTTTTGACTGTGAAGGTTGTTGACCCCTAAAATTTACTGTCTTTGAATGTCACAAAGGACATTTTGCACTCTTTGTTTAATTTACATTTTAAATAACTTCACAACTTTTGGTAGCCTGCAGCTCTACAAGCAGAGGATATCTTGGCTTAACTTTTGAGTATCTATAGGATTAAATAATCTAATCATTTACATAATAATTTGCCTGAGGAGACGCTTACAGCCTAGAACGTCTTATTCTTCAAGGCAAAAAGGAAGCAGGTTCATCATCCATCTGTCACTCAGACAGATTCTTGGCTAAGTTTAAAGTCATGTACTGTCACTCTTTCAGACAAGTCTGTACATATTACCTGAGAAAAGCTTCACTTTCTGCTGTAAATCAATGTCAGTTTTACTGTATAATCGACACAAACCCCTGAAGCCTTTTTCTTATTAAACTACTGTTATATAATGTATTTATGTCATGAAACATCATCAAGGTCAAAGGCCACCAGGTGTTTTATTTAGGCTGAAAGAATGAATGAATACGTCATTTATGTGCCTCACATCCTGTTAAAGTAACAGTTTTCTCTTTAGAATTACAGCGATAATAATTCACTGATTATTTGCATTTAATAATAAATTAATTGATAATTATTTTGCATTAATTTCCAAGCAAAAAAGCCAAAAAATGACCAAGCTCCGGCCTCTTAACTGTAGGAATGTTCTGCTTTTCCTTGCCGAGCATTAAAGTAAATTTAATATATTTGGACTGTTGGTCAGATAGAATAAGACACCTGAAGACTTCGCCCACGGCTCTGGGAAACTTGTTGCCTAAACGGCAGATGAATTGTTAGTTGCAGCTATAATTACAACATCATTAGTAACGGATTCCAAAGATTTAATGAGGTGTATCTGCTCTCCTTTGTCTTCTTTTATGACACCTCTAATTGTCAGCTTTTGTTGTCGAGGCGTTAATTGAATTATATGTTGTAGCACTGTGGTGAGTTTTATATAGAGGTGTTTCTAATATTCGGCCCCTCCCTTATGTGTCAACACCGAGGCCTTGATAGTGAACCGACAGATGCTCATGAAGGCGTTTGCAGGATTTCCTACTAGAACTTCTGCTGTGTGATTTGTGTGACGAGTTTCATCATGTGACTGTTGTTGTTCCCTACATCATAATTGTGGTTATAAACACGAAGTCAATGCTGTAAAACACAAAGCCACTTCCTTAAAGGTTAGACACCACAACCACTATCATAAGGTGAGAAATAAAGAACAGGGTCAGGCTTAAAAAAATCAACTGACATACATAACGGAAACTCCTAACAAGCTGACACAGACGCCGGAGGTCTTGTGATTGAAAAAGCAGCGGTTTGACCTCAGCCTTTAAACATTATGTTGCTTTTTTAAAGGAAGTTTTAAAAGAAGATTGAATTTACAAAAACGAAACCAGAACATTATGAGGTTTGTAAATGGAGCACGTTAGAGCAGAGCTGATCATTTGCACATCAGATTGTACAGGTGTACCTAATAAAGTGGCCGCTGAGTGTATGACGACTTAGTTTTCTTGAGACAAAAGAACTTTAAGCCTCCTTTCTCTCCATATTAAACGTCAGAGATGTATGTAAAATGAAGTGTTAACTCATGGATGCCTAATTGACAGTAAACAAAGAAGCTGCAGTGTGTTAACACTCTCAAGCTTCGTGCAGGTGAAGTATTTGCCTTCACGATACGATAAGCAAACCGGTGTAATAAATGTAAAGTAAATGTTCAACATCTTGGAAAACATTCAAACATTTACAAAGTGGGTGACGGCCTCAGACAGCACACTCAGCAGCTGAAACGCCGCATGACTGCTGCTGCTGTACAAACACCTTCAGTCCTTTTTATATACGTTTGTTTAATCGGCCTCATTGTCATGTTGCAACTGCAGCGAAGTGATCTTAGAGGTGATGCATGGAGTGAAAAACAGTGCACACCTTTAGTCCACAGCAGAGCTCTATTTTTACGTCTCACAACCTAATGTGCAAAAATGCTTCAATCATGCAGCTGATTTAGCAGATTTTCTGACATAAGTTACATATGGAAGTCATAATGTAAAGAAAGGAGCCTTGTGTAGATCTCACTCGGGCAGGTTTGTGAACTTCATGGCTGCGTTCCAACCCACACCCTGTTCTTTTATATTTTTTCCTGAGAATGAAATATTCACTCCGGCCCGAGGCGATGACATCATGTATCGTATAAAACACAGTCATCAACCTCTCAACACAAGGAGTGGAAAAAGGCGCTGGTTTATAGAAAACTGTACTGTCCCTACCACTTATTGAAAGACGTAATTTAACAGCACAGGGAGTGTTGAAACTTGAATGTCATGGAGAGTTTTTTACTGAATCTATTTCTGATTTCAACCTTTTCATGAAACCCATAACAGAAAACAGACAGACACAGTCACAACTAGCTGATAAACACAGTGAAACATTTAGCTGCTAAAGAACTAGATATTTTCCTCAGAAGGTGGTGGAGACCAAAAACCAAGTAAAAAGGCGAAAAAGGTTCTTGAGAATTGTAACAATGAGGTTCAAAGGGTTAAAAATTGTACAGTGATTGTGTGTCAAGTTTTTTTTTATGCTTGCTGTTACAAAACAGGGCATCTGGCTGTTCCAGTTTAAAGGAATTACGCCATGCCAAGCCAAAGCAAACACACGAATCTTGTGAAACATGAATGAACTGGCATAAAGTTAATTTCTCATCTGTAAATCTGTGACAAGAAAAAATTAACCTTAATTACATTCTTTTCTAAGTGCACCATGTACTAATGCATAAAGTATGTCTGAAGAAAGTGTGCATTAAAAAATATTTGCAACATTGCACTTAAATTCTGGAAGCTACTGTATCCATAATAAAGGCCTCAGTTTCAAATGTCCTACATACATTAAAATCTATATCCAAACAAACAGATTCTACACTGTCAAACTATAAATACTACTCATGTCACAAAAACATCTTAGTTGGTTAATTTATGTCTATGGCAAGGGAGCATTTGTAATGGATTAGGCGCACAGTATACAGAGCCAGTGCTGTATATTTATCCGTCTTCATTGATCTGATTTGATATCTGTTGTGTGCGTATTAGTGTAACGACTGGATTTTATGGTGTCACATTAAAAGAAGTAAATAAACTAGGTAAATACACAGGTGTAATAAATCAAGAGGTTAATGATAACAAGAGAAGTAAATGTATAATAAAATAACCACAAAATAAAATCATAAATATGCTCAGAAGAAAGAGATTTGAGGAAACATTTTTTACTTGCCTTATCTTTACAGGGACGGGAATCAAAGCCAGAAAGCTGCGACCATAAAAGCCTGGTGCTCTTTATCCTGTGTTTTGGAACGACGTGGCATCCGTTGATCTGACCGCCAACTGAAGGAAATTCTGAGGTTTGGAACACAGACACAGAAATGTTTGTTATGAGTGCCATTCAATGTCCTTAAAAGAAAACAAAAAATCATTACCATCACATATCATGACACTTACCTTTGTATTTTCTTGCGCCACCTTCCCTAAAGAGTCATGGTGGACAGAGTTGTTTGAAGTACTTTTGGATTCTCTGAAAATAAGAAAAGTATTATCCAATTTCCAAATCCAATCCATTTTTGTGACATGGTGTAAAAATGTAATATACTGCTGCCGGTCTCCCCTTCACTTAGTTGGGGATTACAGGTATTTTACGTAATTTAGGCAAACAATACATGCAGACATGAAGGGGAATAGTCATCAGCACTGCAACATTACCAGGTTTTACAATGAGTCCTTAAAGAGAGTCAATAATGTATCCAATTTAAGCAACTGTTTTTGTGTTACACAGTTCTTTCGGCCAAGATGGACTCCAAGCAAAATGGCCACCAAGAGGTCCATGGACCTGTGGCTGGCATATTTCTGGAGAAAACAAAGGAAAAGATAACCATATATCAGGCCATGAAGAAGCGTATGCTCAAGCCAGGAACTGCATTAGCACTGCTTGAAGCACAAGCGGCCACAGTGGGCATCGTAGACCCAATAAACAATCGAATACTCCCCGTTGCAGATGCTGTTAAGGAGGGAATAGTTGGACCGGAGATGAAAGAGAAACTCCTCATAGCGGAGAAAGCTGTCAGTGGCTATGAAGACCCCTACACCAAGGAAATTATATCTGTATTCCAAGCTATGCAGAAAGATTTAGTCCCAAGAGATTATGGCCTGAGGTTGCTGGAAGCACAGATTGCCACACAGGGCCTGTTTGATCCTGTTGAGAAGACAAATATTACAGTTGAATCGGCGATTCAAAAGGGCTACTATGAAAAAGATTTGCTCACTGACAAGAAGCCAGAGCTCAAAGTGTTCTACAATCCAAACTTGCAAGATAATGTTAACTACCGTAACCTGCTGGACAAATGCACCATAGAGCCTGACACTGGCCTGCTGCTCCTTCCTGTCTGCATCACCTTCAAAGGTCTGCGAAGAGGTATTTCCTCCACTGAACTCCTTGAGTCAAAGATTATTGACAAAGAAACATATGATGACCTACAAAAGGGAAAGACGACAACACAGGATGTGATGTTGATGGAAACTGTGAAAGAATACCTGCAGGGCAAAGGCAGTATTGCAGGCATAGCTATACTCTCATCCAATCAGAGAATGAGCGTTTATCAAGCCATGAAGAAAGGCGTACTGATGCCTGGAACAGCACTAGTTCTGCTGGAGGCACAAGCAGCAACTGGATTCATGATAGATCCTGTAGAAAACAAAAAGCTCACCGTGGATGAGGCCATCAAAAACAAACTTGTTGGCCCAGAATATCACGCAAAGCTGCGTTCGGCTGAACGAGCTGTAACTGGATACAAAGACCCATACTCAGGTGAAACTATATCCCTGTTTCAAGCAGTGTCAAAAGACCTCATCGTTAAGGAACATGGGATACGCCTACTTGAGGCGCAAATCGCTACAGGTGGAATAATAGACCCCATCAACAGTCACAGACTGCCAACAGAAGTGGCCTTCAAGAGAGGTTATTTTGATCAAGAAATTAATGACATACTGGAGGATTCCGGGGATGACACAAAGGGATTCTTTGACCCAAACACAGAAGATAATCTAACTTACCTTCAACTGATGGAAAGGTGCGTCATTGATCCCATCACTGGATTGTGCCTCCTCCCTCTCCTTAAAAATTCAGACAAGCTGAATTTCAACTTCATTGACTACCAAACTAAAGTGGCATTCAAAAAGGAGAAGGTGAATGTGACATGTGGGAAGTACATGGGGATGACAGTATCTCTGTGGGAACTCCTGATGTCAGAATACTTCAGTGAAGAGCAGAGGCGAGATATCATTCAAAAGTACAGAGAGGGGAAGCTCAACATCAAGACGATCATCACCACAGTTCTGGAAGTCATTGAAAAGTCTGTGAAAACAACTAATGTCGTCTTTGAAGGCATCAGAGAAACTGTCACAGCCACACAGCTTGTGGAAGCAGATATCATCAGCAAAGACACCCTGGAGGATCTGAAAAAGGGAAAAGTGACAGTGAAGGAAGTGATAGAAGATGAAAATGTGAACGTGTTCCTACAGGGGAAAAACAGCATCGCAGGCATTCTGCTTCCTGATTCTCGAATCATGTCCATCTACCAAGCCAGACAAAAGGGAAAGCTGATGCCAGGAACTGCTCTGATTCTACTGGAGGCCCAGGCAGCAACAGGGTTCATTATTGACCCTATTGGAAACAGGAAGTTTTCAGTGGATAGTGCTGTCAAAGCAAAGATAGTGGGCCCTGATATCTGTCAAAAACTACGCTCAGCTGAGAAAGCAGTCACTGGGTACAAAAATCCATATGACGGCAAAATAATCTCTTTGTTCCAAGCCATGCAAAAAGATCTCATCCTAAAAGACCATGGAATTAGACTCCTGGAAGCACAAATTGCCACTGGTGGGATCATTGACCCAGTGAACAGCCATCGCATTCCTGTCCATGTGGCCTATGATAGGGGCTACTTTAATGAGGAAATGAATCAGATCCTGAGTGATCCAAGTGATGACACCAAAGGATTCTTTGATCCCAACACCCATGAGAACCTGACATACTTGCAGCTCATGGCCAGATGTGTCAAAGATCCCAGTACAGGCCTGTGTCTTTTGCCACTCAAAAGCAAGGGAAACAAAATTAACATTGACGACAATATCCGGGAAACATTCAAAACAACGACAGTCACTGTTAAGTATGGCAGGTTCAAAGGCAAGCACACAACACTGTGGGAACTTATCAATTCAGAGTATGTGACTGAGGAAAAAAGACAGGAGTTTTTCAAGCTCTTCAAGTCAAGGAAAATCACAATTGAGCAACTCATTGTCACCATTTTAGAGATTATTGAGAGTAAGGAGATAAAACGGCAAGCAGGGCTGAACTTTGAAGGTCTCAGAGGAGAGGTCTCAGTTGTGGATCTTTTGGAGCTTGAAATCGTGGATGAAATAACCTATAACAATTTGGTTGAGGGAGCGGTGACAAGCACGGATGTGATGGAAATGGACAGTGTGAGAGCCTACCTACAAGGGAAAAGCTGTGTGGCTGGGGTGATATTACAACCCTCCAATCAGAAGATGAGCATCTATGAAGCACAAAGAGTTGGGATTCTCACACCTGGCACTGCCCTTTGCCTTCTTGAAGCACAAGCAGCCACAGGGTTCATTGTTGATCCACTGAAAAACAAAAAACTGACAGTGAAAGAAGCTCTCAGAGAGAAGGTCATTGGTCCACAGATGCATGAAAAGCTTTTGTCTGCAGAAAGGGCTGTCACTGGTTACAGAGATCCATACACTGGTCAAAAGATCTCACTTTTCCAAGCCTTGCAAAAGGATCTTATTGTCAAGGGACATGGCATCCGTTTACTTGAGGCCCAGCTTGCCACAGGTGGCATTATTGATCCTTTGAAGTGTCTTCACTTACCCCTTGATGTTGCATACAGGAAAGGATATTTTGATGCAGAACTTAATCAGATCCTATCAGACCCAACTGATGACACAAAGGGCTTTTTTGACCCAAAGACACGAGAAAATCTGACATACATGCAGATGTTGGAGAGATGTGTGAAAGACAAGGAAACAGGACTGTTTCTCCTGCCACTGGATGACAAACCCAAAGCTACAGAAACAAAGGCAAAAATTTACACGAACACAGAGATAAAGCAAGAGTTTGAAAAGACAGCGGTGAGCATATCTGTAGGACGTTTCTCAGGCAAGTCTGTTTCTCTATGGGACCTGATCCACTCTGGCTACTTCACTGAGGATCAGCAGCTTGAATTCTTGGAGAAATATAGAACAAGAAAGATAACCACAGAAACCATCATCACAATAGTGACTACCACAATTGAAAAGCTGGAGCATGAAACTCCCAAAATGATAATGGGCCTGAGAAAGCCTGTCTCTGCACAACAACTACTGGATTCTGATGTCATTGATGCAGATACTTTCAAACAGGTGAAAGAAGGAAAACTCACTCTTGAAATAGTGATCCAACGTGAATCTGTAAGAGGATACTTTAAGGGCACCGGAAGTATTGCTGGAATTAAGGTGTATCCATCCAAGAAGGTAAAGAGCATATATGAAGCAAGAACGGAAGATCTTTTGACACCTGGTTTTGCACTCGTACTGCTTGAAGCGCAGGCTGCAACAGGATGGGTCATTGATCCTCTCAAAAACAAGTTCTATTGTGTTGATGAGGCAGCAAGAGAGAAAGTTATTGGACCAGATATCCATGAACAACTTCTCTCAGCTGAACGGGCAGTCACTGGCTACAAAGATCCATACACAGATGCAACAATATCACTGTTTGAAGCAATGGATGAAGAGCTGATTCAGAGAAGTGATGGCATTCGTCTTCTTGATGCACAGATGGCAACTGGAGGAATCATTGACCCGAATCAAAGTCACAGGATACCTGCCCATGTTGCTATTAAAAAGGGATATCTGGATGAAGAAATTAGCAAACTTTTGTTAAACCCCACTGAAGATGCAAAGGGTTTCTTTGACCCAAACACCAAAGAAAACCTCTCTTACCTTCAGCTGATAAAGCGATGTGAGAAAGATCCTGAAACTGGGCTACTTCTTCTACCCCTGCATCAAGAGGAATCCCATGAATTTCATACAGATGAGCAAATAGAGCTTGCATTCAAAAACAAAACTGTCATCATTGATGCAGGAAAATTTAAAGACAAAGAGGTGACACTGTGGGACGTGCTGCTCTCTGAATACATATCAGAACAAAAAAGGGAGCAGCTCATACAACAATACAAGACCAGAACCATTAAAATAGAGGAGATCATTGAAATACTCACCGTTATCATTACTGAAGTATCATCCAAAGAAAGAAAGTTCAAAGGACTAAGAAAGCAGGTCTCAGCCAGTGAGCTGTATGAGTCAAAGATTATCTCAAAGGAGCTTTTCACACAGATCATACAAGGGGAAGTAACTGAAGAGAAAATTAACAAAATGGAATCCATTCAGAAGTACCTTGGAGCTACGAACTGCATAGCAGGGGTGAGAGTTGAGTCTACAAAGAAAGTCATGAGCATCTATGAAGCCAAATCCAAAGGCCTGCTGACCCCTGGTACATCTCTTGTGCTACTGGAGGCACAAGCTGCAACTGGCTTTGTCATTGACCCAGTGAACAATAAAAAACTTTCCGTAGAGGAAGCTGTCGCTCAAAGAGTGGTTGGCAGTGAGTGGAAGAAGAAACTACTTTCAGCAGAACGAGCAGTTACAGGGTACAAAGATCCCTACACTGGAGACACAATTTCATTGTTCCAAGCCTTGCAAAAAGATCTTATTGTCAAAGATCATGGAATTCGTCTCCTTGAAGCACAAATTGCCACAGGAGGCATAATTGATCCAGTCCACAGCCATCGAGTGCCAGTTCAGGTGGCATACCAAAGGGGTTACTTTGATAAAGAAATGAATGAGATTCTGTCTGATGCTGATGATGATACCAAGGGCTTCTTTGATCCAAACACTCAAGATAACCTCACCTATCTCCAGCTGGTTGAGAGGTGTGTAACAGACCCAGTTACAGGCCTTATTTTATTATCCATTGTAAAGAAAGGTGAGTTTTATTTCTTTGTTGATGAGGCAACAAAACTCATTCTGAAATCTACAACTACGACCAGCGCAGGAGGAAAATACCACGGAACAACAGTGTCTCTGTGGGAGCTGCTCTACTCCAAGTACATCACTGAGGAGACAAGGAGGGAGCTTGTGCAACAGTTCAAGTCTGGATCAATCACAATTGAACGCTTCCTGGAGATGATCTTGACAATCATTGATCAGCAGACTGAAACAACTGCATCGTCTTCACTTGTCATGTGCCAACCACCAGAAAGAAAAGTGGACAGCAGTACAACAACAAAAACTACAACAACCACCACCACTACAATCTCAGAGACAAACTTCCATGGAATCAGAAAGGACGTCACTGCTTCAGAGTTGCTTGAATCAAAAATTATCGATGAGGATCTCTTCGAAGATCTTACTGCTGGAAAAATCACAGTGTCAGACGTAAGTGAAATGGCCTCTGTAAGCAAGTACCTTGAGGGAACCAACAGCATTGCAGGAGTGTACTTGCAGTCAACCGAAGAGACCCTGAGTATCTATGCAGCAAAAAGCAAAGGCCTGCTGACTCCTGGTACTTCTCTGGTTCTCCTGGAGGCTCAGGCTGCCACTGGATTTGTTATTGACCCGGTGAACAACAAGAAACTCTCTGTAGAGGAAGCTGTGGCTCAAAGAGTGGTTGGCAGTGAGTGGAAAAATAAATTGCTTTCTGCAGAAAGGGCAGTTACGGGGTACAAAGATCCCTACACTGGAGACACAATTTCTCTGTTCCAAGCCTTGCAAAAAGATCTTATTGTCAAAGATCATGGAATTCGTCTCCTTGAAGCACAAATTGCCACTGGAGGCATAATTGACCCAGTCCACAGCCACAGAGTGCCTGTACAGGTGGCCTACACAAGAGGTTACTTTGATGAACACATGAATAAGATTCTGTCTGATGCTGATGATGATACCAAGGGCTTCTTTGATCCCAACACACAGGAGAACCTCACCTATCTTCAGCTGGTTGAGAGGTGTATCACAGATCCCATCACAGGCCTTAGCTTACTGGTCATTGCAAAGAAAGGCGAGTTTTATTTCTTTGTTGATGAGGCAACAAAGCTCATTCTGAAATCTAAAACAACAACCAGAGCAGGAGGAAAATACCACGGAACAACAGTGTCTCTGTGGGAGCTGCTCTACTCCAAGTACATCACTGAGGACAAGAGGAGGGAGCTTGTGCAACAGTTCAAGTCTGGATCAATCACAATTGAACGCTTCCTGGAAATCATTCTGACAATCATTCCACAGGACACCATGGCAACCTCGTCAATATCATCATCATCATCTCTTGTCATGTGCCAACCACCAGAAAGAAAAGTGGACAGCAGCACAACAAAAACCACCACCACCACTACAATCACAGAGACAAACTTCCATGGAATCAGAAAGGACGTCACTGCTTCAGAGTTGCTTGAATCAAAAATTATTGATGAGGATCTCTTCGAAGATCTTACAGCTGGAAAAATCACAGTGTCAGACGTAAGTGAAATGGCCTCTGTAAGCAAGTACCTTGAGGGAACCAACAGCATTGCAGGAGTGTACTTGCAGTCCACCAAAGAAACTCTCAGCATCTACAAAGCCAAAGGCAAAGGCCTGCTGACTCCTGGTACTTCCCTGGTTCTCCTGGAGGCTCAGGCCGCCACTGGGTTTGTTATTGACCCGGTGAACAACAAGAAACTCTCTGTAGAGGAAGCTGTGGCTCAAAGAGTGGTTGGCAGTGAGTGGAAAAATAAATTGCTTTCAGCAGAACGAGCAGTTACAGGGTACAAAGATCCCTACACTGGAGATACAATTTCTCTGTTCCAAGCCTTGCAAAAAGATCTTATTGTCAAAGATCATGGAATTCGTCTCCTTGAAGCACAAATTGCCACAGGAGGCATAATTGATCCAGTCCACAGCCACAGAGTGCCTGTACAGGTGGCCTACACAAGAGGTTACTTTGATGAACACATGAATAAGATTCTGTCTGATGCTGATGATGATACCAAGGGCTTCTTTGATCCCAACACACAGGAGAACCTCACCTATCTTCAGCTGGTTGAGAGGTGTATCACAGATCCCATCACAGGCCTTAGTTTACTGGTCATTGCAAAGAAAGGCGAGTTTTATTTCTTTGTTGATGAGGCAACAAAGCTCATTCTGAAATCTAAAACAACAACCAGAGCAGGAGGAAAATACCACGGAACAACAGTGTCTCTGTGGGAGCTG
>CAFUXE010003139.1:562203-586959 GCA_903364295.1 Serranus cabrilla | reverse complement strand
GAGGTTACTTTGATGAACACATGAATAAGATTCTGTCTGATGCTGATGATGATACCAAGGGCTTCTTTGATCCCAACACACAGGAGAACCTCACCTATCTTCAGCTGGTTGAGAGGTGTATCACAGATCCCACCACTGGTCTTAGCTTACTGGTCATTGCAAAGAAAGGCGAGTTTTATTTCTTTGTTGATGAGGCAACAAAACTCATTCTGAAATCTAAAACAACAACCAAAGCAGGAGGAAAATACCACGGAACAACAGTGTCTCTGTGGGAGCTGCTCTACTCCAAGTACATCACTGAGGAGAAGAGGAGGGAGCTTGTGCAACAGTTCAAGTCTGGATCAATCACAATTGAACGCTTCTTGGAGATGATCTTGACAATCATTGATCAGCAGACTGAAACAACTGCATCGTCTTCACTTGTCATGTGCCAACCACCAGAAAGAAAAGTGGACAGCAGTACAACAACAACCACAACTACCACCACCACTACAATCACAGAGACAAACTTCCATGGAATCAGAAAGGACGTCACTGCTTCAGAGTTGCTTGAATCAAAAATTATCGATGAGGATCTCTTCGAAGATCTTACAGCTGGAAAAATCACAGTGTCAGACGTAAGTGAAATGGCCTCTGTACGCAAGTACCTTGAGGGAACCAACAGCATTGCAGGAGTGTACTTGAAGTCCACCAAAGAGGCCCTGAGTATCTATGCAGCAAAAAGCAAAGGCCTGCTGACTCCTGGTACTTCTCTGGTTCTCCTGGAGGCTCAGGCTGCCACTGGGTTTGTTATTGACCCGGTGAACAACAAGAAACTCTCTGTAGAGGAAGCTGTGGCTCAAAGAGTGGTCGGCAGTGAGTGGAAAAATAAATTGCTTTCTGCAGAAAGGGCAGTTACAGGGTACAAAGATCCCTACACTGGAGACACAATTTCTCTGTTCCAAGCCTTGCAAAAAGATCTCATTGTCAAAGATCATGGAATTCGTCTCCTTGAAGCACAAATTGCCACTGGAGGCATAATTGACCCAGTCCACAGCCACAGAGTGCCTGTACAGGTGGCCTACACAAGAGGTTACTTTGATGAACACATGAATAAGATTCTGTCGGACGCTGACGATGATACCAAGGGCTTCTTTGATCCCAACACAAAAGAGAACCTCACCTATCTCAAACTGGTCGAAAGATGCATCACAGATCCCATTACCGGCCTCAGTTTGCTCCCATTGAACAAGTGAAGGAAAGAAAAGCTTCCTACAAGGACTACTATTGTGTTTTGCTTGCATTATAAGGATTTTTCCTACTGTAGTTTACTCAAATTTACCTTTAGCACTATTTCTGCCATTAAATAACTTTACATGTTTTTTAAAAAAGAAACCTGAAAAAAACATGTTTACTGTCCTGTTCTCAATACTGTTGGTTTTTATGGTTTAAAGAAAATACTCAATGCTATTAAAGGAAAAAGTGCTTTGGTTACATTTTATGACCATGTGGAATGTCGAGCTGGTCTTATACGAGTTAACACTGAAAAAAAAATGCAGTATACATATATACATGTAGCCTCTTTCTTTTTGTTTACAGTATCATTACTTAATTCTTCTTTGACTGCATACATTGCAGCATAGAACATTTTGGATTTGTTATACTTGTGATTTCATGTTGTTTGTGAAACCAGTGGGTTTGATTCTGGATGACGTTCAGCAGAGCATAAGTTTATGTTGACTACAGAGGCTTGACTTAGACAGGCTTAGTAGCTGGTTATGCACCTGTTGTTTTGTTTTTGCATTACTGTAAAACCATTCTTACTCATATTGTTTTACCAATAAACAAGCAAGATATAAAAACCACATTTTCTCTTTCTTTCAAAAAGTCTTATGAAGGTCTTGACATCTGGAATTTTATGAGCCTTCCTCATAGACCTTTTAGAACTTGTATCGTTGTTATTATTATTTTGTGGCTTTTCTTCAGTATAGCATATACTGTTGAATAATTTCTTGGCTGAAGAGTCATCAAATGGCTTCTTCAACTTTTATGAATGCAGCATGGTCAGACTGTACATTTTGCTTGAGAGTGCAGCACTCTCTAGTGGAAAGAAAGTACATAACAAACTTTGCTGTAACATCTTGAACATTTATTTTTCATGTCAAATATAAAAACTCTTGACAAACATTTGTCTGGATTTTTGTACCTTGGTAAAAAAAAATGTATTTAAAAAAAAACATCACATCCAAGAAATTAAGGTACATACAACTGAATGTCCCTGTAGGTTAACAGTTGAGGTGATTCAAACAAATGTATTGAAATCCATGTCTAGACAATTCTCTGACCTTAACATAAGTATTAGAGCACCAACAGGTTTTTTAAGGTCTTTTGTGTGTGAACAGTTTAAATATAAAACAACATTTACAAAATATCAACATTACTTGAACAGGCGTGTTTTAGAACCTTTAAATTTTTCCAATTTCTGAAACCAAATCCAACACAAGCACTACTCCAACATGTGGACCAGCTGGCGAATGTCTTCCTGGCCACGGTAAATTCTTTTCATTCCTCTTGGAAGATAACGGCAGGATGTAAGGTTGAGGTAGCTTAGAGCGGTCATTGTGCGGATGACTGGCCTACAAAATAAAGTACAGATGCCATTTTTTTCTAGGGAATTCCTTGGAAATAGAACAAAGCTAAACCAAACGTACTCAGAATGTAAACATGCAAATGTTTATTCATGCTCGGTTCTGCATGCATTGTAGTTTATTTGATTATTTGGAATGCAAACATTAGGAGAGAAAACTACATGGAGTACCTGAGGGCAGGTGGTGTGATCCTTGTCCCACTGAGGTTTAGAGAACGAAGGGTATCTGCCTCTGTGGCCTGAGCGAGATGACTCATCGCTGATGTCAAGTCCTCCTCAGCGAAGTGCTGATTTGCAACATCGAGCTGCTGCAGTGTTTGACCCCATTTCTGTGTCACCATGGGAAGCCCATTCTTTTCCGAGAGCCCTTCGCTTCTGGTGAAGTACTGTCCCCAGAACAGACACTCAAGCTCTGCCAAAGCACCAACAGCAAAAAGTAGCATTGATTAATAAATAGGTTTTTCATGCTGATACAGATTATTGATAATATGAACACAGCTGAGAGTTATATTAGTAAAATGGAAATAATTAAAAAACCTTTGTGCAAAAGCCAGTGTTGCCAGATGTGAAATGTTAAACTATTGTACCAGAGGCTTAAAATGATCTGTATTTGTGGAAAATGATCAGATGCAAGTCATAACCATGTGAACAAATAGGTGTTAATATGCAATTATACAAAACACATATTTAAACAGCTTAGTGATAAATCTATTTTAGTTTTTTTAAGGCCGGCTTGTGTAGCTATGGTGTGCTGAAGGGGGGTGTGACTAAACGTCCATCTGCCTGTCATCTTTTTAATTGCCTACTATAAAAGTTACAAGACAGAAGGAGTAGAAGCCAGTTCACTTTCAACATGAAACCAGTTAAGGCAGAAGATAAGCAAATATATAACTGGATTTAATGTTGCTTTCACAACAGCACAGCATACCTTAGTGAGAAAGTAAAAGCTCCACCTCTCAGTCGCTGCCTGTGGCTGCAGTGTGCCATGTGAAGAGTTCAAATCATCATATGTGCTGGTACTTTTGGCATTAGTAATCGTCCATTGTACAGAGAGCAAAATGATCGAACAAATACAATTCTTATTGAACATCTGGCAACACTAACGAGAGCTCAAAGGTATTAAATATAAAAAAACTGGGAAAAAACATACATATTTTTATGCCCCCGATAAATGTTCAAGTCATTGTGGATTAAAAACAAAAAGATCATACAAGGCTTTCTGTATCAGTCCCAAATAAAGTCCCATTTTAAATCATACATAAGTTATTCAATAAACGCACATTTACCAAAGTATAGATCATATAAATTTCGGCCTACCAGGACAGGGTAATGCTGCAAGACCGGATGGAGTGATTCGAGAGCAGCCTCGCAGATCCAACACCCGCAGCTTTGTGGAACCAAACAGGATGTCCCACAAATCTTTGTCGGTCATGTACGAATAGGAGGTGGTCGCCATACATAACTCCTCCAGCAACGGGAAGCCTGATGGTGCATCAGGGCCATTACGGAACGGCTTATACAGAGGTCTGACATTCAGCATCCGGAAGGTCTGATGGGAAGTGCAACAGTTGTAAAAGTTTTATGGGTAAACATGATGCATATGTACAGAATAAAGATTCATTCAAGCACTGACACATAACATGAGATGTGCACAACGTCTCACTGAACACAAGACACCAGGAAAAATAGATTTCGAGGTGCAAATCTGATGATTTGCTCAATAATTAGATGGATATTTAACTCAAGTGTTGTCCTGTGTGGAAGATTATTTTTTTTGCCTATGTAAGAAAATAATTGATGTGTTGATGTGTGATGAATTACAGTATGGTTATTTATAGCCATTTCTTAATTCAATTCAATAATAATTACTGTTTTGCTATAATATGCTGTTACAGTGGTATAAAATGATATACACCATGATAAAAAAGATTTTGGCCATATCAGCTACCCCAACTTCATAAATACACAAGCTGAAAAATGTCATTATTTATCGTCAGTTTCTACATTTAGCAGATCTTCCTCCAATCCATGGAAATAACAGTGCCTCAAATCATTATCATACAATTACCATAGCAATCCTGTCACATTTACATACAGTCATACAACAACTGGCTACTGAAAATATGACATCGTTTCTTCTACCTTCAGTTTGGGGCATGCCATCTGTAGCGCCTGGATGACAACAGGAAGTTGAGCGTCTTTACTGTCGAGCTTTGTGTTGATCTCCAACAACTCCAAATCAGGACAGCTTCCCCTCTGAAAAGCCAGATGTCGAGTGTACAGATTTTACCGATCTAGCTTGTGTGGCTTGGCTGTGTGAAATACATTAAAATAACAGTTTAAAGAGAAAGGTGTGGTGCTGGTGCTGGAGCTTACGCTGATGGCTGTAAGCAGTCGGTCATTCTTTGCTCCGTGAGTGAACAACATCTGCTTGAGCTGACCGCCGTGATGTTCAAGGTACTCCAGGAGTCCCTCAACCACAAACTACAACAAAAATCATCATTTAGATATTTATCACACTGTATAATTACACACTGGTTGAATGACTCTTAAGATGAGGCTGTGGTTTAAGATTTACAGCAGCTGATAGATTCTCGGATGCTGCACACAACAACTGAGCTGATGTGTGACGAACCTCTGAGTACTGGAGGTTTAAGCTCTGCAGAGACGGGCTGTGATGACCAAGGCTTTGGAAGGCCTTTGCTCTCAGGCCTGTGCAGTAGGACAGCTTGAGCGAGCGAAGGTGGGAGCAGAACTGCGACACAATCTACATTTAATCAAAACAGAAGAAGAAAAATGTTTTGTTTTCTCTACAGCAACAAAAAAGCACGGAGATTACTTCTAACTTCAACACTGTCTGGTCCATATTTCATTTTATTTTATTATTACAACTCCAACAAATAGATTCATCAAACGGTACTTAAATTGATGATTAAATATTTTTTAATTAACCAGAACCAGCAAGTACTTGGCATTTTCAGATTAAAACTAACAAAAACAGTAAAATGATTATCAGAATAGTTGCATGATTTATTTCCCCATCCAATTAATGAATTGGCTTTTCTTTTCAGTTCAGAAGCAAGTATAAAATAACTGTTTACAGGACAGATATCTGGACTTGGTGACTTACCTCGACTGCAAAGGTAACGTTTGTCTTCCAGTGACAGAGAGAGAAGTCTCGTAGCTGAGAGAATCTGGAGAACAAAGAGCAAGTTTAGAATTTCTTTTTAAAGATTAAAAAAATAATAATAATAAATTAAAAAATAAAACACTTTAAGCCACAAACAGAGTACAGGTAAAAGGTGTTTAGTTTGGTTGAATACAACTCTGGAGCTTTTACCCTCTTGGTTTATAGTGATAAATTGTGGTTGTGAAAAGAGGGTTTTTTTCCCAAAGGGGGGAAAAACTTCAAAAAGTTTAAAACTTTTTGGCTGATTCAGACTAACGCCCTCAATCACAGTTCACATTAAGTATTTTTGACCTTGTCATCAGACTAATTGTACTGACCTGTTCTGTGCCAGCCAGTTAAAAGTGTCTTTAACTTTCTTCTCAGTTTTAGGTTGCTGTTCTTTTCCTGGTGCAATCCAGCAGTGACCTACAGTCACTTCACGCCACAGGACGGGACTGGAGGCAGCAGCGTTCCACAGACGACAAACTCTCCCGACCCTTCGCCAGAAACACAGAAAAACAGGAAAACCTTTAGTTAGTTCAGGGCGGAATTTATGGTCTCCTAAAACACAGTTATCATCACATATTATTCATAATTCTTTGTTATTTCTTTGTTTACTTTCTACAACAAAATGCTATTTTTCTGGTACCCTTAATCACACAATTAGAGCTGAAATAATGAGCCAATTAATGGATAATTTGATTGACAGAATTAAGAAGAATTCCTCTATGACCATTTTGATATTCAATTCAGTTAATGGAAAAAACAACAACTTTGTTATAAGTTCTGTCATTTTATGAACAAATGATGAAAAAAACAATCAGCAGAAAATAATCTTCATTTGCCATCCTAATCATGATTTAAAGGAATCACACATAAAATAATGAATGAAATGTGTAAAACTGTTTGCATTAAAACAGATTAAACTCTTCCCATGCATATAATTTAGCTAGCGTGAAATACATTATTAACTTTGACAACTTAAGTTTGTAAAGCATGATGATTACATGATATGATACCAATGAAAATGAATTGAAATAAAGGATATCCCAGCCCTCTTTTGCTAAATGTCACATATTTAAGCATTTATTAAGCCAAGTTAAATCGAATATGCGTTTATTACCTGCACAGAAATGGTACAGCACCATCTTGGACCACCACCATCTGAAAAATACTGACTAGCACCTCCTCAGGAAGACTTTGACCCCATCTTTGGTCGGTTGCTTTCTTTGCCACAAACAAATTAGTGTCCTCTTTCTCCATGACAACTGGATTATTTACCACTTTAGGCTTTGCACGGACTGACTTTGTTTTTTTAACCTGCTTAGCTTTCACTTTTCCCTTGGATAACTTCTTCTTTTTGCCTCCCTTCCTTGGGGGAGTCCATGCTGAGCCGCCATACTGAGAAGTTGAACTCGAAATGACGAGAAGCATATCTTCCCCCTGATGGACGGTGTATCCAGGTTGGGCATGCCTTGCCTTTTTAGTATTCTTAGCTTTTGCATTTGTAGGCTTACCGATTGTCCTCTTCAAAGCCTTCTTTGTATTTTGTCCATTTTCTGTCGACCTTGGACCTGATGCATTAGATGTGCTTGGTGCCGTGTCTTCTCTCCCTTCACTTTGTGTTGGAGCTTCAGCTTCAGAGGGGTCCATCGTGTGCTGCTAAAATCTTTATCCCAGGCTTCATTCAGAAAACCAGACATTGGCTGAGAAGTGACATATCAGTGCCTGAAAAAAAGAATAAAGAGATTAAGCTGTCTCTGTGTGGTTGGCTAATGTGGATAAGAAAGTCATTGACATCATGAATTGGAGAAATATGTAAATACTACAGAGTAACTCCTAAGATAGTACTAATAATAATAACTTCACTTATATTGCACCTTCAGAAATAGCTTTTACAAAGTGCTTTACAGACAAAGTAGAGTACAATGTAACAGCAGAAAGTAAAAGACAATGTAACAAGTTTTTTTTATCTTGCAAATCCTCGATTATTTGTAAACGGAAGACGAGACAGTCGTCCATCCTGATATTAGTATTAATTGAGGGGGGAAACTATAAAATAATGTGAATACATAATAGAACAACGTTATCTGTGGCGCTAAATATAAAATAAGGATGTACACAGCGTAGCATCCAGAGTAGCGTTAATTTGTTTGCTAGCTAAATGAATCAAATTGGTTAACTAAGCTAACATTTAGGTTACAAGTTAACTAGTTAGTTAACGAGTCGCAATGCTAAATAATGTAGCCGAACAATAGCTTAGCAATGGTATCGCGTTGACAACAAATATTATTAACAGAAAAATTAATTTTCTTTAATAAAAATTTGTATTTCGAGTTGCTATTTTACATTACCTGCTGCTACTTCACACAAACGGCTGGGAACCCTTTCAGTTGATAGTAGACCCACAATGCATTGCTCAGTCCCCTCCTGTGATTGGTGGAGACCTCGACAAGAGCCCGCCTTTGGTAAAAACACATCCAATCACTGCCCGGCTCACTGTTTTCACTCTATCACACATTGTTATGAAGCTGAGGAGCTAGGATGATTTTCACGGTGCTGTAACGCAACTTTCTGTGTAAGAACTTTTAAATACCACTTTTACTGACTTTAAAATTACCTGTAAATGCTACAACATGCAGCACAGCGTTTCTGCTGTGGTGTGTTTGAGTTAGTAGTATAGTAAATTTCCTGTAGGTAAAGTTGGTGCTAACATTAGCAAGTTGCTCACCAGGCTAACATTAGCAAATGTAGCGTTAATGCTTGTATTATTTACAGTTCTGATTTAGTAAAAGCTAATCACCCAGGAAGATCGTCTTGGGTTGTAAGTTATATCTGGATTTTATGGGAAAAAATCTGAAGACATAGTTTACTCTTGCATGTGGACAGCTAATGTAGACTAGTTATCTGTGGAGGGTAGGGGGAGGGATGCCCTGCATGGCTTGGACCCCCACCTCCAACAAGGTACGCTTATTTTCCAGTTCATTAGGTAAACCTTTCTACAAAAGAATGCAGTCTAATACAACGGAAAACTCAAGACCTAACCCATTAGTCTAGCTTTTAACAGAGTTTTATCTCTATGACTATTTATTTATTGCCTTTTACAGTTTTAGTCTGGCTTTTAAGAGTGCTTTATTTATTTATATGTCTATTAGTTAGTTGTTTTTTATTTATTTATTTAAGCTAATGTATTCACCTCTTGGTGTTGTATTGTGTGAAGCACAAAATATTGTTTGAAAAAGTGTTTCACAAATAGTCTTATCAATTGATGATCCTACCCTTATGAATACAACAGTATTTTATGATACTCAGGTTTTTCTGAAACTACTGTGGACATGTGTTGATTCAACTTTATGGTCCTTTTGGAGGCTGTAGTCTAAGGTGCATTTGTACTGTATTGTATTCCTATGAAAGGTGTTTTCAATATTTTGTCCACATTATTTATATCAGTGATTATAAACTAACTGTCACACCTCTTAGTGCAACATAGTGCATTTCAATAGTACCACCTAATTATGCAAATGTATCCACGATTTTATTTCGCTTTTTGTCTTTTTCAGGGGAGGGAAGGAGCCACGTATCCTGCAGAGCTTCAGTATCGTGTCGTTGTGCATGCTAATGTGAAGTAGAGGCATTTTTTTCTGCAGGGGTGCATTCTCCAGGACAACACTGAAAGTAAGAAACTTGTTGCAAAACTGTTTCACCTCTTTGTTTAATCAAGGACACACTGTACACTGACTTGTTATTGCCAGGGTGCAATGTTTAAGTTTAGTTTTAAGATTTGATTTCTCTGTTTTGGGGGACTGAATGAACCTAAATATGTGACAAACTGATATATAAAAATAGTTCTTGTTAGCTGTAATACATGGACAGCAGACATAGCTATAACATTTCATGGTGGAAGTTATAAAACACATCACAACTGAACCTTTACCTCACACACTCCGATTCAGTCAGACTTAAGTCGCAATCAAGCATTTTGTCCGACTGTACACATCCCCTTTCTTATATACGTGGGTGTGCTTCTGGATTCTGAAAACTGCAACTTATTTTTACTTTTCTCTCCTTTAAACAGCACACAATGGAGGAGGGTGAAGATTTCTCCCTTTGTGGTAAAGCAGCCGTTACTGAAGCCAACCTGAGTAAGTAAAATGATGTACAGGGTTACCTCAGGGGCTGGAAATCCCTGGAATGTTTTTACTGTATAAAATGTTGGTTACCATATTTACTTTGGGTTTCCCTTTCAGTTGTCATCATTCTGTAGAATGCAGTCACAAAACATCATTTTGTGACTGCAAATTTAATGTGATAAACAATTGAAATAATAGGTATACTGTCTATACATGTAATCTAAAAGTGATGGAAAAGCTTTAAAATGCTTGAAAAGGGCTTGAGTAAGATTTCTTAATACTTATTTGACTATATTTTGTGTATTTGCTCACTCGTCACTTGTCTGTTTTTCAGGAGATGAGTACTACTGGAAGCTTGTTGCAGACTTCATTGGTCCTCAGTCTGGAGAAGGGCTGGAGCTCGAACTGGCACCATGCAAGAACAGACTTTTGATTCAAGTAGGACTTATGAAAGAGGACAATAACTTTCCGTGGATTGCCATTGTAAGTTGGCTCCAGAAAATCTTCCCCAGTCATCGGTCAACAGACTTCAGCCGTTTGATTGAAAGAAGCATCGCAACAACGCTGAGTCTGGGACGTGATGCCCGGCTGACCTTCCTGGAATCAGACGTCAACTTTAACTTCGTCGGCCCGATCTGTGACAGCATCGGAGTGGAACGACAGCATCTTTTGGAAATGAGGGATTTTTCCGAGCGAGCGCAGTCGATTGAAGTCACAAATGGATTGATTCTTGAGTTGAGTAACTTTGTCACCAGGGAGAGGATCTCACCAGTTGTTTTAGTTAGTTGGCTTAGAAACTTCAACCCTGAGTTTTGTAAGAATGGGAACATTCAAAGGGAATATAAAACCCTAAGGCCCAAGATAAAAAAGTTAAAGCTGCATTACCGCAATCATGAAACAAGGAGTCACAGGAGGAATGCAGCGATGGAGAATCTTCTCCAAAGTCCATTTGAACTGGTGCGGAAAAAAGAGCCAAAATTTGTTTTGAAGAAACGCATGAAAAAAGAGGATCCCAACAATTATGAAAAAGTTACAATCAAGGAGGAGTTTGAGATGTATGAAATCATGGAGGAGTCTGAGATGAACAGAGGAGGTGTCAGGAAAATAATACTGAAAGATGTGTCTGCATATGAAGAAAGCGATGAGGATTTGGATAACAGTGCAGATGAAGCCACAGAGGACAAACAGGAAGCCCTCACTCTGCTCGACATCGCAATGCTGTCAGTCCAAAAGCTGTCGAGTGTGTACGGCGGGAAAACAGACGCATGCAAGCAAGTTTGCTTAGATCTCCTCAAAAATCAGTACGCTCTGACATGTAAGGAGCATCCAGCCATGACAGAGTTTGAGAAAAAACTTGACACTCTCAGCGAGCAAATTTCGCTCGTTTACCCCGTGGTGTTCTTAAACTTAAACGCCAACTTCCTTGTCGACGTGCATGATGCAGTGGAGCAGCAGATCATGAGCTTCGAAAAGGAGATCGTTCTTACAACGGGAGAGAAACTAGGGCGCGACAAGATTCCAAAATTCAAGAACTTTGTGAATTTCACAGAAAGTGCCACATCACGCTACATCCACATGGCTTGTGATATCTTAAGCTCTAGCAACCCGGACACAAAAAACTACAAGAAACACTGGCTGGCTTTCTGTGAGGAAAAGAGAAATCCCTCCAGGCTGGAAGGGAATCAGTCAAACCGGTTCAAGAGCTACTTTGAGGCCGCAGCGGGGCTTATCCACCACCACAAAGAGATGGCTCTCTTCGTCTCTGATTTGCTGTCAATGGGCAACGATGAATGTCCGAACGTTATTCTGGAGTGTGTTGATGCGGACGCTAACGATGCTGTGATTCAGTGCCTTGTGTGTGTTCTGGCCATCGTTTACTGCAAAATCCTTGGCCCTTACTGGCAGCTCCTGAAAAGCGAAGGCGAGTACTCGCTCTTCAGCCAGTACCTACTCTGTCTCTACCAAAAGTTCCTCGACTGGTCCAAAGATCCCTCGACTCTGCTGGAACCTGAAGGGGACACGAATGTTTTTCTGCAGTTCCCGCTGCAGGAGAAAACCTTTGATGGCGTGTTTCATTTCTGTGGCCAGTGGCACACAAACAGGGACCTGATCAGAGCTTGTTTGAAAAGGGTATTAAAGGTGATTGCTGCTGTCACGGAGAAACACCTGAGGGATTTCCTGCCAGGGGGGACCTTTTCTAAAGTCCCTCCAAAAGAACTGAGCTCACAGCTTGTAAGCTGCACATTCTCCGTCATGATGGCGGAGTATCCCTTCAGCCACGTGGAGCCTAACAAGGATAAAAAACCTGCCAAGTCCTCCAAACGCCCCTCACGGAAGAACCATGATAGCTCTCGGGAAGGGGACGACAGATCTGGATCATCTGACGACAGCTCTGATGAATTTCAGGAAAGGCAGCCTAAAAAGAAACCCCACATTGCCCTAAAAAATGCCTACAGTCCGCCGATGAAGAAAGGTCACACCGGTCACACAGAAAATGAAGTAAAGAACGAAGAGCGTGAGGAGAACATGGATAGGGACTACATCATAGCCACAGTGACAAAACACGGAGGGCCGTGCAAGACGCAGCAGGACGTCGACAAAATGATGCTGCGATTTGAAGGAAAACCCCGAGCGGAGAAAAGGGAAGCAGTCCGCTGTGAGATCCTGTACCAGAAAATGATCCTGAACAACACCGACCCAAACTTGTACAGTGTTTTTCAAAACAGCACACAGATGATGCTGAAGCTGAAGCTCGCACTCCCTCGTGTTAAACCCGGGTTCTCGCTTGTTCTGGCGCCCAAAAGGACAAAACCAAGACCTATGATCAAAGAGGAAATGGATCCTGTGTTCAGTTTCAACGAAAACAACCACACATGAATCCAGAAAGTGTGAGACAGGATGATTGCATTAACATGTGACTTTCTCATATGATTTTTACATTTGCAGACTAAGCAGAAATACACACAATGACCTCAATCCTTCCTGAAAAAGTACAATATAATGTAAGATTCTGTATATACCAGAAGCAGCTGTCATGTGTGCCATATTTTCAATGCCAGTAGCTGAAATTGTGATTGATTTTGTGGCTCTCAAACTTTTGATATGTTTCAGTTATTTGTATTTTGCTATAACTGTTTCAAGAAACTTTTTTGTTACTGAGGAGAAAACTTTTTTTGTACCCATTGGGATCATGCAGATATCAGACTAAAATTATGTTGTATAACCACTGGCAAAATAAACACCTTTGTTCATACTTTGTTGATATTTATTATATAAAAAGATGAGCTAATGTCTAGTTTTTCAGAGTTTAGTGTTACAAAATCAACCTAGCTTTAGTTCAAGTTCATGGCTCTCATCATCAGCCAGAGCTTTTGTTTAGCCAGACACATAATAAGTCTGTTTCTCAGATTCAGTGGTATGTGTGGTGTGTTGCATAATAGGCATCAGTAATGTCAATGAGTTCATGCTTATAAAACTGTTTACTTGGGGCAAAACAAGAATATAGAGAGGCATTAATGAAAAAGGAGCTTATTTGGGTCACTGTGCCAAACGTTAAGGCCTTATGATGTTTATGCACACCAAGTGTTTGGTTGATGTTATGATGTGGGCCGTTGTATCTCAGCTATAACGCATACATGTCACCACATACAGTACAGACATATTTAATAGCGACTTAATGCAATTATATCTAGCAACGAATAAAATCCACACTTTCTAAGGGGGGGAACTTTCCTTTGAATGAGATTTGTCCCACGACACCGCCCGCATCAGTTGTCAATAGCAGTTAAAACGAGCGCACCCATTTCATCCAACGGCTAAATGTATTTCTGTGACTGTGGTGCCTTCAGGTTCCTCGGAAAGCTGAACGTCTAAATGACCGGAGAAAAACCTAAACTAAAAAAACAAACAAACTCATGTAGTAGCTGTCAAGCACTGATTTATCGGGTTAAATATTACTTTCCAATAAGTTTGATTTGTTTTATGGCCAACATTCAGTATACGAATAGAATACCATCCTACGGGAATACCTTGACACGGCAGTGACATAGGAATGTCCGAGGAGTACACAAAGGCAACCGAAGGGGCGGGAACTTTGCGTAAGTGTCCACCATTCTTCAAGTTAGCACGGCGCGTGGACAAGAACACACTATTGTTGTTGTAACCGAACCAAAGTCAAACGGTTAACCGGCGTTTCGTTCGTTTTCTTGGCCGGAGTAAGAGGTACCATGTCCGGCAGCTGGTGGAGCAGTGCGGCGGTGACCCACGGGCTGGTCGCTCTGTTCGCCATGGGCTCCTGGATTTCCGTCAACAGTCTGTGGGTCGAGCTCCCGGTGGTTGTCAATGTGCTGCCCGAAGGTCAGTGGTCCAACTTCCAGAGATAACATATGTTCACCTTGTCTGGCCTCTGATATATTAAATAGCCTTTATTTAAATATAGACACTTTATTATGACTTTGCTTTATTATTAGATATTTGGTTGATTCAATGTGGCTTTAGCGTTAGCTTGTACCAAATATTCCTAGCTAGCTCCTTACTTCTCATATATAATGTTCGTACAGGTGTAATATCGGGCTGGTTTCAATTCAGGATAGCGAAATAATAAATGTAAATATACATAATAGAAAGTAGTTACGGGTATAATAGTATACATTCATTTTAAAAAGTCAAATATAGCCTTATACAGATTTATTTTTTATATTATTTTTCTTCTAGTGGTGGAATAATTTACATTTAATTAAAAAGCAGCTAAATATTTTTATGTTAACGTTATTGCATGTTTATTCACTACAATTCAGCATATCAGAGGAAAAACATTGTCAGTATTTCTCCAATTACATCAAGGTTAACATTTTATATGTGTATATATTATGCTACAAAATTAAAATGCTGCTTATACACCATTATATAATACAATTATATAATTATATTACATTTGACTATGTTATCTATAGAATTTATTTATATATTTTATAACCCAGAGAGGGGTCATTTTTCTGTGAATACTTTTACTACTTTTAGCTAAGATTTTACATTGCAGTATCAGTACTTTTACATAAGTATAATATCTGACTACTACCTCACCACTCATTTCTTAACAATGAGTTGCAAATTTAAATAAAATAAAATAATCCTTAATTAGATCCACAACAGGGTCATTTTAAGTGTAATGGCAACAAAAAGTAATAACAATTTAGACAAGAAAATATATACAAAAGTATGTTATTATAGAGTAATAACCAGTGTTAAATTTGATGAAAAATGGTTAAAAAGTAGTCTAAATAAAATACTTGCATAAAATATATATAATTTTTATTTTTATCATATATAAGTACTTAGCTAATTACCTTTTCTGAATTGATAATTGTCTTTCTTTGTTTTAGGGTGGAACCTGCCTGCCTATCTCTCAGTGCTGATAGCGTTTGGGAACATTGGTCCCATCGCAGTGACCATCACACACCACTGTGCTCCGGGACGCTTAAACGAACGCCTCGTCATCCACTGCATCCAGGTGCTGGCGGTGGTGGCGTCCGGCCTCCTGGCTGTCTTCTGGTCGCACAGGGTCACAGCAGCCGGAGCAGAACGCTCCGTGCCGTTCCTGCTTTTCACCTTTGTGCTGTCTTTTGTTTGCTGCACGTCCAACGTCACCTTCCTGCCTTTCATGTTTAGTTACCCTCCTCAGTATATCCGCACATTCTTCATCGGACAGGGCTTCAGCGCCTTGTTCCCGTGTATTGTGGCGTTAGGACAGGGCGTTGGCAAGCTGGAGTGTAAAACGGTGAATGGCACAGTGACGCCGGAGTATTTAAAGGAAAACTTTCCTGCACAGAACTTCTTCTGGTTCCTGTGTGTCATGTTGACAATCTCAGCTGTGAGTTTTCAGGCTTTGATGCAAAGACGGACACAATCACAGGAAAATGCATCGCCGCAGGAGTCCGACAGCGCAGCAGCGGCCAAAAACGGAGAGGAAACACACCCGCTCCACAATGGAGGGACACCGGTGTCCGAGGACCAGGTGCAGCTGGAGGAACAGCCACAGACATTTTGGACTAAGCGAAATATTTACCTGCTGTCGCTGCTCGCCATCTCCAACGCCCTCACCAACGGGGTGCTGCCGTCCGTGCAGAGCTTCACCTGTTTGCCCTACGGCACCATGACCTTTCACCTCTCTGTGGTGCTTGGCAACATAGCGAATCCCCTGGCCTGCTTTCTCGCCATGTTTCTTGTCCTGAGGTGAGAAAACAAAAGTTATTTTTACATTTGATAGTTGTGACCGTCTCTTATTATAAAACTGTTGGCTGCCGTGTTTTGATTGGCTCACTTTTTGTCCTGCAGGTCCTCCGCTGGGCTGGGCTTCACGTCTTTAGCAGCGGGAGTGTTCGCTGCGTATCTGATGGCGTTAGCAGCACTCAGCCCCTGTCCTCCACTGCTGGGAAACCCTGCAGGCACGGCTTTAGTGGTGAGTGGTAACACATATCTAAACCGGCTTCTTATTTAGCAGTAAATGAACACAGTTTGCAGTCAGTGCATTCAGTTGGAAAAAGGTTAAATGTAAGAGCTCAACACATTACAACTTGAGAAAAAACACACTCTATGCATTAGTTCTGTTTTTCCATATATCTTATTATAAATGTTTCTATTATGTCTTAACATTTGCTGCTGTGTGTTTTTTTTTGTACCAAAACACAAATTCTTGTATCTCTAAAATTACTTGGCAACGAAACAGTTTCTGATTTAGGTTCTTATTAAAATTCAAATATCATTAAGAACGAACACTGCAAGTACAGTAAAAACATAAATCCAGAAACTGCTGCCCTAACAAATTACATATTGTTGCATGGCAGATATATACAGATGGGACATGCCTCTCCATCCTAACATTGTGCCTTAAAAATTGACCTTTTTGCTTGTTTTTCATGTTACCTGTGACACTTGAAATAATTGTTCTCAGCTTCCATTTTTTAGGAATTCTAGAAAAAAGTTTTCATAATATCACATATCAGACAGCATATAAACTGATAAAAAACAAGCCTTTCATAGGCCAATATTGACCAATAATATCTGTCAACTGATCTATATGTCAGGCTCTAGTTGTTGCCCGTCCCTATCCCCGTGTTTCTCACATGCTTTTATGAGACTATGGTGGGCGGACTCTGAACCATGTAGACGTGTCAGGGGGAGCAAACCCACCAGAGACTTTTATTTGCCATAAAAACCCAATTTGGTGGCTCTGTGGATTTGGCTGACTGACTGGGGGTGAAAACACAACGCAAACATATCTTCAATTATAAATAGGGTGAAAATACCTTCAGTAGCAAATGAAAATGTAACGTTAGTGGGACAGATGTTGGGCTGCCGTAGTCTAGGTGATTAATAAGAAACACTGTTATCCCTAAACCACAGCAGCTGAAGCCTCGTCTGTTGTTCCTCTCTGCTAACATGTCCTCCTCTGCCTTTCTTGCGCCCCCTACAGGTCGTCTCCTGGATCGTTTTCACCGGCCTCTTCTCCTATCTGAAGGTGGTGATTGGGACGTTGCTCCACGAGGCGGGTCACGCCGCCCTGCTGTGGTGCGGCATCTCCATCCAGGCCGGCTCCCTCGTCGGAGCCCTCACCATGTTCCCGCTGGTGAACGTCTACCACGTGTTCGCCCGGGCTCAGGAGTGTGTGGACAACTGCAGCTAGCAGCGCAGAGCCTAATCAACCGTTTGGAAATGACTGTTTTAACAGTTTTTAAGGAGTGGAGAACCACATCTGTCTCTGCCTCGTCCGTCTCACGGCGAACGCCACCAATGAGGCGTCTTCTCCTGATCAGAGGCGTCTGAGTCGCTGCAAACATTCCCGGATAATGGGAGCTTTGTGTGGCTGCAGGTTGGCCCGGGGCTGTAAAATGCGTATGATGCAGTAATACCACAAGTGCTTTGTGTGGTGTTTTGATTCTTGGTAGTTGTTTACTTTAGCAAAAACAGCAGCTGATGGTTTTTTTTCCCACAACAACAAACCACGTGAAATGATTCACTCAGGGACACAATCACTAACTTATTCACACTGTTCACTACAAACTCCCACCCGCACACAACAGCAAGTAGTGTTTTTAATCTCCAGTGTCCGTCTACCTCTTCCCTTTGATTCCACATTAAAATGATGTTATTTACAGCTCCATCAGCGTCAGATATACAATATACTGTTATTTTACTGTTATTTTTTATTGTGATGGACTTTTATTTTAAACAAACGGGTCATAGATGAAGTGACATTCCTTGTTTTCAAGCCAAAATTCATTTCTCTCTGCCTGAAAAATGTGGAAGTTTAAAAAAGGTTTCCTGAAGATTTTCTCTTTTTGTTGTTTTCTACAAACATTTTATGTAATTTTACGATTCATTTTGGGTTTTTATTCATTCCAAATATACAGCAATGTTGAGTTACCTGAAGGGAACAACAGCCGGTCTTGTAATGAGTTTTAGTAAACAAGGGATTGTTTCATCTCAGTCTATGAAATATTAATGATTCTGTGTAAATTTGATGTGCTCTCATACCTTGTAAGGTCATTTTATTAACCATGCTGCTACATTACATCACATTAAATAACTGCATTAAACTCTACAGAAGTTTACGGAGGAATATCTGCTAATGTTGCCTTAACTTCATGATGATAATCCTGCTGTTTTAATTTATTAATAACCTATAAAATTCTGTGCTGGCTGTAAAAAGTTCAGAAGTTTTCAGAGGAAGAATATCTGCAAATGTTGCCTTCGTTTTATGTCGATAATCTGTGAAATTCTGCAGCTGATTTTAAGTGGACTGATTGTTTTTTAGTGGTGCTTTTGACTGTTTTATGTTGATTCTTTTAGCTGATTATTGACTGTTATAACTGTATTATGAAGGTTATGAAAGGACCGGTAAACATTAAATACTACTTGTCTAAAAACAGCAGCGTTGGAGATGTTTTGGTTGGTTACTAAATGATCTGTGAAGGTTATAAGATTAATATAAGATAAACCTTTCATGATTGCATGATGGGGATATTACACCGTTACAGCAGCAAGTGGATCAGTATAAACAAGGGAAGTGTAAGTAAAAAAATAGCATTAATATCAGAAGAATATTGATGCTTTATTTATCACTTATCAGCTTAAACTTCGTTTTTAGTTTCATTCAGGTTTTCAGAACAAGAAATCATGAAAACTACTGATCTGCTGAAGAATATTGCACTAGTGACTGATTATTAATGTGGAGAATAAATATGTAAATAAGTTCCTGTATTGTAGAGAGTTAGATTTCCATGTCATTATAAAAAAAGTTAAAGCACATTAAAGTTGCTGCATAAATTATGTGACAAGATCAAAACTAATCAAGGCTGAAAATCAAGACTGGACAGTCGCTGAACCTACAAATAAGCATCATACATATGTAACCTTTAAAATAATTATAATTTATATTATCGTACATTGCTTGTTACATTCCAAAATTATATTAAAAAGATAGTTTGTGAAATATTCCATATTTAACGGCTGAGTGTTAGATGAGAAGACCTTAAAATAACAGCCTGTTTTTTCAAGTTTTCACCAAAAACAAGTAAATTTTTAATACAATTTTTTTTTTAAATGACATTATTTTAGGAAGATGGCGATATATAACTTATATACATATATAAAGTTATTTTGATCTTAATTCTTGGTAAGAAATCAAAAATTACATTTTCCAAAAATCCTTAAAATATTTGATGATTGATGCCTCACGTGATCAGTTTAATTAACACTGATCGTCCTTTTCTCAGAGGAATAATTAAGGTTATATTAATCCTTAATGTGCATAAAGCAAATGTTGTATAAGTGGAAACCCTTCACTCAGCCCCCCCTCTGCTCCCATGATCCCCTTAAGCAGAATTAACAGATTCTTGAAAGCGTCTCACTCATTCACAAACCGCCTCTAGATAAAGAATAAAAACACGATGGAGCCTCAGATGACAGCATGTGATGCTGCCCCGTCCAGTCCGGACACTGAAGGTGCCTCTTCGGTCTGAGACGGTGACCAGTTAACCCAACGTGTCATGGTTGGCTACACGCTCACACACCCACTCGCCCCGAGGAGGGTTTAATCCTCCTGGCTCACACACACACTCACACACAGTTTACTGCACAGGACTTTGGCTTCTTTCTCTGCAGAAAACTCCAAACTCTCCAGCAAACAGCATGTGAGTATCTGCAGGGTGCATGGCATCCTTTTCACTAGTTTTTAATACTTTAATGGCTTAAACTCAGCTAATTAACCTCTATTTTGTACTAGTTTTATTTGATTATTATACAATATTTTAATGTTTATTAACTTAATATAACTTTCACTAAAAATTATGATTGTGCTTCCAGAATTTTGCAGATATTTTGTATTATTTTTAGCTCTGATTTCAGGACTTTCTTTGATTTTTTGATTGTTAAAAGTCTTCCCTGCATGCACTTTGTTTTACCAATAAACAAAGCTCCAGTCAGATGTTTCTCTGTGTTATGTAATAGTTACCAGTGCAGCAGGTGGTCCTGTTTCTGCGCTGTATGCTTGGTGTTTTAAGCCTCACTGTTCCTGTGTTCAAATGAAAATAACGTGACGTGGATGAACTCTGCAACACTTTGTGCAGTGACAGAGAATCTGCACAAAATGAAAGTCTTCATTTCACAGCAGGAAATGACTAAAATAAAACTGGACACATTAACCAAAAGCAGGAATCAGTAACAAACTGCTCATTTAACAAGGGCGAGAGGGATTCTTCTTCATGGTAACACATTCATCGCTCTTGTGTAAAGCTTTTAATGACTAAACTCATTATTTAATTACTTCTCATTCTTTGTTGTTAAGCCTAAAATTTTAAGATTTCCAAGAACGAGCAACGAAAACTGGCAAACTACACTTAGAAGGACATCAAAGTGTGATTACAAAGTGTTTTACACACACAAAACTAAATTTGAATTACGCGGGAAGCAGAAAATGAGGAATAATCTTCAAGAAAATTGATAATTACACAAAAAATAATATTAAAAATACATTTTTAAAAACTGAAGAAAAAATAACATTTCAAAGAAAGCTTGATGATAAATAAACAGTGTTTTAACTTTTGTGTTAATCAGGAATGCTGCCGCTCCAAACAGATATTTGGTGAAATGCCGAAAACTTTCCTTTAAAAAGTTAAAAGTTTCTTTCCAAACATATCACCATGGTTACTCAATAACTCTTTACAGTTGCATAATTTTCTAATCATTTTCTACTACTTTATACTTTTACTCCACAACATTGCAGAGGTGCATGGTTACTTTAGTTATAGTTACTTTGGAAATTAAGATTGATAATTAAAAATATAATAATGATGAAAACTTTGGGTAACAGATAATACTTTGACTCTGACTGCTGATTACTTTTACTTAAGTAAAACTTAAAATGCAGAACTTACTCGTCTCAGAATATTTCTACACTGTATTATTGCTGCTTTTATTTAAGTAAATGATCTGATAAGTTTAGAGAAAAACAGTTTCAGATTTGAGTTTTCAGATTCAGTAATAAGTTAAGTTTGGGACCACTGATACGAACAGATTCTGTACTGTTTATCAGGAGATTCAGGATTAGGAGAAGTTTCCTTACTACCCTATTTTCTTGTATTTTGAATTTCTTTTTTAGCACAAAGTAAATTACATGAAATATGGACCTGTCTGAGAAGTCATGTGCAGTTTTTAAGAAAGGATTGTTTAATTAATGACTTAGAAAAGTTTGAATATCTGTATGATTATAAATGTCAAGTAAGACTAAAGTTAAGAGAGTGAAAATGTTCTTTTTGCAGCCCAGTGTTTATGAATTAAAGTTCCTCCTCTGCCCCCTGCAGCGCCTGCATCATGTCCCTGCTCACCCACCTGCTGGCGTGTCTGTTCGGGATGGGCTCCTGGGTCTCCATCAACGGCCTGTGGGTGGAGCTTCCCCTCATCGTCCCCCAGATCCCGGAGGGCTGGTACCTGCCCTCGTACCTCTCCGTGCTCATCCAGATGGCCAACGTCGGGCCGCTCTTCGTCACCCTGATGCATCGCTTCCGGCCCGGCGGGCTGAACGAGGCGGCCGTCATCTACGTGATCATCGGCCTGGGCACGGTGGCGAGCTTCCTGCTGGGCTTCTTCTGGAAGGAGACGCTCGTGGTGGCCGGCGTTCCTCGCAGCGTGGCGCTCCTCGTCTTGACCTTCTTCCTCGCTGCTGTGGACTGCACATCCTCCGTCACCTTCCTCCCGTTCATGATGCGTCTGAAGCCGCAGTACCTGACCACGTACTACATCGGGGAGGGCGTGAGCGGCCTGCTGCCCGCTCTCGTGGCTCTGACTCAGGGCGTCGGCGTGGTCCACTGCATCAACAGCACCCAGCAGCTGAACCACACGCCGAACTCCTCCGTGACCTTTGACCTCCGGGCTGAGTATCAGCCTGCCAACTTCTCCGCTGAGGTGTTCTTCTTCTTCCTCAGCGCCATGATGCTCGTGTGCCTGGCGGCGTTCCTGCTGCTGAACTACCACCCGTCTGTGGCCCGGCAGCATCCCAACGGTCGGTACACCAACGGCGTGAAGGAGAAATCTCAGCGGAACAGGAAGTGGGCCGAGCAGAAGCCGATGATGGATCCGTACCGGCCGACGAGCCAGACGCGCCGGAGCAGCTTCGGCAGCGGCGCTTACAGCTGGACGCAGGTGTTTTATATCTTTGTGATCCTGGCGTGGGCCAACGCGCTGACCAACGTGGTGCTGCCCTCGGTGCAGTCGTACTCCTGCCTGCCGTACGGGAACAACGCCTACCATCTGTCAGCCACCATGGCCGCCGTGGCAAACCCTCTCGCCTGCTTCATCGCCATGTTCTTCCCTATAAGGTCAGCGTCCGCTCTGATACACTTCTTATTATAAAGCAAATTAGTTTTACTTCTACACATGAAAATCACAAACAAGCCTTGAAGCTCATAATAATATTAACAACCTGAACAGCCAGCAACAGATTTAGTGACATCTAGTGGTGAGGCTGCAGACTGCAACCAACAAACTACCTCGGTGTGTATTAGAGCCTCAGGTATTAACGTAAAAACTCATGAGGCTCTCTCAACCCAAGGCAGATATGTAGGACTCATTCCAAGCTAAAGAAAACACTAAAATGTTCAGTTTCAGGTGATAGAACGTAACACGTTAAGTCTGAATATTATATTCCATCTTTTCCTCCCAAATCCGACACACTGCTCCTTTAAATCTCTATTGCAAAATGTGAACAAACTTTTTTTATTTGCAAAATGCATAAAATTGTTGTTCCTATTTTTCTCCTATAAGCGTGAATTTGCAATATCTGCAATGGTGCATGGATCCTCACAACCATGCCTTCAAACACACAGATAATGTTGGGGGGATTTAAAACGTATTCCAAAACACATTAATTACTACATGCCCTAAAATGGATGCAGTTATGATCAGCACAAAAGAGTTATAGCTGCTAAGTAAATAAGTGGTTATATTTAAATCCAAGTTTCAGTTTTTGCTTTGTTTTTTAAGATCCCGTTAACAGCCAGTCTTGTAACCGTGCTGTGTTTCACAGATCTCTGCTGCTGATGGGAGTTCTCACAGTGACAGGCAGTGCAGTTGGAGCTTATATAATGAGCATAGCAGTGCTGAGTCCATGTCCACTGCTGGTTCATGAAGCTTCAGGTGGTGTTATCATTGTGAGTAAACTTCTTTTACTTTAAATAATCCCCATTATCTTCCTCACTTGAGTACAACTTGTGTAAATGTTACTAAAACATGAATGTAGATATTAACCTCACCTGCTCCTCTGTGCTCAGGTGTTGGCCTGGATCCTGTTCGTTCTCACTCTGTCCTATGTGAAGGTGATTATTGGGGTGATCCTGCGCGATGAGGGCCACAGCGCCCTCGTGTGGTGCGGAGCTGTGGTGCAGCTGGGCTCTCTGCTGGGAGCCGTCACCATGTTCCCAGTGGTTAATGTTTACAGCTTCTTCTCATCAGGAGACCCGTGCAACACAAAATGTCCCTAAAGAAACACAGGAGAGAGACTGGAGGCAGTTCAGTTAGACTCAACAGGTTTTACACGGAGGAAGTCAATGAATAGTTTGTTTTTCAGCTTCCACTTGAACAAAAGCAAACAATGTGGAAAGATATACAAATACAAGTAATAATGTTCAGACAATGCTGCTGCAGACAGGATGAAAACTTTGCGTTTAAAACCACTAAAAGGAGCTTTCATTTAGTGTTCATGAGCACCAGACTCCCATTAGAAAACGTCGCATTTTACAGCAGCAGGGTCTGATGGTCGGCTCGGCTGAGTCCTGGTTCTGGTTCCTTCGTTCGTGGTCCCCTTCCCTCCAGCGGGCCCAGCAGTACGGCGTGGGCCTCCAGCGGCGTGATGTTGCCGTTGGCTCAGGAGAGCAGGAGGAGCTGCGATAAAGTTGTAAAACTCTGTTCCTTTGCGTATTATTTTCTTAAGATCCAGCCAGAAATAAAAGTTTACTGAATTTATTTTTATGCACTGTTATCTCGTGATAACGACTTATTATCTTGTTATCTCGTCATAAAAAGGTTTATAATATACATATATAATATAATATAATTAAATTTATAATGTGATGAAAAAGTGTCTTGATTTCAACCTGAGAGGCTGACAAACTCCTATCTATCCGTCTGCTTCAGCTAAGGTAGCGTAGATGTATTGCTAAATGAACGTTAGCATGTAAATAATACATTGCTAAATTAATGTTAGCATGTAAATAATACATTGCTAAATTAACGTTAGCATGTGAACATTACATTGCTAAATGAACGTTAGCATGTCAACA